>JBAJMU010000007.1:12892338-13127748 GCA_037952995.1 Hyposoter didymator
ATATTACGAGTGACGGAATTTCAATTTCCAATTTTATATCGAAGGAGATTAAAAACGTCACGAGGTGGTTATGGATTTCTCGACCTCCGGAAGGTGGTTCCTGAGCACATTTTATTCCATAGAAATAAACGGGGTACAAAAATTGTTTTATTTTAGAAAATTTCATCGTGAAAACTTTCGATTTTACGATTCAAAAAAAAAAAAACAACGAATAATGTTAATTATGAGTCGTCTCGTTTATTTTTTTCAATGACGAGTACAGTCACATGGTATGAACGTTCACTGCACAGTGCCTGAAGTGCGAACACCTCGTCTGCCGAGTCGTTCATCGTGAAACCTCACTACGAGCGCGCGAAGTATATTTACCATTTTTGTTGTTGAAACTGAAAAAAAAAGTAGTCTGGGCGACGTTTAGTCAGACTGAAACGCACTTAACACGTTTCGGTATTATTTTTTCGTCCATCAGATAAACTTTTTGCTCGCGAGGTAAATGTTTTTCGCCTCACTCTACATTTCGTTCTGGTAACGTGCGGCAGTGATTCAATACGCTACCGCACTCTGGATTGCGAAGTGCTTAAGCCACGAGGCATCCGGTTGAGTTGTATGGAGGGCGTAAACGGGAGACTCATTTGGCCAAGGCTCTCTCGTCGCGCATTGTGTGTCTCCGATGTTTGGTATTTTTGAAAATGAGAAGAAAAAAATATGTAAAAATAGGAGAACGAAAAAAAAAAGAAAAAAAAATGAGGGGAAAAAATAAATAATGACAAGAATAATGCAGACTTTGTAGTGGGCTCACGGGTGTTTGGTGGACTACAGAAATGTGTGAGGGAGGCCTGAGTACGACAGTAATCCGCGTATTCCATATACGAGGGAGATATACTCTCGTGTGTAGACAAGAAGTGGGAAGTCAGGGCGTAACGATAATGGCTTTGGAGTGTCGCGTTCGTTCCGCTAGTCTATCTAGGCTCCCTCGTTGTTTCTCAGCTCTCGTTTCGTACTAGCACATATTACATGTGTGTGGATATATACGTTTGTATTATTTGTATATATATAGTGCGCAGAAACGAGTGGATAAACCGGAAAGCTATATATGTATGTATATGAAATAGAAGAAAACTCGAATGTGTGAGTGTTTGGACGTATACGTACGTGTGAGCGTGTTGGTGAATGACTCGCGAGGTGTGCATTGCCGGTGATAGCACCCTTTACCAAACCTGCTCTCCTCGATCGTGGCATCCATTCCTTCCCCACGATTCGCACGAACAGAGCGAGAGGAAAGGGAGAGCGCGATAGCTGTTAGCCAAACAATCAACTGCGAGAGCCTCCGCTAAATGCTTCCAAACGCTATTACTGAGCAAACGGTGGATATGAATGCCCATGCTGAAAAGAACTTTCGACTTATGCGGGAGGTAAATAATGAAAGACTCGTGAAAGCTTTCTTGCAACTTGTGCGGCAAAAAACAGAAAATAATCGCTCGATGAAACTGGACCCTCGGCTTGGGTCAACTGCCAAAGCAAAAATCCGCACCCATCGCCGTGTTCGCAAACTTTTGTCTGTGCTGGTAGAGCCGATTGGGTATACGTGGGGAGAGGAAAAAACTTGAAAGATTGGACAATTTAGGGTTCTGCTGGTCTCGGCTCGATCGGACGATGCGTGTGTGGCTTATTTTTCCTCGCGAGTCTTATGCTGGTTTACTAAATCCTCTTTCCATATGTTTGTACCTACTGATACGTCGTGGAACACATTGCGACTTATTTTTCATGAAAGTCGATCTTCGATGACAAAAACGACGAGTTTCTGTCGCATCGCCGTGCAAAGTCCACTTTTTCGATCTTGAGACTCGACAGAGTCTCGGCAAATTAACGTTTTAATTTATTCAAATGATTTATAAAGAATTTTTCTTGTCCGGGCTTTTTCCTCGTGAAGGAGATTTGCCAGGATAATTATAATGCCAGGAAAATAAGGAAGAAGCAGAGATAGTTAATGGATAACGTGCTCCTTCAAATTATGACGCTCGGTTTTGTTCGTTTCTTCCTTTTAATCCGTATGAACAAGTTCCACATCCATCGCGAGCAAGCTTTTCCGCAATCCAGAGCTCTTTAGTTTCCGCGAACGTTAGCTGGTGCCATGTCAACATTGTATCACGACTGGGGTCCTTGACATATACGCGACGACATGTCCTCGGACGTCCGGGGGAAGAATGCTCCGACCGGAATAAAGGAGGGTTATAAAAGAGAACCGGAAACTGCGGACCGAGAGCGCGCGTCCAACGACGGAACTTGGTTGGCTCCGGTCAGTTTGATTGACGCTAATTATCCGAAGAGACAGTTGCGAGGAGGGGAATCGTTTCCTGGTTTCGCGAGCTCTCCGATCAAGCCACTCCGCATATATTTCGCGGTAGAATCTTTCATAATGGCTGGAGGAAAAAGAGGTCCTCGGATGCCGAGTCATTCACATTCACAGTCATGAGCAGCGACGAAAAAAAAGCTTGCGTGGGTGTCATCGTAAAATTGTTTCCAAACAGATTCCAGACTAATGAGCAGTATCATTTTCTTTCTCCATAACAATATCCACATCAAGGAAAAGGTAATGATCCCATTTTTCTATAAAGTAATCGTTACGATACAATCTTCAAGCCACACTCTGATTTCTGCACTTCCGGTACTTCGTAGGGAAGATATTAATACTCTAACCAGCGGCTCCTTGTTCCTTTTTTTGCTTGGGGGACTTTCACCCACGCTATTTGTCTTTCGTTCGATCGAAAAGAGCTTTGCCACCCAACCTCTATCCACCCCGAGCCTCCGCCCGTTTCTCCCATCCACCAATGCGCTCGCCTTCGCACCGTCACTACTGCCAGCAATGCTCCTCGATACGAAAAGGCGATTATTGCCTTCGGAGTTCTCTTTTCTCTGGGCGACGTGATTTCTTTTCTCTTTTTTCTTTTTATTTGCTATATATATTGAAAAAGTAAAGCTACTTTCCTGGCACGTTCATTCGTGAGGCTTTCCGCGTAGCTCGGATAAAACGACATCCTTAAATTCCTGAGGAAGCAAAAACAATTTTTCCCAAAAGATAAAACTGGCTGTTCGAAAAAAATTTCGAAACAACTGTTTTACTTGGAAAAGCAAAAATTTGCAATTACTGCTTTCGAGAACAGATCGAGAGTCGTTAAACATTTCTGAGCACAAACTTTTGCACCTCAAACCATCGACTCGATCAACTCGACGCGGATACTTACGTCTCTTGGGGTTTAGTCCTTGGGCCGGCGTTATTTCTCACTCCCATTCGAACGCGAGCGTATTAATTCCCGGTTGTCTAATCCGCTCGACCAAATCTGATGGTGAAGCCGCGCGGAGGGTAACACTTGCCTACACAGTGTATGCGGAAGGAAGCGCGGAGTGCGAGGACTCTGTGGGCGCACCTGGCTAAATCGTCTCTCGCTTATCAAACTTTCAGACCGAGCTCGGCGAGGCAAGTGCGAAGGGGAGGAGCGAGGAGTTGAACGATACGGCCAAGTTGCATCGTTGCATTTGCATTTGAACCTTACTCACTTGCCGCCTGCTCCAAGTGGATAGAGAATGCTTCGGAGGAGCGACCAGCCTCGCGACCAAGTACCAATAAGAGTAGAAACGTACCAGCGCGGCTCTCTCCATAACCTAGCGTAATTTTATACTCCGACTGAGGTTAGCTCAGCGTCTTGAGTCTGTGTGCAGAGGAAGTCACGGATCTTCCATACGCAGCCATGCACTTGATCTACGAAATGGGAATCAGATTTTTATTCAACAGTCTGACGGATTCCCAGGATTACAAACCCTTTAGTAGCGACCGGAAGTAGGGTTTTTGTACGTCGTCTCAGAATTCCTTTGCAAAAATATTCAATTTGCATTTTTTTTCGCTGTAATTAGGTCGACAATCGATCTTGAAGTTTTACAGCAATAATTGTTGAAATATTAAGTAAAGCTAGAAAAAAAAAATTGAAAATCCCTTGGATTCTGGGGACAGGATTTCCTTAAAATTGGAAATGAAACGTAAGATTCACGTCGAACCGTTGGAAAATAATGACCATTTTTTTCTTTTTTTTACACACGATGCAAAGGAGAAAATATCCAATTTGCATTTTTTTCGCTGTAATTAAGTCGATAATCGATTCTGAAGATTTACAGCAATAATTGTTGAAATATTAAGTAAAGCTAGAAAAAAACAAATTGAAAATCCCTCGGATTCTGGCGACAGGATTTCCTCGAAATTGGAAATGAAACGTAAGATTCACGTCGAACCGTTGAAAAATAATGAGCATTTTTTTCTTTTTTTACACACGATGCAAAGGAGAAAATATCCGATTTGCATTTTTTTTCGCTGTAATTAGGTCGATGATCGACCCTGAAGTTTTACAGAAATGATTATTAAAATGTGAAGTGGAGCTAGGAAAAAAAAATTGGAAAATCCTTGGATCGGGGCCTGGCGACAGGATTACGCAAGTTTTTAAAAATTTTTTTATTGATATCGTTGGAAAATAACTGAATCTCACGTTCTGAACAGCAGACGAAAGAGACTTTGATGGAATCTCATGAAGTTCGTATTATATGCGTTAATAGACGAGAATGTGGAAGAAATGGTATGAAAACGAGACTCTGAGGCTCTCGAGCTCCTAATTGTTGATGAGGGACCGAGATACTGAAGGAAGATTATGGGACGTTGAAGGCGGATGAAGAACGACAAGAGTCTGGGCTCCAAGGGAAAAAAGTGAGGGAGGGCGGGGGGAGAGGGGCTGGAGATAGGGAGAAACATAGTCATTGAGAAAAGCAATGAATATAGTGGAAAGTGAGGGAGTGAGTAAAAGGCGCAAGGGCCAGGAACACCTCGGGCGATGCCTAATGAGCTTCCTGGAGCATAGGACGCGCGCCTCCACCCGACGTCATCCCAACAGCAGTGAGGCTCTCCTGGTATTCTGGATTGAAGCCACGCGAAACGGGCAAGCAAGAAGAGCTGCAGAGACGCGGCTCTGGGACTTGAAAATAGACGAAGAACTCGCTTTCTCTATTTATCTCTCGTTCTCGCATTCTCTCTTTACCTGAAACTTACAATCGACGCTGTGACCATTGTCTTTTCATGGATAGCACTACGTTCCGCGAATCGCGCGAATGACTGTTTTAATAACGTACACCCCTCCCCAGTGCGGATGACAATTCAACTTAAAAGGACAAAAACGACGTTGGTGCGAAGACGCGAAACTAGAGGCAGCCAGCTCGCTAGAAAACAAATGGCAAAAAACAGACGCGAAAGAGCCAGATCGAGATAATGCGAGAAAAAGAAAATGGCGTGAGCTGCATCTTTCCATGCTGATTTTTCTGTGATGTTGAATTTATCGTCTGAAGCTTTCCACGGCAAAAAAAAAAAAGCAACAGAAAAGCGAAACGTACGCGCAGCGAGAAATCATAATTACGAAAATCTTCATCGGCCCCATTAATTATTCGTTCGATTGGGTACCAACCCCTCAACGAAATACGGATCATTATAATAATTTTTATTTTACAATAAGGCTCGTCATTAGGCTCTTCCCTCTGGCAACTTCATCTGGGTCATGATTTTATTTCCAACTTGTTATTCCGTTCGAATCAAATATCGCACGTTGTTCGAGGCCGCAGGTTGCATCCACTATTTCGACAAGATGCATAATTATGAATATTTTCGTATCCACTCCCTTCATCATTGACGACGCTCATTTCATTCAAACATCTCGCTTAATTATTAAGGCCTCGTTATTTTTTTGCTTCCAACGATTCGCAACGTCATATTCGTAAAAACAATCAATTGTTTTCCAAATTCACTACACATCGTGCAACGAGACTGATGAGCAAACTCATGCGTCGCTATCGCCTTTTATTTCCATTGAGAAAATTTGTGTTTCGACCAAAACCATAAGCAGCTCCAAGGATATTATTTTTGGCAAATAAAAATAAGCCGTTTCCTCATCAGCTCATCCAATGAAAAACTGTGTCTCAACGAGCAATCACAACGATGCCGTCTTATTATCGACGAATTGAAAAATATCGATCGAAAATAAAATTCTCAAGATTTTTTCAGTCAAAAAATCCGGACGAACTCATTTGAACACTAACAAAGAAAACGTGGTTAAGAAAATCAACAACGAGAATATGAATGTTTGCACAGAGATTAGAATTGAAATGACAAATAAAAATTGACGCTGATACGGAATATCCTTCAGGGATTAAAAAAAAAGGCGAATGCGAAAGCAAAATTGTTAAAGGCCGCACGCGTTTCCCAGTTATAACCGAACTTTTATATGGTTGAATTTCGGTCTAATCTGCTATTCGACTTTCTGAAAGAAGGAACTTTCATTGAGGAGAATCGAGGAGTCGAAGAGATATTCGAGATTTCCCCATAGTCCCGTAGATTCGATGGGCAAACGGTGCGAGCCGAAATCTCGTAAACCGAGCAAACTGGCAGAAAAACGGGACAGGCAACGGTCGTAGTGGGCTGTACAGATTGAAATAAATAGTTTGGGCTATCGGTGGAAAAAAAAGAATGGGCGAATGTATGCGATAAAATTTTCAATGATGCTCGCGCTTGAATTCGCGGTCTCCAGTACGGAGCAATCAAAGCGAATGGATAAAAGGACGAGCTCGATTCAATTTGGGCGAACCAATTAATCCGAGCCAAAAAAAACATACATAGATATAAAAATTCGCCAACTATTATCTTTTATTGCACTCCGGACCCTTCGTCCATTTTCTCACCAGGAAAAAAAACAACAAGTTCGGTAAACTCATGCAAGCGTCCTTAATAACGTACAGAGTTTACTGGATCGAGCGTTGAGCGTTGTTATCCGGAAAAATATGAGTTACGAAAAAGTTTCGATAAAAAGTTGCTCCATTTTAACGAGACAGGAAGATCAAAATCTTCATTGCCTCGAACGTAACAGTGACGTCGCGAAGCTTCAAATTTTATTGCAAATCTTCGACCGACGATACGTACTAGAAATTTTGAGGAAACTTTTTCGAACAGTCGCTAACTTAACTAGTTCCACCTGAAAGCATGCCATTTCAGACTTATGAAACGATTTTTTTTTATTTTTTAAATTGAAAATTACAATTTCTGCATAATTTTTTGTAGAAAAATGTCATTTTTGCAGAATTTTATTTTTTCGTAATTTTTTTATATTAAAAATTGCACGAATTAAATAGAATCATTAGGGTCGCTACTCAAGGGTTTCAACTACGTTGTAGTACTTTTATTTTATTTTTTTTACGATTTCTCAAATTTATTATCGCCTTCCTAATTGAGTGGGGTTGATAATATGGAGGTGTGACCATTGAGGGTTGAATACGGGATTTTGGAGTTTGGATTTTCGATGCCTCCAAGTGACGATTTTTATAATTCCTTTTCGAATAGTTACGGTTATTGATACGAACGAACTTTTCCATCGGAAAATGCTTTTGTTGAAATTTTTTGCATTTATTTAAAAAAAAAATCAAGTGACACAAAGATCGTATCGAATTCTTCCGTGCATTCTTCTTAAAACGAGAGCGAATGCGTGTTCTATCTCTATTTATTAAAAAGAGGGATAATCACAGCTTGTGATAGCAGCAAACAAAAAGCTCTTTCGTTGCATGGGTATTTTAACGTGCAAGCTGCGCTCATATTTCAAGCCCGGAAGAGAGTTTTTGGTAAGTCAGCGCTTTTCCTCGGTCTGGCTCTGTTCTACCGCCAGAGTTCGTCTCGTTTGATATCAGCACCTCTCACCTGCACCTCCGTGCAGGTTCCTGGTGTCTCAGCGCTTTTTCCAGCCAATTTTCACGATAATTCCCGCCACTGGCTGCTGCCGGACTATCGGGAATGGCGACGGGTGGGACAAGGTTCTTTTTTTTTTTTTTAATTCTCAAAACAGAGAGAAACGAGTGCGATAACGTTGAAAAATTATTACAAAATTTCACGAAAATGCACGCAATCAAATATTTGCCCTATTTTCCCGAGACTCTGCGATTTATTATCAATATCCGCCGCGTAAGACGTAAATTTCATCGAGTATTTGCTGTCGGCGTTCACTTAGCTATTCGAATTTTCCTATAAGTTCTTTCCTCCGCGGATGGCCCCGCAGGCGAGAGTGATCCTCAAAATTAAAACAGAAAGCATTTAAAGAGCATCGAGTAAAGCGAGCGAAAGTCCAAAGTTTCAGGTCTCGTTGAAGCGAATTCCTCTTGCGCGCGACTTTCCTCGATGAGCTTCGCGCGGCAATAAGGAGTGCAAGTGAAGAAGAACTTAGCAATCTAATTAAACTTATTTGTGTCTCTTGGGCTTTTGTCTAACTGATTTACTTTTGTGACCTCTTTTCCGTCACATTTACCTTTTTTTTTCTATCGATTTGTTTATTTTTCTCTGCCACGAAGATCCTCGGAGGATCGTCGTAACGAGAACGAGAGAAAAAAAAACGAACGTTTTAGCAAACGAGAAGAATTCTTATGAAATATATTCACACACGATTTTTGCAAAAATTTACAGTGTTAAGAGGTGACGAATAAAAACGTATGTCGGTGCTGATTAATCCTTCGGATCCTCTTCGCCTAAAATCCGTGGCGAGGTCGAGTGAAGCTTTCCGACGTAGCAATAAAGAGAAAAGATAAAGGCGATTGAAGAACGGAAGTACGATGGAAAGAGAAAGCATGAGGCTGAGAGTGAGCGAGACTCTGCTGAAAAGAGAATGGATGAGAAATAGTGAGATTGCATCGCGAGCCACTACACCGAGTCTCTCGTTCTGACGTTATCTCGCCATATTCAACGTCTGTGCCTCGTGCGCGATCATTAGACGATCCCAGCAGCACTCTATCCCTCGTAACGTAAAGCGGATTCCGCTGCTAAGCAGATGGAAATGGAGTGCAATGCGAATGCAATAATACAACTGGCAAATCTTCACCAAGCGCGATGAGATCGTGCGAATATACTGGCCACTATGTAGAGGAGTTTCCAAAATTCTGACTAAAAACTGAGAAAGAAAAAAAATCATGAATCTTTTCAAGAGAAAACTCTACGAGCGATTTTTCTTTCCGACGCACAAATTACGAGCGATACTTATATTAACAAAAGTGATTTTTCTCTCCGACGAAGTTGCACGATTCATTGACCCTGCGAGCGTGTGATTCGGAACAATCTGTATTCCTCGTAGCTCACAACTCTTTGTTCATATATTCTCTCTCCATCCTCACATCCACAGGATTAATACACGATTCTGTGTGCACTCACACATCTCTAAAGCCATCAACGTATTCCCTGTTCGCGTATTTAATACGTGTAGGTCGCTGGTTCTTAAGTGTCGACACTCGCACTGCTGGAGTATCATTCCGAAACAGAGAGACCTGCTGGGGAAGCTCTCTCTAGGGAGAGAGTCCAAGGAGCAGAGCTGTCTAGCGAATAGTGCAATATTGCAGTGTGAGTGATTTAACGGAATTGTACTTATTCGGATTAAGGTCGTTGGCTGATTGTTCCGGTGAAAACTTACGGGACAAAGTGTCTGCGAAAGTGTTTCGTTTTCGTCGTCGTCGCAACTAAATGTAACGGGAGTCGAAATTTAAAGGAACAACCAAATGGAAGAGAGAATATTTTACAAAAGTCCACAATGAAAATTTCATCTCGGCACAAAACTCCGCACAAGTGTCCTCGGACTGATCGTCTATTCTTCCCGCGCAGGACCTATTATAGGCCATCGATCAACAAACGCTTCGAAATTCTCTTGCTCTCGAGCAATCCACAAACGCGTACTCCTCGAACTCCGACAGTAACAATTGTTAGCCATCTATTTGCTTGCAAGTTTCAACCGAATTGACGATTCGAGTGAACACATACAGTCGAGACAAAAGAGGAAGAGAATACTGCAAAACGACGATTACTGTATTGTGTCTACGTAATCGCGTCCTTCGAACTCTCCAGCATCCACAACTTTCCTTCCAACAGGATCAGAGTCACTTTTAGCTGCGTCCTGTGTCTTTACGATGAATATGAAGTTCACGAGGAAACAGAGCGATGGTGAACCATTCAGATTTTTCTTCTCACACTGGAAACAAAATTTTGTTAAGAATCGAAATATTTTTTGATAATTTCAAAATTTTTGTTATCTTGACAGTGCTAGCGAAATTTTCGATCGGAACGACAAAAGTTTTCTTCCCAAGAGACTTTCTAGAATATTTCTTGCTGCAATGACACGATTTTTGGGATTTTCCAAAAAAACGTTCCGTCGATTTCCAACAAAATTCCGTTTTCAGTGCATGCGGCGCCCAGAGCAAAGTTCTTATCGCGACATAATTTGCTATTTATTTTCCTATCGTTCACTCGGTCTCCTTGTTTTCTTCTGTTCTAGTTTGCAAAGGAATACTCGTAAAGTCACTGTCATTAGATTCCTAATATTGGGACGTAGGAACAATCTGGACGATTGTGTTTGCATAGAGGAGCGAGGAGCGGTATAGACAGACCGAGAGTTGATTCTCACAAGAGGGTGCAGTTGAGCACTCCTTGATCGTTCTTAGACTATACTCGTCGGGCTTCACGGATGTGCGCAGAGTTCGCTAGAGAATCATTCGAGACGTTAAGGCACACGTACAAGTGCAAGTGAGACGACGAATCCTCGTTGTAATACTTGTACGTTTATCCACTTCGAGGAAACTCGGCTTGCAAACCCACCTCGAACCGCAATCGCACCCCCTCACTCTTCCTCGTCAACCTTAAATCAAGCCACATTGGAATTTATATCTAGAAGCTACTCAGACCGTGCTGCGAACTTGGAGGAGGAGCGAGCCAACTTCGTAGACAGTTTAGAGAAACTTGAGGATACTACAGCCACTTAGGTCGATTGATGAAACGGAGAAAAACGTTCTTTTGTTTGGTTTATGGAAAATCAATCATTTCTACGTTTTCGAATGAAATAATTCATGGAATTCTTTTGATTCGCATCGCCACGAGAAATAAAAATCGGGTCATTAGGTTTTCGCAAGGGTCTGCTGGACCCAGTATGCTTACCGCAGTGTTTTGTTTGNGCAAGGGTCTGATGGACCCAGTGTGCTTATCGCAGTGTTTTGTTTGGTTTATGGAAAATCAATCATTTCTACGTTTTCGAATGAAATAATTCATGGAATTCTTCTGATTCGAATCGCCACGAGAAATGAAAATCGGGTCGTTAGGTTTTCGCAAGGGTCTGATGGACCCAGTGTGCTTACCGCAGTGTTTTGCTCGGTTTATGGAAAATCAATAATTTTAACGTTTTCGAATGAAATAATTTATGGAATTCTTGTAATTCGAATCTACGAGAAATGAAAATCGGATCGTTAGGTTTTCGCAAGGGTCTGATGGACCCAGTGTGCTTACCGCAGTGGTTTGCTCGGTTTATGGAAAATCAATCATTTTAACGTTTTCGAATGAACTAATTTATGGAATTCTTTTTATTAAAATCCACGAGAAATGAAAATCGGGTTGTTAGGTTTTCGCAAGGGTAGGGACCCAGTTCGCGTACCGTGGTGTTTTGATGGATCATTGCGCTTCTATGTAATTTATGATGAAAATTCTTTTTCCCTTTTTGTTTGTTCACCGGAATCCACAGTCGCCCAGAAAAAAAAATCAAATTTCACGTCCTCCTTGCTACCCAATTTCGAGTAAAATCTGTCGCACTCGAGGCTGTGCATGCGAAGTAGAAAATGCGTTGGTTGAGGATTCCGTGCCGGCGTACCGAGTCCCAGCGATTGGGAGAGTTTTAGGATGCTGAGGAAAAAATTCTAGGAGNTAATTTCGAAATTTTCGTTATTTTGGCAGTATATTTGGTTTCTTACGGAATTGTCAGTGAAATTTACGAGTAGAATGACAAAAAATTGCTTCCGAAGAGACTTTTTAAAATGTTTCTTGCTGCACTGACACTATTTTTGGGATTATTCAAAAGAACGTTTAGTCGAACGTATCGAAAATATCCATCGTTTTCAACAACAAAATTTTTTCAGTGTATATACATAAAAATAATGGGTTCTACCCTTTCATATTGCAATAATGAACACTGTTACTCGTATTTATTTTACATGATCGTGGCGTCATGCAACTTATATAAAGAATTGAATCTTGTCTAAACAGATAGTTCGTTTAGTGTAGCGGTTAGCGTCCCGGGTTAGAAATGTAGAAAATAGGCAGGAAATGCGTAGGTAGGCAGTTCGAAACCCCGCTGGAGCAAAACACATCTGACTTTAATAATTCGATGAATCTTTTTTTTTCCTCCATTTTCCGCCATATTTATTATAATGAATAATCTTACGTTGTCAAGGAAAAAATGAATTTTTTAATAGGAATAACAATTAATATTGACATATTCAGACACATGATTGTTGAAATAGGTTTATAAGAGCGTTTGAAGGCTCACAGGAGATTCAAAGGAGAGCCGGGAGGCTCGGCGAGCCACATCTGTAGGAGGCTCAACGGAGAGTTTGTAGGGCGAAACGAGGTTCGAAGGAGGCTTCGGAGGTTGGGACCAAACCTATGAAACCTCCTTTAGATGCCAAATTTAGGCCCATTGGCGGGCGAAAAGAGGTCGCTAGAACCTACGGAACCTCCTTTGAGTCAAAATGTTCAATTTCTGCCACTTTTGGAGGTTCGGTAGGCTGACCATCACCATGCTTTTGGGATCTAGAACGATTTCCATGCGACTCTCTCGAACCTCCAGTAAATGACAAAAAAGAATCGAAAGGAGGGTTGAAGGAGGTTCGGAATTTCGACTCGGGAGATCAAGCGCAAGGAAACAAATTATGAAACAATCCCATTACCTTTTTTCGAGAAATCACAAAAAAATACGACACACCGATAAACTACGTTCTATGTAAGATTTTGCAAAAGTTCAATGCTGGATTCTAAGTTACATCGATGCATCGACACACTGGGTCAATTTGACCCACAGCCCATTATGGACTCTAAATGTGAATACAAAAGAATTTGGAAAATATTGGCTTCTGGAAAAGGGAAATGGGAAAACAATCATTTTCCAAATTTTTCCAAAGTTTCTTGTGGAAAAAATTCCATCACCTTTTTTCGAGAAATCACAAAAAAATACGACACTCCGATAAATTACGTTCTACACAAAATTTTGAAAAAGTTCAATGCACTCTAAATGTGAACGCAAAAGAATTTGGAAAAGGGAAATGGGGAAAACAATAATTTTTCAAAGTTTCATGTGGAAATTGTCGAAAAAGAATTCACTCGAACGATCAGTGAATTTGGCTAATTTCCAAAAAGAAAGAAAACTGATTCTCAGAGGAAAAAGCTGGTAGATTCCGGAAATTTTTCATGGGTAGAGAGCGCCTAATTATTTTCCGGGAATAAATGACCCAGTTTGTCTACGAAGACGTGAAAAATTCATCGATATGAAAAAATTTCAAAGGGATTTATGCCGCTCGTTAGTTTTCCTGGAAAATCCAATTTGTGGAATACATTCGATCCAATTAATGAATTTCGTAGGCACTTGTGCGTCATATTGTCTATGACTAAATGAAAGCGGGAACGGTGTGCCAATGAATAAAGTGTCGTTAGATGAGGAGAAATTGGACGGTGACTAGCATATCGAGATGGAATCGACTCACTGATGAATTGATTGGTAACACCGCCGTGTGCGACGGAGTAAAGAAAAAAAAAGAAAAAAAAAAGCAACGCAGTGGAGAGAGGACTACGCAAGCTCTTACTGATTACGATCGCTTCTTGTGAATTTATCCGAGTCCCGCACCAGTCCGCCTGTTCGCACCGAGACTATCGATGCTTTTTCCCATGAATGGTCTTTCCAACATTCAGCTCACGTTCCGACAGATATAAAAAAGACAAATCAACGCCGTCGTGAGACAAAAAAAAGGCAGAAATATCCAGCAGAAAAAAACTTGCGCGACAACGCAGAAATAATATCCGCGAGAAAGAATATGAACGGTTGTCCACTTTTTGAGCACCACACGAATTGTCAATATTGAAAATTACCGATTGCCCTAAAAAAAAAAAAAACTTTTTTTTTCTCGATCTCAAAATTAAACTCGACAGCAGCAGGATCCGAGATTTCGATAAAGGCTTAGAAAAAAGGTTCGAGCGTTGTAAAAAAGTTGGTATATCACCACAACGCGGACGCTGTATCCCCTTAACGTTGCCTCTGAGAAAAAGCAGATCCCAGACCTCGAAAGCTTAGAATCCCACTCGACGCTTTATAAGACGTGGCCGCATATGTTCTCCCAGTTATTAAGCACTGACTGGACCCTAAAGAAGAAATTTTATTCAACGAGTACTATAAAATTCTAATTTATCATCCAATTTACACTGTCAAAAGTTTGGATACAGTATCCAATATTTTTTGCCGCACTAAAAGTTCGATAACTTTTTGAAAAATAAAGATTTTCCAATTTTCCAAACGGCGTTTTGAAGGGGACAAATGAAGCTTCAGTTCGCCCCATTTAAATATTTTTTATGATTTTTTTTCGACCCAGTACGGACTTTGGTTCGTGACTGTTTTTATGCCTTTTTTCGACCATGGCGAATCAGGCGCACAACTCAAAAAAATTCTTCTATTTTTTTTTAATGATGGAGAACTTGAAAGTGAATGTAAAACCTCCATGTTCTTTTTTTAAAAAATTTTTTGCGATTTTTTTTCGAAAAGTTATTAGCATTTCGGCTGGAATCGATAAATTTTAAAAAATTCGAAATAACCCGAGAACAATGGGATTAGAGAGAAAATGTTAAGAATGAAAAAAGTTGTGTATTTTCATTCTGAATAGCATTGAATTTTTTCGGAATTATTTTTTGATTTTTTTTTTTTTGGAGTATTTTTTTCGCAACTCACGCGTAAAATTTTTTTTTATGATCGATAAAATAATCATATGAGCCCCTCACCCCACTTAGATGAGTTTTTCATCGAAAAAGCCGCCTTTGGCTTTTAACACCGCGTCCACGACTCGCGGCATCCGTTCGATCAGCTTCGAAGCCAAAGGCGGCTTTTTCGATGAAAAACTCATCTAAGTGGGGTGAGGGGCTCATATGATTATTTTATCGATCATAAAAAAAAATTTTACGCGTGAGTTGCGAAAAAAATACTCCAAAAAAAAAAAATTTAAAAAATAATTCCGAAAAAATTCAATGCTATTCAGAATGAAAATACACAACTTTTTTCATTCTTAACATTTTCTCTCTAATCCCATTGTTCTCGGGTTATTTCGAATTTTTTAAAATCTATCGATTCCAGCCGAAATGCTAATAACTTTTCGAAAAAAAATCGCAAAAAATTTTTTAAAAAAAGAACATGGAGGTTTTACATTCACTTTCAAGTTCTCCATCATTAAAAAAAAATAGAAGAATTTTTTTGAGTTGTGCGCCTGATTCGCCATGGTCGAAAAAAGGCATAAAAACAGTCACGAACCAAAGTCCGTACTGGGTCGAAAAAAAATCATAAAAAATATTTAAATGGGGCGAACTGAAGCTTCATTTGTCCCTTTCAAAACGCCGTTTGGAAAATTGGAAAATCTTTATTTTTCAAAAAGTTATCGAGCTTTTAGTGCGGCAAAAAATATTGGATACTGTATCCAAACTTTTGAGCGACAGTGTACCTTCCGGGCGATGCATTTTTCCTTCGATGCCCGCGATTTGAAATTTGCTGATCAGAAATTTCCGAAGTAAAACTAAAATCGACGGAATCGACGAGCACTCTTTGCGAGGACACGCGGAGCGTGTTCGTCGATTCCGTTTCTCAAAAAAATTTTATCCATTGCTTTCGAAAAAGCGCGAAGGCTGAGGTCTCCTGACGATTTTAGAGCTGTTCTTAACGAACAGCTCGAATCGAACTCCCTGATTGAAAAAAGTCCATTAGCCCACTTTGTTTTTCTGGTTCGTATAGCCGAAGAAATATTTAGAACAAATGATGTCGCACAGAGCGATAAATAATGACAAGATCCGGCTTAATCTATGTTTTTAGAGGGGCTTTGATGTCGTGAAGGGCATTAAATTTTCGTGGTTCATTTTGCGAGCTACAGGAGGATGTTTGGGGAGAATGGTGGTGGAGGAGGGAGGAGAAGCGAGAGGATTCAAAGGTATGTGTAGACGCGACGATCTTCTGTCTCTCGTAGCATGGTGCTATTTATGGGGGCAGGCATAGGTTCAATAGGTCCAGGGGATATAGGGTAGGACGTAATTCAGCATCAGCCCAGGGCAGTCGGGAGCCACGACAGGGAGGAAGAGTGAGGGCCTGCGGGGGAGGGAGAGTCCGGTAGGAAACAGCACAGCACATACCAACACACCGACAGCCCGGGCTCAAACGCTCCCCACACCTCTATCCTTTCCGTAATCCTACCCAACACAGAATCACTACATATATCCTCGACCCATGTATACATCTCACACGCTTTCTACTTGCCAGTTACTTTGAGCTTGATCCTGTCTCACTGCGTCTATCCGAGCGAGATGCAATCTTAATCGTTCTAATTCCGTTCCTAGACCTTTTCCTTTCCTGTATTTTTTTCAAAGGACGTACATTTGCATTGTGTGTAAAAAAAAGAAAAAAATGCTCATTATTTTCCAACGGTTCGACGTGAATCTTACGTTTCATTTCCATTTTTAAGGAAATCCTGTCGCCAGAATCCGAGGGATTTTCAATTTGTTTTTTTTCTAGCTTTACTTAATATTTCAACAATTATTGCTGTAAAACTTCAGGATCGATTATCGACCTAATTACAGCGAAAAAAAATGCAAATTGGATATTTTCTCCTTTGCATCGTGTGTAAAAAAAAAGAAAAAAAATGCTCATTATTTTCCAACGGTTCGACGTAAATCTTACGTTTCATTTCCAATTTTAAGGAAATCCTGTCACCAGAATCCAGGGGATTTCCAATTTTTTTTTTCTAGCTTTACTTAATATTTCACTAATTATTTCTGTAAAACTTCAGGATCGATTATCGACCTAATGACAGCGAAAAAAAAATGCAAATTGGATATTTTTGCAAAGGAATTCTGAGACGACGTACAAAAGGCCAACTTCCCATCGCTTCAGAAGTGTTTATAATAGTTTCAGGGATAAAAACGCACCCCTCGGAATCGCCAACTTTGGGCTTGAGTTGTGCAGCTTGCATGGGATCAGGATCGACAAAAATAAAATATATCCACGTCCTTCATTTCGGGGGGAACTGAAAAGTCAGCAAATGGTTATCGCGCAAGGGGTTCGTAAATTATCGAAAGAAAAACAGTGCGCCGGGAAGTGGATATAAAAGTGAATCGAATAATACCATTTGTCCGATGGGGGGAGAAAAAGCCAAGTTGGAAAAGGAAGAGAATGCGGAAAAACAATCGAGAGTCTCGTTAGCAACAGCAGCAGCGACGTGTTTCTACGGTGAACGTGAGAGAGTGGAAGAGGAAGAAACAAATAAGACTCTCACGCAGCCTCGTAATTTTCAATTACATTTACTTACCTTTTTTTCTTTTTTTTTCTTTTTATATCCTCAACGAGTTTCCGAGCAGCACGAGACACGATAAAAAAAAGCTCGCCATGTATCCTCGAGCAATTTGCGCTGCTAATTTATGTACTTGCGAGGCCAAAAGATTGCACTCCATTCGTCGTGATATTGGCCCTAAAGAGGGACTTGGTCCTTGGGATATTATTATATCAGTAAAGCTCAATTTTCTTTCCTCCTATTCCCTCCTCGTCTCTTTATTTCTCTCCCACGCATACTCACCGGTCCGTCAATTTTTTCCTCCAATATTTACATTTTATTAGACTCTCGTTTCTCATTAATTGTGTAATTACATTTTCATTTTATTCAACAATGTTTACGTCTTATCGTTTATCTCATTTATGGCTGAATTTTCATCCCAGCAAAGAAGCTTGTTATTTTAAAACTTTGAGAAAAAACCAATTTACCGCCATTTCATTAAAAGTTTGACGTCAAATCATGTTGAAATTTGTAACCAACACGTCAGGTTCGTTATATGAATTTCGATCAATTACGAAGGACGATAAACTCGTCAGAAAAACAGAAAAAATGTGGATAATCATTTTAAATCAATTTCGTCGATCGCACGTCCGCTGTTATTAACCCCAGCACGGTAACCCAGGGTCAAAAGGACCCCGCGCCCTTTCTCCCTTCGTTCTGACGTTTTCCATCGTTTTATCGCATTTCTGTGTAATTTTTTGGAATAGAGAACAGTCAATTGTTTTCGAGTGAAAGAAACGTTTTGGGTTTTTCAATAAAAACGATCGAAAAGCTCAATTCGTTGTTTTTTTGTTTTTTTTTCTTCGATTTTATTTTCTTTCCGAGCATTCGAGGCCGTGGAATGAGAAGTCACGATATCTTAAGCGTTTCATTTTCTTCTACCTATTCGCCGTTTCTGCTTAAATTTTTTCTCGTCTAAAAAAAAAGCGATTCGAAAGAGTTTCGTAGTTTGAAAACGGGCCAAACTTGTTCAAAGTTCTCTCGCTCCGTATACACGCCCGAGAAGTTCAATAAAGATGATCCCCAAGCCGACTTATTCTCTTGGTGATTCACTTATATTTACGTTCGTGAGCCAATAAGCGACGCCCGTAAAGAAATTCAACGAAGAATGAAAAACTAGAAAGAAGGAACCAGCTCTCGCGGAAGGAATGAAAATATTTTCGTACTCATCGATTTACGCGTGCAGTACGAAAAGAATATTATTCTTTTCGTACCAGGGAGTATCTACGCTTCCGGCACTTCTGGATTTTATTCTTCGAACAATTAGAAAAACCTGCTCGAGAAATATTAACTCGAGAACGGTAACCTTTTTTTTTCACCTATTCCGTTAACCTGGGGTCGTAAATGACCCGAATTTCGAAAAATTCACATCTCTGGTAAAATTTAACAAAAACATTTTTTAACATTTTTTTTCTCTGATGACTGCGCAGCCCTGGAGCTTCATACTTGTGAGAAGTTGATAAGGATCAAGAATTCTTTTGATTTTGTAAATATTACGAATTTATCGGACCGTCATCGCATTCAGTCTTCGCTGCTCGTAAACATTCGATGAAAAAAATCAGAGAAGCTTAACCAAGAAACAGGGAAAGTTAATCAACCAATCACCAAAGTGATCGATCGATCGATCGGCAAATATCGCTCAATGTTATTAAAATTAACCCCATGACCCCAATTTTGAAAAATTCATTTCTTCGGTAAAATTCAACGAAAAGGATTCAACTTTAGGCTCATTCTTTTCGTCTTTTAATGCAGAATCACGAGAGCCTGGAGCAATTTTGCTCGAATCTACTATTTCGATGTTTTTCTTAGCCGGATCATTCCGAGAAAATTTCCACGCCACATGTTTGTATAACCGAGCAATAAAACTGATTGGAAACTTGCTTAATCGTATAACAAACTGATGAAATTCATAAACTGAAGTGTAAACAGCAATAATACTCAATTTCCGGGATAGTTGAGGCTTGGATCAACACGTCAGCCTTAAATCCGCGTATATCTCGAAAATGTATCCAGATCTCATCTCGTTTCGTTCGAGTTCATAACCCGATGGTTATTTTAATCCCAAGCAAATATTTTCTTGGCCCAGACCGTTGAGCACATGCAAGATATACGGCCCGCGACGTGCAAACCCGGTATCACTTATATTAAATCACAGTCGAGGGCGAGCGAGATATACACGAGAGAGAAAATCAGATAAATTTTCGTGCTTGCTGGCTGGAATACGGGAATAGGGATGTCACGCCTTCTAAGGGATGCTCGAGGGCAAAGGTGAAGCAAAACACTCGAAAACAGAGCTTACGAGATTTGGAGAAAATGCCTCTCATAAAACGTGCAAATCTGAGGCTTCCCGCCTCGCATGCTTGCTCGGTGGTCAGTTTTATCGATCACACACACACACACACACACAAGTTCCTCGAATTAATACGAACCCACATTTTTCCATGCTTTCCAACCACTTTTATTGCCAGCAAAAAGAAACGTTTCATTTTCTCATTTTGTCGCTTCCCAACGCGAATAAGAAAAAAAAAACAAAAAAAAAACGAGTGAGAGAATTATTTTTCAAACAGAAAGTTGGTCCCTCTCAATGAACGGCAAAGTTCGGACGAGTGTGTGAATGAAAATGCTGTCTCACCTGCATAACACCAATTGCAGCTTCCATCCCTTTTTTTTTTTTTTTAAAGCTCTAACCCGCATAATTAAACTTTTCACACGGGGTCTTGGAGGACAAAGACACGAGCAGCAGGATGACAGTGAACAAAATGGGAGACGACGAAAAAAATTAAGTCTCCCAACGCAATTTACACCGCAGCAAGACTCGCCCAATGTTCAACCTTTTTGCTCGTATATTTTCTTTCTCACTCACTATCTCTCTACCTGCAACCGAGCAATTTCGGGAAAATCGCCTGTGACTCTCGTCCTTGTGACCCTTTAACCAAAATACCTCGGTGTTAATCAAATGAAATACAAATGAAGATTCTCCGAGATTCTGCAAGTTAAATGCATTTCTACCGAAGCACAAATCTGTCGAGTGTGTAATTTCCGTCCAAAATACACTGAAAACAATTTTTTTTTTAAAAAGATCGATATTTTGTGAAAAACTCAACGTTTTTTTAAATAATTCCAAAAATTGATTCATTACAGCAAGAAATTCCGTAGAAAGTCTCTTCCTAAGCAAATTTTAGTCGGTCCAATCGTAAATTCCGCTGACTATTTCGTTAGAAACTAAAAATACTGCCAAAGTCACGAAAATTTTGAAATTTTCCAAAAATCTTTAATTTTCCGTGTTCAAAAAAATATCGACGATTTCAAAAAAAAATTCATTGCCAGCGCAGTTGATTTTTTGACTAGGAAAATCAACGACTACGAATCCGACTGCCCAGCCCAGCGATCCTGCAGGTCGGAACCAAGTGCATGGTCAATTATTTTCGATTTTTATGTCGAAAATTCTGCATCAACACCATTTGATAATCGAAAAGATTGAAGATACGGGGTTGCGTAAAAATACAGGAAAGTCAAATAATCCGGGATTCGCTGGATTTAATTTTCACCTTGTCCAGAGACAGGAATGCAAATAAAATTTTCAATTTTCAATGTACACACTCAATCGGAGTATATAAGGAATGTACGTGCATGCGAGCAGAGAGAGAGAGAGAGAGAGAGAGAGAGTATAACGATATACGAGAGTGTGCGGGGCGAAGCACTCTCGGTATACCGCGAAGACGACAGGAGCAGTGGCAGTGGCAGACATTGCCACGAATTAAGTTTTACCCAACCCCAGCTTCGGCCCCAACGCTTGAGCCCTCCCACCGCCAAGCCCGTGAAACCTCCTGCTCCAACGACAGACATTTCTGGGCTGGTACTGCTGGTACATTCATGGGTACACGCGAATATCCGTGGTGTATAACAATGGTAACTCGCGGTGAAACTTAACTCTGTGCTTTTACGAGTCTGGAGGAAAATAATTAAAACGCCATTGCGCTCTCGTCGACGATGTGCGTTCTCTCTTCTATTTTTCGCGTTCCCGCATCAAGCTTCCTCCCGCGACCGTTATAAAAGCCCTACGCTTTTGCACACGCTTTAATCGACCATTGTTCGCTCGGGGTGTCCCAAAGTCCTTCTTAGGACGAGAGCAGATTAGCATTCGAAGATGAGGGAATATAAAAAAAAAAAAATTTTAAGAAAAAAATGGAAAAATTGTGGGGAAGACGCGGTTACGGTGCGAGGCTCGTGCAGTGTTTCAAATTCTTCTTTGCGTATGCGAGTGATTCACATCTTAGCAGCGACTCCTCGAAGAAAAAAGTAAACAACTTTTTTCACTCATTGGTCAATATTTCGAGATAACATTTGGGACACCCTTAATCTCTCCGCGAGTAGTACGAAAAGCCTATTTCCCATCCCTTCCCTTCAAGTGCTTCGGGGGCGGCCGAGGAAGCGAGAATTTTATTGCTCGTTCAATCGCCTTTTACCGTGCGCGAGAAAACTCTCATCGCAACCATTTTCCTGTGTTTTTCCTTCTCCTGCTTTTCTCCCCGCGAATTCTACATCCTACAAAATCCCTTTCTGCCCCGCCTGGACGCTGCTATTTTTCTTTTCCTCTTCGCAATTTAGCTGTCCTTTTTTTGTCACGGACTTTTCTATATGAACAACCGACGCCATCCCTCAGCCACTTTCTATGAAGAAAGAACGACGCAATAACGACCTTGACTACGTGTGCGGAGGTCATTCCCTCCACGGATTACCCTCACTCTGAGTCTCATAATTAAAAAATGTTACACCCACGCAGTATGTTACGAGAGTAAATAGAAATATACTTTGCCGAGGATAAAATCTTTGTTTTTCGTTCGTCCTACCAGGATCCTTCAAAAACACTTCCCCACGTACTCCCATATGATATTCAACGTGAATAAGCCATGTGCGACATTAAGGACGTTGTATGCAACATTTTTTATCGATGGAATTTCTTTGAATTTGCACTACACAAAGAAAATAGTAATGTCTAATAGCTCGGGCAATTTTGAGAGCTTTCACCATGGAAAAGTCGAGATATTTATTTATAAAAATCACAACTTTCAGTAGTTTCTCATAAGAGCGTGTGTTAAAACTTTCAATTTTCAACATTAAATATTTCGATATCTAAATGGTGAAGCCTCTTGAAACTTTGCATACACTTTTGTGTGACATCGAAGGAAGCTTTATTCAGTTTTTCAAAAAAAATCGGTCGTAAAATTTTTTCGAAATTTTGTTTATTATATAACAAATACAGATCACCTCGGACAATCTTGGATTTAGAGTATGTTGTTCTCTAGTCAATTCGTGACAACTTTTTATAATGAACGTAGGCTCGCAAGCCATTTTTTATGTAAAAAAAACTGAAAACAAAAATTTAGTTTTTCAACATCAAATATTTCGATTTCTAAATGGTGAAGCCTCTTAAGACTTTGCATACACTTTTATGCAACATCGAAGAAGCTTTATTTAATTTTTCAAAATAATCGGTCTTAAATTTTTCTTGGAATTTTGTTTATTACACAACAAATACAAATTGCGTCGGACAATAACAACTTTTTATAATGAATTTAGGCTCACAAACCATTTTGCGTGTAAGCAAATCTGAAAACAAAAATTTAGATCTGACCGTTGCCATACACAACGTCCTTAAAAATAGAACGTTGTACCTTCGATATGTCCATGAAATTCCGGTGGCAAATCATTGAGCCGAAAAAAAAACGATAGCATTCTTCGGGTATGAAAACACGTTACGGACTGTTCAAGTGCTAAAGTGTATAGAAATGCATAGTATTCGAATTTTCGCATTCAGCGTTGTATATGCGGAAGAAAAGCAATCTTTATATCCTAACCCCAAGCTCTCGTAAACTATCGCTTTTCATAGCTACGCTGTATGTACCAGGACGATCCTACGCTCATCTTTTCAATGGAGAATTCAGGGTAGATCGCGTGCAGTCAGATATCGTCCGGGTCAGGAGGACGCGCGTTCCTGGCTTTACGGTACGACCTTTTTTCTGCCTTCCCCCTCACTTTTTTTCTTTTTCGAAAATCTGGTCCAGAATCTCTTTTCCAAGTCATGCTCGAGCTTCACGAGTTCATAGTTCCAAAAAATAAAAAAAAATAAAAAACAAAATTCGTCAGTCGCTCTCTGGATTGGCTGTTTGTAAATTTCTCGCCCGAATGACAAAGCCATTCAGTTCGTAACGATCATCACGGTTCCTGGAAGAACGACATTTTTTCAAAACCGTTTTTTTTTCTTTTTGCCATTACACGATTTCGTGCTCATGAAGAATCTTCAGAGTTAGTTGAAAGTTGAGGAAGCTTCTGCTGCGCGGCTTAATCCTCTGTGTCCACGAGAGACGANTGCAGTCAGATATCGTCCGGGTCAGGAGGACGCGCGTTCCTGGCTTTACGGTACGAGCTTTTTTCTGCCTTCTCCCCTTACTTTTTTTTTTTTCGAAAATCTAGTGCAGAATCTCTTTTCCAAGTCACGCTCGAGCTTCAGGAGTTCATAGTTCCAAAAAATAAAAAAAATAAAAAAACAAAATTCGTCAGTCGCTCCCTGGATTGGCTGTTTGTAAATTTCTCGCCAGAATGACAAAGCCATTCAGTTCGTAACGATCATCACGGTTCCTGGAAGAACGACATTTTTTCAAAACCGTTTTTTTTTTTTTTTGCGATTACACGATTTCGTGCTCATGAAGAATCTTCAGAGTTAGTTGAAAGTTGCGGAAGCCTCTGCTGCGCGGCTTAATCCTCTGTGTCCACGAGAGACGAGACGGGAGCTTTCCTTGGAGGGTTAGTCGCAAGGCCGGATTACACTTTGGTGTTTACTCATGGTTTGTAGGACGCGCGATGCAGTTTACACGTGAGAAATGATTCGTAAGGTATTAGAGACGCGTCCACGATATACATCCACCAAATGCTTTTCGATCGAAACTTGAACGATGAAGTGACTGCGTGCACAGCGTGTCAAAGCATTTAAATTGCTACCGTCAATAAAAAACATAAAAGCCACTCTCCGGGTCACTCGAGCATTTTATAGGACGTTGTGTGGCGACGGTCAAATGTGAATTTTTTTTTCAGTTTTTCTTTCCAAGATTATCCCAGGCAATCTGTAATTTTTATGTAATGAACGAAATTTCGAAAATATTTGCCACCGATTTTTCTGAAAAATTAAATAAAGCTTTTTCGATGTTGCATAAAAGTGTACGCGAAATTTTAAGAGTCTTCACCATTTAGAAATCGAAATATTTAATATTGAAAAACTAAATTTTTTTTTCAATTTTTTTTTTTTTTACATAAAAAATGGCTTGCGAGCCTAAGTTCATTATAAAAAGTTGTTACAAATTGACTAAAGAACAACATACTCTAAATCCAAGATTGTCCGAGTCAATCTGTATTTGTTATATAATTTAAAAAAATTCGAAAAAAAATTACGACCGGTTTTTTTGAAAAATTGAATAAAGCTTCTTCGATGTTGCATAAAAGTGTATGCAAAGTTTTAAGAAGCTTCACCATTTAGAAATCGAAATATTTAATGTTGAATATTGCAACTTTTGACACACGCTCTCATGAGAAACTATTAAAAATGTTGATTTTTATAAATAAATATCTCGACTTTTACATGGTGAAACGTCTTACAATTGCACGAGCTATTAGACATCACTATTCTTTTTGTATGGTGCATATTCGAAGGAATTCTATCGATAGAAAATTTTGCATACAACGTCCTTAAAGAAACTTTTGCAAAGGACTTCTATTGAAAACGAACGATGGAACGATTAATGGTTTTCTTCGATTTGGACTTATCCCAACGGTGTTTGTGATCCGACCACCCTGTATACGACATTTATACAGACATGACAAAGCTGTAGGATCGCGTCTCATTACACGTGCTGATCACACGTGCCCGTATCGTAAGCACGTACAGTGATCTACGGGCGTAAACATATTATCAACATCGTCTGTGACAAGATATTACCCGGAGAGTTGTGTGTAGACTGATGAAAAAGTGTGCACCACTTTTTGAAATAAACAAATATTCCTAAAGAAACTTACGAAGGTAAATAACGAAAGAAACTCTTTTATATCGCGATAAGAACTGGCATATTGCGAAATGCACGTATACGTAGTGTTTACCCAACTTTATCCCCAGCAGTTATTTGATTCGGTGAGGAAGCTTGGTCACTGATTAGTTTTTATGGAAAATGAAGTTTTCTCGCGTCACAAAAAAGGCTCGATGAGCAGAAACCAAAAATTACGTATTCTCACGAAATATAATAATTCTTTTTTTCAACAATTTTATGCAACTGTCAAAACATTTCAATTATGCACGTCACTAGGTTCTCGTTCGCGAAGCCTCCTCATTGCGATACAGACTGTGCGCTTATTTTTAATGGGAAAAAAGGGAGAAAAAAATGAGGCTGTATTATCCACTAAATCTCATTGAATCCGTCTCTCCTGTCTGAGAAAGCAATGCTCGACAATGCGAGATCCGAGATCCAATAAGTTAACCTACAGCCAATCCTCGTATCGGCTGACTGAATAACTGCGATCCACCTGTCACGAGCAGAGGGCTACTTTACCAGAAGAAGAAGGGAGGGACTGCGGAGGTACACGTGCGTTACGTGACTACACGAGAGACTTTCATAGACGGCAACAAGCTCCGACACAATGAGAGAGAAAGAAGATTACGAGAGATCCGAGCAGCGAAAGGAGAAGAAAAAAGAAAAGAAAGAAAAAAGAGAACTGTTGAGTACATCTACGCGCAGTTGAGCGAAAATATTGTTTCCTTCGCTTCCATAAAATTTATCAAACGACTGTATACTACCCCCAGCCGTCCCGTTCGCGGTTACACAGCCTAGGGGTCTGCTGCTCGTGAAACGAGGCTAGAAAAGGAAAGATATAAAGCAGAACAAAAAATAGAAGAAAAAAAAAGCAGCAACAACAACACATGCAACGGGAAATGTTACTCGAACGTGAGAGAGAAACCCGAACACACTTCCTGCAAGCAACCCAGCAACGATAACGCCTCAGTTAATCCAATTTCTCTCCTTCCTTTGTCATATCCTGGCGAAATTTTCCCCCGACCCTTTCCACAATACAATCCTCGTTTCTCATGGCTAAAAATATCAGCAATTCTGCCATTAGGATGAAATATGATTATCGGAAATTTGCGACTCTCTCCAACACGTGCGTTCGTAATTCTTTGACGAATTATACAATTTTGTATTTATTTTTTTATTTTCTATTACATTCCTTTTCATTATCTCACGATTATCCAAATGTGAATAATGAATATTTAAAAATGTTAATTTCGTGGTGAAATTTCCCGAAAATCGAGTCCAACGTTCGTGAGTGAGTTGCGCGCATAATTCTGGCAAAGAAAGCCTCGAGCCATTTTTCTCTTCGGTGCACTGTTAATGCGATATTAATTATTTCGTGACATCCCATCCACACCAACGATCAAGAGTATACAAAGTGAAGGAAACATGCAGTAAGGACCCGACACACTCCCTCCCTTCGAAATATCCCATCAACGTTTACATCCAAGAAAAAAAGTTGCCAAGGATTTTCCTCTTCAGAATTCAGGCAATCCGTCTATCCTGCTCCAAAGCTCGGACAGATTATCGCACAGTGTGTATTTTTTTTTCTCAAAACTCGGTTTTCCTATCCTCGTAGAATATGTCCTTTTGCCTCCTGCCTCATTCCATATTTTTCATTCAATGAGATCTCCTTAAAAAAGCTTCGCAGCACCAGAGTGCCAGAAGCTGCAGCAGCACACTAGCCGCATCCATTAACGGTGGTAAATGTTGTGGAAATTCGGTTATAAAAGTGAAGCAAGAGGGGATCCTCGAGAATCTTTCATAGTGTTTGCGAAAGAGAAGCAGAGAGAGAGAGAGACTGAAAAGCGAAGTCGATATTTATCTTTCGGTTGTGTAGTGCTAGTCCACCACGGTAATCCTCAAGTATATATCCTCCTTCAATACCTTAACCTCCTTTCCGCAAACCGTATTACCAACCACTGTGCCAACCTCCTGTATATGGAAAACCTTGCCCCCCATTCCGCTAGCCTAAATGCGAGGTGCTCTCACATATGGACGTACTCGTCTGGTCGGCACAAAGGGTAATAAATAATAGAAAATATCTGTGTACGAATGACCGGAAACGAATCGATCCTTCATCGAAGCGCCTACACAAATACAACTCTCACATGCAGCATCGACTAAAATTCATCGGCTTCACACGAATTATGTGAAATATTACGATTTATTGTGCAATAGCCAAAGTCCAACTCCCAAATCCTTCACCTCTCTCTCTCTCGCTGCTCCCTTCCCTTTCGTTCGTATCCTCGTCGTACTCAAAAGCATCGACGAAACGTTGTTTGTGGTTACGGACCTAGCTTGACGAATCATCCGCTCCGATGACTGATTCCGACTGATGCAATCGACGCTCGAACCAATTTCCGGAAAATAATATTTCCACCTTTGTCAATGACGTGAATATATACCTATAGACATTCCAATGCTGTTTAAATTTCAACGGAATTGTAAATGAAACTCGTCCGTACATGACCAGCGATATAATCTACCATTTCAACGTCCGCAACATCGGATGTTGTCCTATGGCTCCCTTTTACGTCAGTACAGCCCAAATTTTCCTTTTTTTTCATTCGGATATGCCGTTTTCCCACATTCGTGCTATCCCGGCCACGAGTTGTCTCCGTTGCTATTTTGCAGTTTTTTTTATTATTATTTAGTTACCATGTCAACAAGAAATACCGGTTCCTGTTTATTTCAAAAGGGCCACGATACGTTCAAAAATGCGTTTAAAAAAATAACCGGCAGTATTTATTAGCTGCACCAACACGACATGTACAATAAATATTTATTCGCATTTCGTTTTTTTCACCCAAAACACGCTGAAGAATTTTACCAAAATTGTTCGTTCCACGGTTTTCTGCTCCTTTCGAATCGATTGTTCTGAAGGAAAAATGGCTCGGAGGTTCGAGAACAAGACACTAAAAAAAATGATGCAATTTGGAAATATTTGTGATGAAAAAAAAAAAAAGTATCATCTTGTTGGTAATTTTTGAGTAATAGGGAATAAATGTGATCGTTATTTGAATTGAAAATAGTCTATTGAGAGGTCTATCGATATATCGTTTGTATTGACTCGAATTCCATGAAGAAGTTGTGCAGCAGGTTAGCCATGTAAGAGTATAGAACGATAAGGGTGTCCTATGGCTGCTGGTTTTTCTGTAAAACCGTTTGAGAACGAGGATAGTGCCTTATCAGGTATTTCCCCACCTCTGGCGCCTCATTCTTCGATGCATAAAGCATAAAGTTCCTATCTCATGCATACATTCATGTGGCTACTGGAAAGTCATGACTTATGGTGGTCCGCGGGAATTCGTATCGAATGCTTTCGCAGCCCGTGGTTTAAACTATACGTAATAACCTTGCTCGTCGTATATACAAGTATAGTACACTTTTCGTGCCGTTATAGGCGAAATCGATGAAGGGTGACTGAAGCACGTATGACGACGCCCAGCTCCACTTTCCGATCTTTCTTGTGTATATTATACAACGTGTCCCAAAAATTCCAACCAAAACCGACCCGGCTATCGGATAGAGCTTCGAATTCTGAAACAAAAAGTCTTGAGCGATTTTTCTATCCGATGATCGGCTGACGAGTTATCCATCGTTCAGTGTAACAGCCAATGCGATGCCTCCGTGGGAAGGAGTGGGCGTGACGGGGCCGGCGCGTCTCATTGGCTGTTACTCTCAATGATGAATATCTTCGCAACGGCTCGTCGGACGAAAAAATGGGTAAGGACTTTTCTCTTCAGGATTTGTCGGCTCATCTTCCAACTAACTTTTCGAGGCAATTCTCAAGACACCCTGAATATTTGTAATATATATATGTTACCAACGAAACGATTGCTTCAGCTAGCCATACAGCCCCAAGAGAAGAAGTGAAACAGCCCCATCCCCATACCGGAAAATTCCATTTTCTACTGCTCGGAATTCATTGCCGCTGGCCGTTCATTGAAATATATCGGCGTTGTCGGTGACCTCACATAAGTTACACGTCGATTTAGTTATGTGGTATGAATCCAAAAGTTATACTCTCCAGCCTTATATCCTTCTCTTCTCTTTACTCTCAAAACACGTTACAACTTTTCAATCGAGTATCATAACTATGATTCCTTCGTATGATATACACTGCCGGAACGGTTGCCTGCTCAAATTTAATCCCATTGGAATTGATGGGATGAACAAGCGTATACGAATCGTACCTAATAGAAAAGCGATTTTCAATCACATTTATATCCGGCCGATCGGTTTTCAACAGCCGTTTCGTTATACGAGAGCTAAGCACTTTCCAAAATCATTTCAATGCCATGCAATTATTTTTATCGAGTTTCCATTATTTTGAAATCATCGCAACTGTTTTCCCTTTTCATTCCATTTTCGTTGAATGAAATAATCGACTGACTAAAAATTCACATCAAAACGTAAATATTTATGACTCAATGACTTAATTTAATTTAACGCTCGGGTTGATCGATCGCTAGCACATTGGGTACGGTCCATTACCGTGTCTGCCAACGTGATGTTATTTCCGAGGGACAGACGGGAAGTGCTCTTCAAGTTTCTCGTTAAAATAACGAGCAAAGGCCCTCGATTCGCTTTTCTCCTCCAATCAAATCGAATTTTAGACTAGACCGTTTTTTTTTGTATTCACGATTACGGAATTCCCCAAAATATCAACTCGCAAGAGTCTCGACATTAGAATCTCAGTCGAGAATATTTTCCCACAAATATTCGTCGATTTTTGCATTATACAAAATTCTATACACATTCACATTCCTTGATTTTTTTTTGTCACAGAGAGCGCGTGGGACATAGAACGATCGTCGCTAAAAAAAAAAGCTTCGGGCCCATGGCAGCGCAAACCACGATCGCTGGAATTCTCGCAGCGATACTGCAGATCTGCTCATGTAAGTCTGACGTCAAAAAATGCATGCGGTAATCTTTATCCATAGGTTAAGAAATTTATTATTTAAAAATGAAAAAATGAACTTGCAGAAAAATTTTTGGTCATTATTTTAGTTCCACTCACTGTGGAAAGTTCCCAAAAATGCTTTTCAAAGTCCCTGCTGTTTCGATCTTTGCATCTCATCCGAACAATATCAAAAAAATTTAATTTTTGTTTTTCGTTTTTCTTCGAGCCTCCAAAATGAAAAAAATTGCAGGAAAAATAAAAAATTGAATAATTTTCAACATTCTTGATCCTCGATCGATTTTTGGCAATTGTCAAGACACTAATTTTTACGCTGCATCATTAACGGCATCACGCAAAGCTCCTGGCCCACATCCCTCCATGTGCAAGTTTATGGACAGAGATAAAAAAATAAAAATAAAAACATTTATCAATAAATCCCCAAGCTCGGAGACATCGTTTATTTTCATTGAGCAACTCGTGTTACTTCTTGCGCTAAGAACAGCGCATTCGACCTCTTGACAAAAAAGCCGGAATTACTGTTTTCAAGAGTACCACTGAGCTACACACTTAGCCACTGTTCCGTAGTTGAGTCACTGTGCTACAAAAGTACGCGGTATATAAACTTGGAGCGTAAAAGTGGAGTCGAGCACGTCCACGATATTGCAAGCTTCTGATCGCGGAAAAACGTAGCTCAACGTGAACATACAGCGAGAGAGTAGAAATCTGAACAGGGTGTTTCAAAAATTGGACAGGAAACTCACTAAATGGTTAGAGCTCAGAGTCTTCTCTCTCGAGAGAGAGACAAGAGCCTATTAGCTTTTTCTTGGACGTTCTGGCCTCCTCATCACTGTGAGCGCTCCCTGCGGCCAAAACGCATTATCCCGTAGACACCAAACTACCTGCGGGCTAACGTACTCATCACATTGGGTGCGAATTTGCACTTCGAGTTTTCAAAACGTTTTGTCTCATCGAAATTTATACGGATTGAGACCGCGTGAGGTACTTTTTAGGGGTAGCGGATCCTGGGCAATCGATTGCAATGATAAGAAAATCGAAAGATACAAGTCATTTTCCAAAAAAATGCGTAAAATTGACAAAAAAAATTGAAAATTTTTCTGTCTGCAGTTTTTCCCGGTGCAAATGCGCTGGTTATCGGTTATACTTGATTGGTTGTTGCTCGCCTCTGTAAAAATCTCGTCGGCGATGGAGGGAAGAAAAAAACTGCAAAATTTTGTGTTCAGAATTTGACGATGAGCTTGTCCGATGGTGGATCGTGAATGCAACTTTTAGGAAACCCTATACAAGGAAGTCTATGAACTACATGGGAAAAGTTTGCTACTCACAAGCTTTTCAAAGCCATACGCCCTTCCAAGCTTTCTTCAACACCACCGCCAATCAACTTATCGGTCGGGGACGTAAAAATGGTGCGAGTACTTGGGCTCTCTTGGTAAGCCGATCGCTGGCGGATGTGGCAAATTGAAAATCCGTGTCCCCCCGTCTCTTTCATTGCTACGCGCTGTAGCCTTCTAACGCGCGCGACTCTTCAGCTGCGGAAGCTTTGCTCTGTTTCGCTCTGAGACTTACCTCTCCCTCTTTCTCGCTCTCTCGTTCCCTCGCCATTTTTCCAAGGCTCTTCCGAAGCTGAGACGCTTTCGCGGATGGCGAAAGAAAACGCGGCCACGATCGCACGGCTGGAGAACTTCCGAGCGAGACTTTCATGAGATTTCCACTGCTGCGCGGTGTGGAATTCCATGTCAGCCTTGATATACTACGACAGTAGGGTGGCGAGCAGTATGGTATGGTGCTTTAGAGTTCCACCCGCCACATCATAGGCCAGCACCAAGAAACACGTACATGTCGGAGTAACAGAACCGATTTTGACATTGTTGGCCCAATCCTCGCAGTCCTTGACTCTACTGAGTGTCCTTCCATCCTGACTGGATAGAAAGTCATAACTAAGGCTGAAGAGATGGTGGAAAAAAATCCCTTGACTCCAGGGCCTTTGATCCTTTGTTCACGTGGAATTCTAACGAGTTCTGGCCTCATGTGCCATCTCGAATGCTCTGCACCCACGTCCCAGTCGCAGGCCCAGGATACGATCCACCTTGACAAATCAAAAAAAATCGTTACACACTTTTCGATCTTAAGCCTCGACCCTAATTCCTTTCCGAACAATAAAAACGCTTTGCAAAATGAAAATCGCTGTGAAATATCGAGAATGCACTTTAAGGGGATGAGTGTAAGAACGTGCGACTAGAAGATTGTACAACGTGCTGGAAGAGAAAAGAAGCAAATCCATCGTTCAATCTTTCTCTCCCTTGCTTCCTGCTCTCGCGGTCCATCACTATTTTTTCTCTTTCTTTCCACTCGAAAGACATGCACGCAGCTCTGGCCACGCGAGAAAAAACGTATCGCTCCTCGGGCGTGAAATTATGTGACGTGGAATTATTTACGTGCCATTCGACAACGCCGCGCGCCTCTTTCAACCCTCCTGCACGAGGGAACGAAATTACGGTACACAAGCAAGTCGCAGAGACTGCGTAAGGAGGCAAACTTGAATAGTCTTTTGCTGAGAGAGCATGTGTCCGGAAAATCCAACGTCCCACATCAAGGGGATGCAACGCCCCTCGAATAATCTCAAAGCATTTGAGCCTTTTACTTACTTTTCGCTGTGCGTTTGGTATTTAAACTTTTCCAGCAACTCTGAACCGCTTTTCCTGAATTTGGCCAAGATTTTGACACTTTTGCACTTATTTGTAGTGTTTTGGAAAGCTCTCGAGTTACGCAACAAGATCGTACAATAAAAATCAAAGGTCGTGCTAGAAAAATTCAAGTTTTCTCCCCACGAATGAACTTGTCATCGAAATCCAAAGACCATATGAAAAATTTCGACTATAAATTATTTTTCCCTTCGAATACACATTTTCACGATAACAGGCTTTGTGAAAGGCTGAATGGCACACCCTGTATAAGGATACACGTTGGTCCGTGCCCTGGCATAATTAAGTGGCGGCTGGCAGGCTGTAGCGGATAGCTTTTTAACGGTTCCTATCACTCTAAAAAGCTGCGCCGTAATTCGTGGGCACGGAGCCCGCGCACCTAGCGCCTTCGAGCCACAAATATACATCTATATGGATGGTTCTTGCAAACCCAACTAAATCATGGCGGATTTAAGTGGATTCTGCAAACCCCGTGGGTCCAACGATGCATTACTCCTGTACGGCTATTGCGGAGCAATCCACTGCGACGCCACCACACTTATTGCTCCTTTTCCACCACATTTGCCTACCTATAGGACGAGGTCGCTTTGCCTAAGAAAATCTGCAATGTGCTTCGCTGCCCCGCCCTCCCGTGTATGGCTTTCGCTCGCTCCTTCTCCTTCTCTCTCGTTCTTTCTCTCACTCGCTACACCAGGACTTCACCCTGAGCTCATTCCAGCTCCAGGACACGGTCCTCCCTTTAAAAAAAAATCTCATTCCACCCCTGTTGCGCTTATGGGATTCTCCTTCGCCCAGTTTTCACCCATGACCATTGTGCATCTGTCCCGACCAATACGCTTGCGAAAAACAAACCCAAACATCTTCTACGTGCGTTTAAAAGCTTTTTTCTTCGTAAGTGCTGTTTTTATGACGCGTCGTCGTGCGGGTGGGCTAATCGGGGTCAACTTTGTTCACCGGAAACTGGAATATCATTGTATTCGAAATTCCGTGGACGTTTAGAATTTTACTCGACAAGATGGATCGGTCACTGAACCTCGACTCGAATTTTCGAAATTAAAATTCTTCAATGTTTTTTTTACTCAAAAAAAACGCTGTCAGCATACGCGTAATTCATTCATGTTTTCAATAAATAATCTCATATAGAGTTTCAAATGGGCGAACTTTTGTCGAAAGATTAATCTGTTGAAAAATATATTTTCGTCGTCGTCGTATCTCCTTCGATAGACTCTGTCTTTTCTGTTTTTTGTAAACCACTATGCGGTGTATCATTTCTCCAGTACGCGCAATAACTTGGGTTTCTCTGCGCGCAGTTATAACCGTTTGTCCTGACTCGTAGCATTAAGCCTGGGCCTCTCGCCCTCTCACAGCCCACACACAGAAACTTCCGGCTTTTTGTTTGGCTCTCGTTCTTTTGAAAAATCGGAGTACGTCGACGAGACGAGAAAGATAGGAAAGAAGAAAAAAATACGCGGGGGAGGGAGAGTGGAGATGCGCGCAGCGTGCGTTTGTTTGTTCAGCCAGAATTCCTCTTCTTTGCTCCATTTTGTGTGTGTGTGTGTGTGTGTGTGTGTGTGTGTGTTTTTTTTCCTCGTTGACATCCTACTCTTTTCATTTATACATCGCATATATAGCGCGGTTGCAAACAAAGTGTACGTATTCCTCGTACAACGCTCGTGCACCACGTCGTAGCTTAGTCGGAAACATTTTTCAAGCGGGCGTCATGACGCTTTCCAGCGGCGAAAATCCTCGAAGAAGTCCTTCCGGCGATACGCCGCTTCTCTCTCATACAGTTATATCCTCTACCCCGATAAAAACCAAGAACTTGCCACTCCCTCTCCACTCTGTCCACTGCTCGTCGTTATTTTTATTTTTATTTATTTCCACCTCCATTTTCACTCCATCGTCACATTTTTGGTGGTTAATGCTGCGATAACGGTGACGTAAATCTTTCTGTTTTGCCACGTCGACTATTAAATCACCTACAATCTCAATTACTTCATTTTTCACCTCGAACATGATCCACAGCATAAAATGTGAGACAGTTTTCAATAAATACTCTATCGTCGTCATGCCATTTTCAATGCAATTTCTGGCTCTCGTTCGCTCAAATTGCAGACCTATACGCTTAAAAAAAAAATTAACATTTCGTTTACGATCATTTCGTAGATTCTAGTTAATTCATTTTTCATTTTTTTCACCAAGAACCTTACTTGCCACCTCGGGGTACAACTACCCCAGGCCTATGAAGGAAAATGGTCATGTTTCCACTTTTGTTGGTTTTAGCATTTTTTTAGTGTACTCAAATTTAATTTTTGGCTGTATCAAGTAAACAATCTTTGGAAAAAGCTTCCAATGCCTTTTACAACAATTTTCAAGTCGAAATATTCAGAAGTTCATTTTTTATAAGAACTTTTGACACTGCGGTACAAACTACCCCAGGCCTATGAAGGAAAATGGTCATGTTTCCACTTTTGTTGGTTTTAGCATTTTTTTAGTGTACTCAAATTTAATTTTTGGCTGTATCAAGTAAACAATCTTTTGAAAAAAGCTTCCAATGCCTTTTACAACAATTTTCAAGTCGAAATATTCAGAAGTTCATTTTTTATAAAAACTTTTGTCACTGGGGTACAAACTACCCCAGGCCTATGAAGGAAAATGATCATTTTTCCACTTTTGTTGGCTTTAGCATTTTTTTAGTGTACTCAAATTTAATTTTTGGCTGTATCAAGTGAACAATCTTTTGAAAAGAGCTTCCAATACGTTTTACAACAATTTTCAAGTCGAAATATTCAGAAGTTCATTTTTTATAAAAACTTTTGTCACTGGGGTACAAACTACCCCAGGCCTATGAAGGAAAATGATCATTTTTCCACTTTTGTTGGCTTTAGCATTTTTTTAGTGTACTCAAATTTAATTTTTGGTTTTGTTGGCTTTAGCATTTTTTTAGTGTACTCAAATTTAATTTTTGGCTGTATCAAGTGAACAATCTTTTGAAACAGCACCCAATACGTTTTACAACAATTTTCAAGTCGAAATATTCAGAAGTTCATTTTTTATAAAAACTTTTGTCACTGGGGTACGAACTACCCCAGGCCTATGAAGGAAAATGGTCATTTTTCCACTTTTGTTGGTTTTAGCAATTTTTAGTGTACTCAAATTTAATTTTTGGCTGTATGAAGTGAAGAATCTTTAAAAAAAAGCTTCCAATACGTTCTAGAATAATTTTCAAGTCGAAATATTCAGAAGTTCATTTTTTATAAAAACTTTTGTCACCGGGGTACAAATCTACCCCATGGTGGCAAGCACGTAATTCTACAGAGGTGTGGCAAGCAAGGGTTGAAAATATTGAGCAACCAAGAATCTCAAGCCCGAGTTATTAGTCGTAATTCAGAAACGCTACACCGCACCATTAATTTAGTAAAAGACAAACAGAACGAGGCACTCTTTCTTGGCGAGACTAAGCCGAGTATACAAGAATCGAGTAAACACTGTAGTACAAGAGACGGAAACTCGAGAAGAGCGTCTTGTTTAAGTTGGCAGAGAAACGTTCACAGTTCTGGTTGAATGCGCGAAGAGGCGTTTGTTTGTCTCGGGGTTGGCAGGCTCACGATTGAAAGACGATTGGACGAGGAAACTTTCGCTAGACCAGCGCTGTGTCAAGAGTCATCGAACGAAATTCAATCTGTGTATTTCACGTCAAGAGGTAAAAGAACTCCACGGACCTGAAAAGCTCAAAAAAGACGCCCAAGATTTTGTCAAAGACTTTCCATTCGATCCACGCCATTTACTTTTTTTTTTTTTTTTNTTTTTTTTTTTTTTTTTCATCACCGAGTATCTTTCCGAACTCAACGCGATTACTTTTTTTCCAAATGCACATTGTTACCAAAGACATTGCTTACTGAAGGCATTGGTGAGAAAGGAAAAAAAAAATAACGAGAATCCTAATTGTGAGCTGGGACGCAAATGTCAGGCTTTTTCTCGAAGGTTAAATTGAACTTTTTTAAAAGACCCTCTAAATTCCACCCTCCACTTTTATGGCATTCGTCGAGACCATTTGAAAACACTCTGCTTCTCAGACCTTCTGAGGAATGACCTTCAAGAATACCCCATAGAAATCGACAGTTATCGACTGCGATACTTCGAGGACTATCCGATCGAGACACCATCCGAATAAACCATAAAGATCCTAAAATTTACATTGACCTTCGAATGACCTTGAAATTTATACCCAAGGTCAAATGAGCCAGTAACCAGGCTACCGATGCCATGGATTTTCTTCAATTTCCTCCTAAACTTCACACAGAATCCAAACTGCAAAAGTCTCGACATCCCCATATGTTGGGACTTACGAAATTTGAGCCATCACTCAGGACACCCTGTAGAACCGTGGCCACACGAAAAAACCCCCTGAAACTCAGACTCTCACACGCATAGACATCGATCGAAATATCATAGCTGCGAGGTCGTTCAATTCCTTTCTCACCGTCCTAACCACACTCTATCGGAATGGAGCTCCGATGGATTCTTTCAGCGCGGGCGGTAGTTCGCAGCGAGAAAACGAGAAAAGATGAAAAGATAGTGTGTGTGGAAACAAGAGAAAGAAACGAAAGGGGAAGAACAGGGTATTGGAAAAACACCTCAGCCTGAAAATCCGATACGAAGAACTACGAGATATAGATCCATGTTGTAATATACGTACACACAGGGCGATACGTGTGTATATGTTTGTATTTGGACCAGCACTAAAGTGATATAGAGCTCTAGCGAGATGGAGTTAGGAAGTGAGCGAGAAAGGGGAATGGAAAAGAAAAGCAAGTGGATACCCATCCGATTCGCAGTCTCTCCAGATTATGCTAACGAGACGATGCCAACGGTGCGGCCCTAAAGTACAAGTGAAATCGTCCTCCTCGTTTATTTTCCATTCAAGTCTTCACTCCCATCTTCCGCAACCTTCGAGCTCGCCTAACAAAGACACCGTCTCATCCTTTCTCTGACACTCTTCTTTCAACCCCCACGTTATGCACAGACAAGTTTATGTACCCGCTGCAGTGTAGCGTTAGTGCGGAAGAAAAAGTCTCCAATCCCGTGTGCCAGAGCGATATCGTGCTCTGGCGAAGTCGTACGTATCAGAAATTTCCCCGTTGACAAATAAAATTGAAATAATATCATCTGAACAAAATATATACTACATTGATTCCAGATACACAGCGCAGCTGTAAGGAACAGACGCATATGCCAAACTTCCAACCAACTTTTCTTTATTGATTACACAATCCTGCTGATAACTTGCTCCCAATCGCAACCTCGATCGCTTGCAGAAACAATCGTAAAAAATTGGATTAAATTATCCACGCGAATGCGCAATAAAGTTTTTTATAGTTGAGAGTCTTCGTTCAACTGAATCCTCGAAAAATCATGATTTTTATTCGCCATTGGGTTTTATTGCATAGAAAAACGTTTCCGAGCCTAAGTACATTTTAAGAAGTTGTTACAAATTGACTGAAGAACAACATGCTCTGAATCCAAGATTTTCCGACGTAATTTGCATTTTTTATGTAAAAAATAAAATTTCGAAAAAATTTTACGACCGATTTTCTTGAAATACTAAAAAAAGCTTCTTCGATTTTACGTAAAAGTTCATGCAAACGTTTCAGAGGCTTCACCATTTAGAAATCGAAATATTTAATGTTGAAAAACTAAATTTTTGTTTTCAGTTTTTCTTACATAGAAAATGGCTTGCGAGCCTAAGTTCATTAAAAAAAAGTTGTTACGAATTGACTAAAGATCAACGTACTCCGAATCCGAGATTTTCCGAGGAAATTTGTATTTGTTATATAAAAAAAAAAAATTCCGAAAAAAATTTACGACCGATTTTTTTGAAAAACTGAAAAAAGCTTCTTCGATGTTGCGTAAAAGTGTGTGCAAAGTTTTAAGAGGCTTCACCATTTAGAAATCGAAATATTTAATGTTGAAAATTGCAACTTCTAACACACGCTCTCATGAGGAACTACAGAAAATAGTGATTTTTATAAATAAATATCTCAACTTTTCACTTTTCTCTTTGTGTGTTGCAAATTAAAAAGAATTCTTTCGATAGAATATTTAGCATACAACGCCCTTGCTTAATTGCTTCACATTCACTTTGCTTGCTGAAGTTTTTATCCCCATATTGCAGTATAATTGCATTAGTTTGAAGGATGTCACGAAAGACTTTTGCAAAGCCCATATCGAATTCAACGAGGTTAGAAGCTTGTACCACAAATCTGGAAAATTCGTGTAGCCTTCGAATCCTGTCTCAGCCGTAACTCGATCCAAAAGCATTCCTACAGTGCACTATCCGCCTTAAAACAGAGAAGGTATATCGAATCCGAGAGGTTCTGTGACAATCGTAAACTCGGTTACTTGACGAACACGAGTTGGATCTTCTCCGAGTCTTGCGGGTATGCATACGTATTGGATGGTGAAACGATCCTCAGCGTGGGAATCTAGAGGCTTTGCCAAAGTTCGTATTCAACATTGGCAACGTGAATAGATTTTCAAAATCCGGAGATAAAAATTCTCGCAAAGATATTTTTCCTACCGCGCGATTCATAAAAAAACCGGAAGCGACCGATCGCTCGCAATTTTGCTAATTCTCAGCAAACGATGCACGTGGTTTTTGACTCGTGCTGTGTCCACACATAGGCCGTGCAGGTGTTTCGTCTTCGTGGTAGGAGAGTGGGATGCCTCGGCAAAAGGGACTCGATCTTCCGGCGAAGGGTGTCTTAACATCTCTTGACTTTTCTATTCTCTACATTCCCTTTAGTTCACTCGGTTGCGTTCAACACTCCAGAGCTTGTGCTTTGCTCTCTTTTAAGCCAAAATCAATAGGGATGTGCGCCGATCTGATAAGTACCAGGAGAGCTAGCCTTCGTTCTCACTCCCATTTCCGGAGGAAAGAATAAAGGAAAGAAAAAAGCGTGAACGAAATAAAGACGAAAATGGAATGAGGGATATGAGGAGCACAGAGAGAAAAGATTTAAACTGGAGAGAGAGCAAGAGAGAGTGTGTGAGAAAAGGAGAAAAAGATCGTTGAGTAGAAAGAGAATCTCCGGTCGAAATTTTGTCTGCTTCTTATCCCGATCCGAGAATTCGAAACACCTTGGCGGTTTGCAATTCCTCGAACGAGAAGAGACCTCTATACAGACTGTGCTCCAGCTCTTTCGACACAATTCCTCTATCCCTTCCAGCCTCTGAGGAACCTGCTCAACCTCCTCGCCGCGTCTCTTCCTCTCGCCACTGTGGCAAAAGATAAAGAAAAGATCCTCCATCCGGCAGGCATTAGAATAGTTTTCCAGGATCGTACTCCCGGAGTATAACCGAAGAGAATGAGGCAAACTGTAGGATGTGATCTTGGAGCCAGGAAGACGTAACTTTAGCTGGCTTTAGTTCGTCTCTTTCGGTTGGTAAACGTTCCAATCTCCGAGGAATTTCTGTAACTCGCTTTCAAAAACCTTATCCGCCGGGGAACTCTTTTTCCTCTCGTACATTTGCCATTTTCCAACTCCCGTGACGTCCAGCTCGGCACATTTCCGAAACGGCCCTTCCGCAGTCTTCGCGTAAAACGCATCGTTGAACTTGAAACAAAATTTTGTTGCAAAAAATCGACATTTCGTTGGACACGTTCGACTAAACGTTTTTTTTTAAATAACCTCAAAAATTGTGTCATTACAGTAAGAAATATTCTAGAAAGTCTCTTCAGGAGCAAATTTTTCTCGATGCACTCGCGAAAATAACGAAAATTTCGAAACCATCGAAAAATATTTAGTTTACCGTGTTCAAAAAAGTATCGACGATTTTTAACAAAATTTCATTCCCCATGTGCAAAAGCTTCTGGTCGAGATGGTCACGTGATCACTGCTCAGCAGCAGCGAAATTAGTTTTGACAGAGAATTATACATTTTCGGTAAACAAGTCTGTCACGTTTCGTTCGAGTGGGCGTTCTATTTTGGTCACAGAGAAGCAGGCTCGAGGATTCTGTCGATTTATGACGTTTGCTTGACGAGATACTCGGCTAGTTTATAGGTGACAAACGTGGCGAATTATAAAGCCACTAATTTCGGGATGCAGAGTCCTTCGTGGACCTTATTCGCTTCGCTTCTGTCTCCTGCCTTCTCACGCGCTTTATACTTCCTGTCTCTCTGTGTCTTTCTCTCTCTCCCTCTCTCTCTCTCTCTCTCCATTACCGTAGAACTACAGCCTGAAGCTATTCAGAGTATACGAAGCAAACGGGGATCAAAGCTGTACATGCACTCGTCGCATACAATCGTCCGACCACTTCCGGCCAGTTGAATTGGGCTGGTAACTCATCGTCAGTTGGCGTATCCCACATATAACACGATTCTGCGTTTGTGCAACTGCGGTCCTTCTCCCTTCTAAAGGATTACACATTCTACCATAGAATAATCGATAAACCACTCTGTGTGATCTTGGATGGATTTCAAATAAACCCCCTTAATTGCTTGTGTTATTCCGATGATCGATTTTCACGTCCCTCGCCTTCTCCGCGTTCCTTGAACCTTTGTCTTGATAAATAGGCTTTTAATATTTCGTCTGATCACGCATGCACTGGATCTACTTTTAAGTAGATCAGTGCATACGTGATCAGACGATCGCGTCAACACTTTTGCTCGTAATTTCACGTCAAACTCGATGAAGCTCTCTCGTCACTGGACCATAAACTCTCATGGCATTCGGATCATTTTCATGGCTTCCGGAGAGCATTGAATAACGTCAGGAATTAACACATTCAAACACCATAAGAACTGCTTCAATATACACCATTCGTCCTGCTTCAATTTGAAACATGATCGATCTTCATGTCCCTCACCTTCTCGGCGTTCCTTGAACCTTTGTCTTGATAAATAGACTTTTAATGTTTCGTCTGATCACGCATGCACTGAATCTACTTTTAAGTAGATCAGTCCATACGTGATCAGACGATCGCGTCAACACTTTTGCTCGTAATTTCACGTCAAACTCGATGAAGCTTTGTCGTCACTGGACCATAAACTCTCATGGCATTTGGATCATTTTCATGGCTTCCAGAGAGCATTGAATAACGTCAGGAATTAACACATTCAAACACCATAAGAATTGCTTCAATATACACCACTCGTTCTGCTTCAATTTGAAAGTTTCAACTCGATAAATTTACGATTGATCGGATGATCAAAATGGCAATTCTATTCGCGTTCTCTGGCTCTCGTCGTGCGATCGTCTACAAAGTCGATAAACTCGGTACCATCATTTTTTTCCACCCCTAAAGGTACATGAATAGCGTGAGTATCGAAAAAAGAATAAAATTTTATTTTTAAAGCCCTTCGCGCACCATCGGGAGCTGCGAGAGAATAGCGAGGAGAAACAGAAAAGCAAGGAGAAACAGGAAAAGAGAAAAAATGGGAGAAAAAAAAAGGAGGTCGTAAATATTTCTGTTACCAGAAGCAAGTCAGATGCGATATAAGGTGTGGATGAAACCTGCCAAATTAGAATTCCTCGCGTGCCTTTGGCCGGAGCTATAAAATCCCGCATGAAAACGACATTTCGAGTAGGTGGCCTGCTCATAGTGAATATCCCCGTTCTCGCAGCATTGACGGCCGTTCCCAGGATTACGATTGCCACCAAGAGTCAAGAATTTTTCCATTTATCGCCTCTTCTTGGATGAACGCGTACAAGAATTTTCGATACGAGAAGAATATGGCCCTTCCCTCTTCCTCCTCCCTCGCCAGTCGCACTGTAAGCTCTCTTTCCCTTCCCTCCCTCTTGCCCTGGACCTGCTCATGCGTCTGCTCCCTTCTCCCTTCCAAGAGACTTCTCATCCACGCCGTTGAATATCTAATCGACCATTGCTCGTTCGTGCATATACGAATATCGTTGCTCAGAGTCCGCTTCTTCGTAGTTACGTCATGTACTACGCCATTCCCTCCGAGCTGGCCCTTCCACGGCAATAGTCATTCGAACGATTCGTTTATAGCGCAGATTTAATCACTCTCAAGATCTTTAATGTTCATTTTGATTTCGCGAAACGACGTCAAATTCTTGAAAGAGAAACAAAAAATTGCAAATATTCTCCATCGCCGCGGAGTCTCGTGCTGTTGAATCTTGCAATTCTAAGGACAAAATGTCTTTGGCCATTTTTCTCTCCGATGCACCGTTAACGAGATATTTCACGACTCCTCGGAGCAACCAAGACTCACAGATTCGCCGATTCACGAAATTGGCTGTCACTATGTAATTAATTAATAATTAATTCCCTCTCGGAGTCTCGACACTCAAATTTCTCTGTTGACGATTAAAAAATGCTGTAAATATGAAAAACGTAATTATTTGTCTGCAGGTCAAATAACAACGGAAGTTCAGCCCGAATTCCCTTATCCCTTGGAGAATCACACGGTCATTCAAGGCCGCGAAGTCGCCTTCACATGCACCGTAAATCACCTTCAAACTTACAAGGTTCGTAATTAAGAAAAAAAAAAACAAAACAAAAAAGTTCAGGCTTCGCAAGGAACGATTGGAAAATCCCATTTATTTTCCTCTTGTTTATTCAGGTTGCCTGGATAAAGGCCGATACCAGAGCCATTCTCGCGATCCATACACACATGGTCGCCCACAATCCAAGATTGTCGGTTACGCACAACGGGCACAACACATGGATGCTGCACGTATCGAACGTACAAAAAAATGACTCCGGCACGTACATGTGTCAGGTGAACACCGATCCGATGTTGAGTCAGGTACGAAACCAACAAAAACATCTCCTTAAAATCAAATGTCTCGAGAAAAATGCCAAATTTTTTTATTTTCATAAATCACATCAACCTGTCGCCTTATAATTAGGGACTCGAAGATTATTGGTTTACGAACCTCCGACCCGAAGTTCAAAAAAGCGTAATTGTTTTTTTTTCTTCATTTTTTTATATTTTTTCGATTTTTAAAAACCACCCTAAGAAAATCTTCTCCGAATTTTATTGGCTTTGTGGCAAAAAACGTGGAGATGACCATCACGGGTCATCAGGACCCAAGTAACATCTAAGCGTACCGATAATTCTCAATTGTCACTTTTTAGCGATTTTAATTAAAATGACAGCGATTTCGATACAATTTTTTTTTTCAACTCCACGGTCGGACATCGCAAGGTCATCAATTGGCCTCTATGACCTTCGAGATACTCTTGAAAAGTGTACTGTACAGCCAACTGACTGGACTAATCCCACCCTTGCCCCGTATGATACTATTTCTAGAAAAAAACTGACGGAGAGTTGGAACAAATACGTTCAATCATGGCGGATTAGTCGCTATATCTTTATCCCACTTGATTGCGCGATATACCGCGGATTGTGGCATCTCACCCTTGTACTTTCCTCAGTATTACACAAACCCACACTTTTCCACGTCCGCCATATAAACAGTATTATTTATGTTGGTACAGCCGAGCTTTGCTTTCCCCATACACACACGTAATGTATAAAGAATTCCTCAAGGTTGAGAGCCAGTCATTGAAATCCATACACAAACACACACACTGCCACATTTATACGTAGACGAATCAGTTACTTCCGGTGAATCGTCGGGGTTTATGGTCATCTGGGTTTATCTAACGGAACCGCGAAAATGGTTTTTCGAGACATTCACCGCCCGAACTTGCTGTCAGTTTTTTTACATCGACTCAAATTTTTCTGGCTCCGTTACTTTTTTTTTTTTTTTTTATTTTTTGAATTCTCATTCGTTTCTTCCTTGTTTTGCGTTTTACCGCATTTTGACTAATTTTACGACTTTGAACAATATCGCCCCAGGCTCACGTGATCCTGCATCAAAAAACGAAAAGAATGAGCCCAGGCTGAACCCTTTTCGTTGAATTTTAACGAAGAAATGAATTTTTCAAAATTTGGGTCAATTTTGACCTCAAGTTACGGGAATAGGAAAACAAATAAGTTTACCGTCTGCCTTTTTGGAACGATACGAATATGAATGACGAATAATAACGGAGCTCAGATTTTAATGAAAAATGATAAAAAGATGCGACGCTGCGGTTTTTTTTCTATATTTTTCCGGATTTTAAGATCCTCAAGGATTGCCCAAAGGACCTGTCCGGGAATTGTCGACACAGGCGATTATAATTTTAACGAGCAACACTCCGTTAGTGTGTTTGAAAATATTTGAATAATATATTCGGGATTTGGTGTTAGTCGGAGGAATTAATGTATCGAATGCACTCGTGCGAATGACGTTTAATTTGGGGTTGAAGATGGGAACGATGGAAGTGGTAGTTCCGCCAGACATAATGGACGACGAGTCGTCAGACGGTTTGGTAGCTCGAGAGGGCGGAAATATAACTCTGCGTTGTGTGGCGACCGGAGTACCAAATCCGACGGTAACCTGGAGACGAGAAGATGGTCGAAACATCGTGATACGCGAGGATGGACAGAAACAATGTAAGAAAATGTTCATGTATATTAAATCGAAATGTATATTGCCGAAAAGTTTATCCTTCTCCCCCGCAGCAACGACGAAACTTTAAATGTATATATTCATGGAATCTTTCCAAGATTCTCTCTCTTTCATTGCATTCCACTGTTGCAACTGCGCTTTGGAAAATATTTATAAAGTTTCGCCTCATTGCCAGCAGCACACACGAAAAAAACTTTATGCACTCGCCTCACTTGTTTCCTTTGAATATTTTCCTTATATCCGACTTGCTGTTCGGCAAAGCTATTCTTACCCTTTCCTCTGGGACCCCCAACAATCCGCTAAACTTTCACAAACGCAAAGAGTTAAACAGAGCCACGGATAAAATGACTGTTTTTCTTGCTGGTTTGCTCGCCTGCCTGCCATCATTGGCTAGCTTCAAGCTCAACGCACGAGAATACAGCCTGATAAAAGCAACGAGCAGGCTTTCGAATGAGATCCAGGCAAACAAGAAGCCCTTGAAATTACCTTCCGCGTCTCTACGATCGACCCATTCTCCGACCAATTTTACTTCGGCGTATATTTCGGATTTACTCACCGTTTCCCCTAACGTCATGCGGGGAGAAGTGGCGAAATAAATTCGCTTCTCGTTGCAATAGTTGCCCTTCTGGCTGCTGAGATGTCCACCTCGTTCCCCGGTGGGATTTATGCCTCGAGGATCGGGCGTACCGCTGACCACGTGTGTTTTGCCTGTGATGAAAAAAATTGCGGCATTTCTTTCGCGATCTCCCCAGGGCCAAGGGAAAGCCTCGAATTTTCGAGAAAAAACGTCCTTGGACAGTTTTTCATCCTACGCCTCATCTCTGAGATGTTAATTACCGCGTGTCAGGCAGCCAATTACCGCGAGCGAGTCCACAAACGAGTCCAACGATTCACCCTGCTGCTGGAATTTTTTTATCATCTCGTACGAACACCCTCGACCAGCAAGGAAAATGCAAACATTCCCTTTGAAATTTCACGCTCTCGAAATTCCTCAAAACTCCAACCGAAATTCCACTTATTTTTTATCCCCATGATTTTCTTTCCAATACTCGAAATTCCACGTTCCTCTGTTCACAGCTCACAAAACGTTGGATGGAGAAACTTTAAATTTGACAGGAGTTCTTCGACACGAAATGGGCTCCTACCTGTGCATTGCGAGCAACGGCATTCCACCGACTGTCAGCAAACGTTATTCGGTCCAAGTTCACTGTAAGTTGCATTTCCTTCAAGGCAGTACTGTCAGTTTTAGATTTATCGTTCAGAATTTATTTCAATTTCGTATATTAGTAGATCACGATAAAAAAAAAGATCCAGTTAAATTTTCAACAGACTACAGAGAACCAGAAAAAAGATATTTGTATTTTTGGTAATTTCATCAATTTAACAAATTGATCTCATACATTTCTTTGTATTTTGCAATGGAAACTCTCATTTCTCCTGAAAAATGATGAGAAGTCATTGGAAAATGCATTGAAACCTGAGATTTATTATAAAACTCAATTTTAAGGACGTTGTATGGCGACGATCGAATCTAAATTTTTGTTTTCAGTTTTTCTTACATCGAAAATGGCTTGCGAAACTAAGTTGATTAAAAAAAAGTTTTTACAAATTGACTAAAGAACGACATGCTCTAAATCCAAAATTGTCCGAGGGAATCGGTATTTGTTAGATAATAAACAAAATTTCGAACAAATTTAACGACCGATTTTTTTTAAAAACCGAATAAAGCTTTTTCGATATTACATAAAAGTATATGCAAAGTTTCAAGAGGCCCCACCATTTAGAAGTCGAAATATTTAATGTCGAAAAACTAAATTTTTGTTTTCAGTTTTTCTGACATCGAAAATGGCTTGCGAGACTAAGTTGATTAAAAAAAAACTTTTTACAAATTGACTAAGAAACGACATTAAACTCGTTGACTCACTAAAAATAAATTGCAAAAATTACATAGAAAGTTTTTTCCTCTCCCAACCTGGACTCTGTACACAAAATTTTGGGATAGCTTGGTTACCAAACTGACGTAATTAACAAGCAAAGTATTTTGCATCACGTCATTGTAATGTATTCACAGAGTTAGAGATAAATTATTGGCAAGAGTTATGGAACCAAGTTCCAACTAATAACTATGCAACAATCAATTATTCATAGCCCACAATGCAAATTGATGTACCTGTTTCAATATCTCTCTTCCTCTCTCTGTTCTTTCTGCTTCTCTTCCTCTCACAGCGAGAACCACAATTCCAACTGAGAATAATGGTCCACACTAATCTTACGTAGCGACAAACTCACGAGTTACTATACAATCTCGAAACTTCGATTGAAACTTGAATTTACACAGGATTATTATACAAGGTCATTAAAGTTTTGAGATACATCGAGATTTAGGGAGGAATTCACAGGGAAGCCCTAGTCTTTTTTTTTGGATCCAAAGCGTTGCTCTTTTCTTGTTTTATATTTTTCTTCGTAAATCTACTGCTTTTTGGATCAAGTACCAAAGGAGGAGAGTTTTAAATTATTTAATTATTGTTCAGACACGAAATTTTGTAACTTTTATGAATTTTCTGTCTCGATGGGTTAATGAATGATTTTTGGGTGGCATTTCCAGTCCAACCGCTTATCAAAGTGACGAACCAACTAGTCGCTGCACCGGTACATAGTGACGTCATTCTGCAATGTTACGTCGAGGCTTCGCCTCGCTCAATGAACACGTGGTTCAGGGACAAAGGTCAGTCAAGTTCAATTCTGTCGAGCTGAAAATCGAATTTTCAACAGTTGGGTCGTTCGTGTTTGACGGCTTGTAATTGAGCTTAATTGGAGTGTTTGGAAAAGCTCTCGATCTGGACTGTACACTTGAGTTTAAATAGAAAAACTTGAGCAACGTTTTTTTCACGTTTTTATAGGCGACAGAATATTGCCCAGCGAGAAATACACTATGACGGAATTTCCACTCAGCGAATACTCGTGGCAAATGAATTTGACGATTCACAATCTCGAGAAAACGGATTTCTGGGGCTACGCTTGTTCGGCGGTTAACGCCCTTGGGACCGCCGAAAACGTCGTTCGTTTGCAAGGTGAGAATAAATTAAATCGTACGACCTCTCTCTCTCTCTCTCGTTGCCTTTCCCTTTCTCCGTTGCAGTCCCTGCCCCTTCATGCTTTGGCCCTCACCCTCATTCTCCTTACAACCCCTCGAGCGACACAGACAACCACCCCACCAATTAGTGCCGCCATTATACCCAGGACAGGTGCAACAGGTGAGAGCGTTGCAGGGGGCGCCGGGAGTGAAAATTCTGTCTCCCTGCATCTCTCTTCCCTACGCTGTCCGTGACACTCAACCAGCACTACACCACTTTCAAGACTTCATTCACGTTTTTTTTTACTTTTTATTTTTCCATCTCACTCAACATTTCATCTTTTTCCACGTTTCCATCTTGATGAAGTTTTTTCAAAAGCTCGGTATCTGTATTTTTTATATAATAAACAAAATTTCGAACAAATTTAACGACCGTTTTTTTTTTGAAAAACTTAATAAAGCTTGTTCGATGTTACATAAAAGTGTACGCAAAGTTTCAAGAGGCTTCACCATTCAGAAATCGGAATATTTAATGTTGAAAAACTGAATTTTTGTTTTTAGTTTTTCTTACATACAAAATGGCTTGCGAGACTAAATTCATTAAAAAAAAGTTGTTACAAATCGACTAAAGAACGACATACTCTAAATCCAATATTGTTCGAGGAAAGCTGTATTTTTTATTTAATAAACAAAAATTCGAAAAAAATTGACGACCGATTTTTTTGAAAAACTAAAAAAAGCTTCTTCGATGTTACATAAAAGTGTATGAAAAGTTTCAAGAGGCTTCACCATTTAGAAATCGAAATATTTAAAGTCGAAAATTGCAACTTTTAACACGCTCTCATGAGAAAATACTGAAAATTGTGATTTTTATAAATCTCGACTTTTGCATCGTGAAACCTCCTAAAATTGGGCAAGCTATTAGATATCGCTATTCTCTCTGTGTAGTGCAAATTCAAAGAAATTCTATCGATAAGATCGTTTTTTATTTGCAAGAATTGATGAAAATAATTCAATTAATGGGAGTAAATAATTAATTTGAATAAAGAATTGGGGGAAATAATGATAGAAAATGATTTACATTTTCGTAAAGTTTTCCAACTTGTATGGAAAAACGGAGAAATTTTAAATCGTAAAAATGAGTGATTCGAGTGTGTTGTATCCGCAGAATTGGAATTGCCAACGAAGACAACGCCCGGAACGTTTTACAAAAACACAGATACGAGGCAACGAAAGAAATATCAAAACAGTCGAAAAAAAGCAAACAGAAGACCACACGAGAATTCGGAGGCTGCGGGGGATGGAAATTACCACGGTAACAACGATGAATTTGGTACGACGCAAATAATGGGCGGAAGTACGCAGGAAGGTCACAGGACCGAAAGGCCATTGACCTTTCCATCATTATCGCCTCCGTGGGTCATATTGAACGGTGCTGGTCCGAGCCGGCCCTCGAGGATATTCAGTAACGAAATTTTGCCCATTTTCATTCTCTCCGCGAGTCTCTTACTATGAAGAAGATCGTTGCAAATAAATTATCTCGAAAAAACATTATTATGACGCCGTTGCGCGTAAAGATGCTCGATGGAGTGGTACGAGTGATTTAAGTGAAAGAGGAAAATTATTCCGACTACCGAAGCTCCTGCGTCCCCCTCAAAACTCGAGAAAACTATCATTTTCATTTTTTTCTCAATTTTTTCATTTTCCTCCATTTTCCCCAAAAATTCATTAGGATCTGACGTCACAGAAACGAAATGGCAGAAAAGATTCAACGGTAGATCGATTTTGTTCAAGAAAAATTATTTTTGAATAATTATATAATGTTAACTCTTGGGTCTGTGGGACCCGACGTGAAACTGCGTAAGGTTGCCCGTGGAGGGTAATATCCGGAAAGGCAAAGAAAAAAAAAAATATTTCAGTGTTTGCGGAAATTATTTTGCTGCCGGGTCTCACAGACCCACGTGGAAAATGTAGGCAGGCAAAATATATGTGTTCACTTCCTCGGTTAATCTTTGTTATCATTTTTTTTTCTCCACTAATTTCCAAATTCTCCGATTTTCATTTCTCACGATATACTACAATTTTTTATTTTTTCAATATTTTTTATAAACGCAATGATCTTGATTACGAATCTTTGAATTTTTAATTAATTGGTCAAAGGAATTATTGGAAATTGATTTTATTCATTCGCCAGGCGGGAATTGGCAATTTTTTGCTGTGTAAATAGGAACAAGTGATATAGCGCAGTATAGTCAACTGGATTGTTAGTTCGAATATATTAGAAATATAGATTGTACACAAAACGTGAGAAAAACACGAATATTGAGCGTACGGGCTCATCGAAAGAATTTCAATGTTTTTTTTTTGTTCGAACTTCAAACATAACGAGCGAAATAAACAATTTAATTGAATAGAAACAAAATTTTGACAATTTCGAATTTGGAATATTTGAAATTCGCCACAGCCGAATTTTTCTTTGTTACGAAAATCAAATTTCAAATTTATTTAAAAAAAAATAAAACTTGAATAATTATTGCTTCCTTTCTTGACTGAGCCCGAATCGGATATATCGATAATCGAAATGTTCGATATGTACATTTTTCCACCTGGACTAATTGAGCTGTTGGAAGCGCAGATTTAATTTTAGAAATAATAAAATATCAACAATTGAAAAAATAACGACAAAGATTTTGGGGGAGTTAAAAAACAAAAGCATAACTAAACGTTTTATGAATAATTAGCTGAGGTTCTATAGCCAATAACTGTAACGGGTCAAGAGAGGGAGGAACGTGGCAAAGCAGGAGTTACGACAATAAATAATTTATTAAAAACAAATATATATATAAATATATATAGTGTATCGCAATATCGCCGGAGAATTTATCAATCAGTTTCAATTTCCCTTCTGCCCTCGATGGCAAAAAAAATAATAATTCTCTACGTCACCGAATTCGATTGCGAAAAATCATTTTTCTTACGCATCCACATTTCTTAATTACGGCCTACGATCATCTACCAAAAAGTTAAAAAAACAAAACAAAACTGCAAATTTGGCCGATCTGCACACTATTGGTACGAGAGCACGAACAAAAAATCACGTAGATCTCAAAAATTTTACTTACGCCATTCTCAAAAAATACTCCAAAGACTGTCGATCGAAAAATACTCCGAAAACTCAAAAGTTTCGTACCGTCAATCGACCTATCGATCAATTGCCATTCAAAAAAGTTCTTCATCCATCGATGCTGAGTCTTAATTAAGAAAAAGAAAAAAAAAACAAGCAACCAACTGATCGATTCTCACTAGAAAATCAATTTTCTTCACATTTTCCCTAAAATAAAAAAAATCCAACTTTGCAAACAATGACAATTTTTATTTTTGCTCTGATTCGAACTCGCCTCGCTTATCGAGTATTTCTAACGAATAGTAAAAGGACCTTTGAAAAAAAAGCAACACGTTTCTAACGAATGGAAAAAGAAAAAAAATTGCGAGAGACTCTAGAGACCGATAAATTTTTAAGGGCGATTAGGGCGAGGGAGGGGTGAATGTAATGATATACATATACACGGCAACGACACATATGAATGACATAGGACCACGTTTTACGTATGTAAATACACCGAGTATCATTATCCTTGGAATCATTATTATTTCCATTATAATCTTGCCTTTTATGATTACGAATGAATTATTTATTGTTAATATAAACAATGTAAATATCGTAAGTGAAGGTCGAATGACGATTAAAATGCGACTATCGATTAATCGAATTTAATCGATCCAAGGTTAGATTTTATATGTGAAAATAAAATTTCTCAAATGTAAAATATTTAAACGACGTAAACCAAATGAATTTATCGACGAACGAAAACATTATTATAAATTACACGATTTAACGAACGAACATACTTTTCAAGCAGATTTCAATTGTATTAGAATATCATAAATTATCGAATAAATGTATTTATTGCTGGCCCTTCTGTTCGTCAATGCAACGAAAAAGCCAAATGTATGCTGGCTTGTGCAAAAACTTTGCCAATTTTATTCGTTCAACGTCCAAAACTTGGAGGACGTTCTTTTTGTGGCTTCATTGACAAAACGCTACCGAATATTTTTGTCCAAACTATAAAAATCATTGCAATTCGAAAAATATCAATTTTCTCAATTATTACTCAGAGAAAAGTCGCGCAATTTTTATGCAATTTCATGAGAACTGCAATTATTGGGCCAGCGATTTTTCGAAGCTTCACTGGCATCGAAATTTGCGCAGCAACAAAAATCTCCAATTTTTTTTTTGCCAAGAAGTGCGTAACTCGAAACGATTGAAAAGTTCAAACTCCAAAGAAAAATTTCAATGAAGATAAAAAATCCAGAAACTTTTCGTAGGTATTTCGATTTTTTTTCCAAAATTCTTATTTTCCATGTTTCGTTTTAACGAAGAATGAAAATCGTTGCGAAACAAGCTGCAAAAGTTGAATCTGCGTATTCAGTGTTTCGAGTACGAACCAGATTTCTTCCTCGAGTCGCGCCGAATCGACTCTGGCGAAAGAGTGTTGTCGAGTGAGTTTGATTTTCATAAAAGGCATCAAAGTTTTAGTAGTTCCATGAAAAATGCTTTTCCGCGTTAAAATCGCTTGAAAAATAATCAAACTCATAATAAACCGCCAAAACGAGATAAAATTTGTATGTTGATGCGCCTACACGAAGAAGCAAACACAAGGAAAGCGCCGATTACGTCTCAACACTTGAGACGCAGGCGCTGCAATAATAGCGATAAAAAGTCGAAAAAATGAGGGAAAAAAAACCCAAAAGCGAATAAAAAACAGTGTCTGTGTCGTTATCGAATAAAAATAATGTCGTTTATCTTTTATAAATAAATTGAAAAAGAGAAAAAACATTGTGAATACGCTCGGGCCTTTGTCAGGATAAAGAAAAATAACGATATTATTGAACAAAGATTAAATGAATAAATAAATAAAAATAATGTGCAGAAATGATTGAAAAATAAATCTGAAGCATTGATGCGAGTAACCGGTAGGAGTTAAGGAACGAAATTGAGATATTACGTATGATATTATTACTCCAGACAATAAAATGTTATTATCGATGTTAAATGACCATTCATTTATTATTTAAACAATTTATTTCGCCTCGAATGATTTTTCACCAACTTTCACTATTTTTTCGATCCGAATCTTCGCTTAAGAGCTTTGCCTTTATCAGACGAAAGTAATTGTTCCTGTGCCAATGTTTCCTTCAATTTCTCAATGTGCTTCTCGTATCTTATCGATTCCGCGACTTCGCCCAGTCCTTCGAAGCTCTCCAACGTCGGCACTACCTTCTTCGCTGAAATCAACATCCTCGTGAATGCCGACGTCTGATTTGACGTTAAAATCGATATCGCTGTTCCTCGAGTTCCAGCTCTCGCTGTTCGACCTGCTCTGTGGATGTAGCCCTCAATGTGCTTTGGCAAATCGTAAGCTACCACTAACTTTACACCAGGAATGTCCAAACCTCGAGCCAGAGCGTCTGAACTTATGAGTCTGCAAAAAATCATGAGAAACATTTTCATTTTTGTTTTATGGGAAATAATTGAGAGCGAGGGAGGGAGAGGAAATGAAATTTAGTAAAACGTTAATGGAAATACCGAAAAGTGTGTGTTTTGTGGATTTTTTATCGATAATTTACAAGACACTGAAATGATGGAATGTAAAAAGTATAAAAAGTTGAGCTTACACATCGATTTCGCCCTCGGCGAATTTTTTGAGCACTTCGGAGCGTTGCTTCGGGACCAGCTGAGCGGACAATTCATCAACCTGGATGCTCTTGTCACCAACGAGTGATCGAAGAAGAATCGCCAATCGATGGGCCGCTTCACCAGAATTTGTAAAGACGAGACTTTTCTCGATCGTCTCGTTAGCGACGAGTAATTGACGTAACGCCAAGGGTTTGTACTCCGCCTCGCATTTCACTGCTCGCTCCGTTAACTCATCGGGACTTGTGTAACGTCCCGCAAAATTGTCCACTTCCTTGTCCAAATCCACGTCGTCGTCTCTACCGGAAATCGGAACTGACGTGAACAGTTTCGGCTGCAACAAACCGAGCCTGCTCAATTTTTCCGGATCTTGGGACAACGTCGCGCTGAACAGCAGCTTTTGGGCCGGAGCGTGTTGGCTGTTTGAGATCACAATTCATTATTCGACAGTTTTCACGATTAATTTTCTCAATTCATTCAAAAATCGAAAATTTTCGCTTTTTTTCATTATTAAAAATTTTAAGTACTTTCGAAATTGATTAATGTCAATTGTTCAATAAATAGTTTCTTAATCGTCGTGAAATTTGTAGACGATCTCCTGAATACTTGATATGAAAAAATACCGAATTTTCAAAAAAAATTTATCGTTTATCATTTTTTTGTTCGAACCTCGTGATAACGTTGCGCATAAAAATTCTCAATTCATTCAAAAACGGAAAATTTTCGTTTTTCTTTGTTCATTATTAAGAATTTTGAGTACCTTTGAAATTTATTAATGTTAATTGTTCAATGAATGGTTTCTCAATCGTCGTGAAATTTGTACACGACCTCCCGAATACTTAACATGAAAAAATACCAAATTTTCAGATTTTTTTTATAATTTACGGTTTAAAACTCAAAATCCTCAATTATAATCGTCAAAGTCGTTCATTTTCATCATGTTTTGAAATTCCATTTTTTTTTCGAACCTCGTGGTAACGTTGCGCATTGAAATTCTAAATTCATTCAAAAATCGAAAATTTTCGTTTTCTATTGTTCATTATTACGAATTTTGAGTACCTTTGAAATTTATTAATGTTAATTGTTCAATAAATGGTTTCTCAATCGTCGTGAAATTTGTACACGACCTCCCGAATACTTAACATGAAAAAATACCAAATTTTCAGATTTTTATTATCATTTACGGTTTGGGACTCAAAATCCTCAATTATGATCGTCGAGATCGTTCATTTCCTTCATGTTTTGCAATTGCACTGGTTTGTTCAAACCTCGTGATAACGTTGCGCAAAGTAAGAGGCGGAGCTCGCGAATGCGGGGCTGGAATGTATGGCAACCAGTCGGAGGATCGATCCGCTTCATCGATGACTAAATACTGAAGCTCGTCGAGACAGAAGCCAGCAGTTTTTTCGATGTGATCGATGAGACGACCTGGTGTTGCGACTACGATGTCAACTCTGCTGCAAATTTCTCCTCTTTGACCTTGAGATATCGAAGTAACAAAAATAAAGGATAATTCAGAGGAAAAGCGAAGAAAATAATGGAAAAAACGATATTGAGGAAGTTGGACGTACTTTTCTTCGTGAGATTGTTTTGTTCAGCCTCGAAGGAAGAAGCGCCGGAAATCAGGCTCACGCGAAGGTTCGTGTGAGCGCTGTACGTCACGAAAACTTTGTACACTTGTGCTGCAAGCTCTTGCACAGGTAAAACCGCTAAACATCGAATTTTTGGCACCAAACGAGATTGCAGGTGTTGTATCACCGGAAGTACGTACGCCAGAGTTTTTCCTAATTAATGAAACGTCAACTTTTTTTATAATCGGACATATAAAGTGAATTTTGCTTCCTCAAAGAGGAAGCTATGTGAAGGTAAATTTTTTTTTCCAATTTTCAATTTCAATGTGTTTAAAATTTGCCAAAACATCGAAAAATCATGTTTAGCAAAAATGTCCGAATGTGCGAGTGTGTGCATGTTCTGGCACTGTAAAATTCAAACTTCAATAACTCTAGAACGGTTTGAGCTAGAGTGCTCCCGTTTTGCACAGATGTTAATCTAGACAAGCTTCTCATTCTCTGAGAATTTTGTTGGAATTGTTAGAAAAATACGAAATTTACGGCATTTTGAAATTTCCAAAAAAAATCTGTCACCGCTCTGGCTTCCACAAATTTGAAGATTGATTACTAATTATTTTTTTATGAATAGAGTGTCTCAATAGGAAGCTTGGTGTCGAATTTGGAAAATGTCGTTCGAACGGTTTAAATTTGATGATTTTTTGAATTTTAGGAACATCTGAGTTTTTCGAAAAATCGTCTAATCGCTTTGAATTGTGCAAGTTTTTCACATTTTTGTGTTTGAGTTACGAATTTTACGGCATTTTGAAATTTTCAAAAAAAGTCTGTCTCCGCTCTGGCTTCCGCAAATTTGGAGATTGATTACTAATTATTTTTTCATGAATAGAGTATCTCAATAAGAAGCTTGGTGTCAAATTTCGAAAATATCGTTCGAACGGTTTAAATTTGATGATTTCTTGAATTTTAAGAAAATCTGAGTTTTTCGAAAAATTGTGTAATCGCTTTTTATTGATTTCGACCCTGAAAAATTTGGATGAAAACTCGTAGAATATCGGGAAAAACGTACCACTTCCGGTCGGAGCGGAAACGCACGTGTCTCTGGGCCACCAGCCGTTTTGTCTGTCCCTGTTGCACTTCAGAAGCCACCGTACGATGCTCGCCTGGACGGGGAACAATTTGAGCAAACCATTAGACTTTAGAATTTCCATGAGTTTGGGATCTAAATCTTCTTTCAAATCTTCCAAATCAGGCCCGCTGCTGAGGTCGGCAGAAATGATTTCTGGATTCGTGAGCCAGCGAGGCAAAACTCTGGCAACCGGTCTCAGTTTTTTCCTCGAGCCCGTGCCCAAAATCGTGAAATCCTCGCTCGCTCTTTGAGTCCCTAAATTGTTGTCCATCCGATCGGCAGTTGTGATACTTTGTCCATTTTGTAATTCTTGTTTTTTGGAAATTTCATCCGTTTCCATCTTTTCTGATGATTTTTCCACGCCATCTTCGCTTTTTGCTTTTCTCTTCTTGCCCTTTTTGCGGGAAACTCCTTCTGCATTGAACGCCCCAGACGGTTTTACTGTTTTTTCTTTCTCTACAGTTTCTGCAAGTTTCTGCTTTTTTCTCTCTTCTATTTTTTTCAGCAGCTCCGATAAGTGATTTTTGTCAGATTCCGCTTTAGACGGTTCGTCTCCTTCGTATCTATATTTTCGAATTGTGAAAAAAAAAATATTTCACTCCATTTCTCACGATGTACGATTTTTTAGTAATATTTTCAGTGACTCTGACGACCTTGATTACGAATCATTGAATTTCCGGTTGATTGATCGGAAGAATTATTAAAAATCGATTTTATTCGTTGGTCAGACGAAAACTGTCAATTTTTAGGAATTTCTCAAATTTCTTTCGATTTTTTCGACATTTCTACGATCGACTATTTCAAAACGTTTTGCAAGGCTTTGATTTTTCTTATTCAGTGATATCGATGATTCAAGCTAATCCGAGCGATATGAATTTTTTTAACAAAATGTCATAAAAAAAAAAAAAAGAATTACCTGTTCACTACGAAAAGTTCCATTGTCAATGTTTTTTTTTTTTCCTTTTCGGAACTGGAGTCACTCGAATATAGTTTGTATAATTATTTTCCTATGAAACAATGTGAAATGTTCATTTCAACGAACTGTTTATTCATATTCCACAAAACATTTGCGAACGAGCAGTTTTTGACTTTGGTGTACAGGTTATGGAACTGAACACGTGCGTCTATTATTGGTGGGATTTCTGTGGATGCTCTGCGACAGGGAGCCTAGTCTCCCTGCTCTGCGAGATTGCTCATGGAAAGCTAGTCATTTAGTGATTAAATAATTATCCTTCTTGTTGCTCAGAGAATCAATACACGCGTCAATAAATATTCAACAATAAGAAAATCGAAATTACACGAACAGTTGCTTTACGAAAGATAATAAAAAATTTCAGTCGTTTCGTTGAAGTCGAAATTGTGGGTTAGGGACGTCGACATTTTGACTTTCGTAGTGTCATTCGCGAGACGAAAATCATTCAACACAATTTTTCATTTATAATTGTTTAAAAAACAATTAACAATTTCGTATCCGTTCCTGGAAACAGGCAACAAACGAAATATACGATTTAACTCATCGAAACTCCAATAACAGTAGCAATGACTTTTTAAGTGTTGAATAATTTTAGCTAATGTTTATAATTATTATGAGTAACAATTTTGGGAGAATTATTCTGCGATCGTATATGCTGCACAAGTTTGTCAGATTCTCAAAACAGATTCAAATTCTTCGCGGGGGCGTTTCCGGGGCCAAACATTTAGTGGCTGTTTTGACTCGCGTCATTTCCGGTTGAGCCGCGCAATATCCCAGCACTCTACGATCAACTTCCTTTTCATGCCGTGCTCGCCAAAATGCAGAAGGTGAGGAACCGACATTTCCACGCTTTATTGAATAAATCGACGTATTTTTTAAAACATACATTTTTCTAATTATCAACAGGTAGCAAAAACGAAAGAACCGAACCACTCGGTGCAAGTCTTCGGACGCAAGGTGAGTCCAATTGTTTATTATTAATAATTTTAACCCATGACGTCCCGATGCGTGCGTACATAACCTCAAAATGCAACCCCAGCCGCAACGCGTTTCCTTTCGACCGCAATATTCCGAACAATTTATTCACCGATCAGAAATATATTTATTCCTACAAACAACAATAAAGCCGACCCCAAAATTCTCCACACTCGAGACATTTATGAATCTAAATTTTTTCCCCAATTCTCACGAGTTCGTGCGAAAACTCGAATTTCCCAATCTTTCCTAATGACCATTGCAAATGAGCTCAACTTTCGAATTCCCCAAAATCGAGCAACAGTGATTCCAGGTTTACGGAACTTTGACTCCAAAAACATCGCGATTTCTATTCAGAGTTCGATTCCCTCCAAAAATCACAGAGAAACGAGTCGAATTAATTTCCCCAAATATTTTCATCATCGATTTTTAATCGCGACACGTTTCTCCAAAAAATAGAAAAGTGCTACCGCCGTTGCATACTGCAAACGCGGACGTGGACTCCTCCGCGTAAATGGACGTCCCTTGGAGCTGGTAGAACCACGCGTGCTCCAGTACAAATTGCAGGAGCCGATCCTTCTCCTTGGAAAGGTAAGACGCGCGTCACCACAACAAATAAAAAAATTTCCAAAAATTCTTTGCATTCCATTGCAAAAAAAAATCCTACGACTTGGGAATTTCTGACTCTAGCTCCTTCGATGCCTCGGAATGGAAATTGCCGTAGAAAATTATGTAAAAATTAGAGAAATTGAGACTTTGAAAATATGGACAAAAAAAATTGCTAATTTTTTTCTCATCTTGGAAAATTTGTCGCACCAAATTTTTCTGGAATCACGTTTTCCTGCTCTTGTGAAAAATAAACAACTCTTTGAATTTTTGCAGGAAAAATTCTCCGGTGTCGACATCAGAGTAAGAGTAAACGGTGGTGGTCACGTTGCCCAGATCTACGCCATCAGGCAAGCCATATCCAAAGCTCTCGTCGCTTACTATCAAAAGTGTAAGTTTTGATTTTCTGATTTTTCGAAAAAATTTGTAAAAATAACGAGAAAAAACTTGGAAAATTCTGCAATGCTCTAGTCGTCTCGATACTGAATCACCGTCAAATGTGAAAAAGAAAAAAAAACAGAATTTTTCTGTTAATTTGAAAATAACGAAAAAAAAAATTCTAATGCTAATTTTCTTGTTTTTCTTTTTTTTATCATTTCCAGATGTCGATGAAGCGAGCAAGAAGGAAGTCAAGGACATTCTGATCCAATACGATCGTACCCTCCTCGTCGCCGACCCGAGACGCTGCGAGCCCAAAAAGTTCGGTGGTCCAGGTGCCAGGGCACGATACCAGAAATCTTACCGTTAATCTTCGACGATTCTTCATATGCACTATTCACATAATTTAATAAAAAAAACTTGAAAAAATCCATAAAATCTTGCGCTTTCCTGAATCCATTAATTCTTCGACAACATTTTGGCTCTGGAAAGTTCCATGAATCAGTTGAGTAATAAAAATCGCAAACTCGATTACGAGGTTTATTAAAAATTTTAAATTTTCTCAAATAAAAATTTTTGAAATTTCTAAAAAAAAATTTTAAATTTCTAAAAAGAATTAAATTTCTAAAAAAAAAAATTTTTAATTTCTAAAAAAATTTGATATTTCTAAAAAAAAATCCAAAAAACTTCGGCTTTCGTTAACGACAGTGAGCAAATAATTTTCATGCAAAAGGGCGACAAACTTTTGTTAATCACTCTCGTAAATATCGTGTCAATTTTTGTTTTATTTGGAAAATATTTTTTACAGTCTTAACGTGATCTTCGATGATATTTTTCAACATCGACGCGATTCCTCAAAACTTTATCAAGTTTCTTTTGGAATTATTGCAATTTTAATTGAATGAAAAATTTAAAAATCCCGATACTGGAGGCGAAGAGTTGGGAGTTTTGGGGCAAACTCGATCGAAGCGTTACTTCGGATCCCTCTGCTAGTCCGAGCTCCTGGGGCTCGGACTGGTTGATTGCTCTTCAATCACCCAGCGACAAATCTTGTCCTCGAGGATTTCTGATTTGCCGAGCTCGATAACAGCGTCGTTGTGACCATCGCAGCTCACATCGGATTCATTTCCACCGGATTCAGACTCCGATGTTTTGCTGAGCTCCAAGGGTTTCGATGGATCTTCGGCCCAAGATCGACGATTCTAAAGAAAAAAAAAAAAATTTCGTTGATTAAAAAGATTTTTAATCAACGAAAATGGCATTGTTGATGAAAAATTCGACAAGGTGTCGAAATTACTTTTGCCAAAAGTTCCGAGCCAGCTTTCTTCACTTTTTCGACGAGATTCGCTCCAAATTTTTTTTTTTTCATCGAGCAATTTTCCATTTTTCTGTAATTTTCCATTATTTTCTCCTCAAGTTTTTCCTTCTGTCTGTGAAGATGATTAACTTTGTCGCTAGAAAAAAAAAACACAATTATTTCCGCGAGGAGAAATAATTGATTTGCTGAGTTAATGAAATTTTTTTCTTTTTTTTCCAGAAATTTGCGAAGACTCACGTGTACATTTTCTCTTCCATGTGAAACTGTTCCTTGTCCTCGAAGGAATGGACCAGTAATTCGTGATACTGAGTGAACAAGAGACTCAAATGATTCATCAACGATCGTCGGTTACTTTCGAGCCCGGAATTGACTTGCAACAACATTTCGGAACTTCGAGTCAATTTGCTTAGCTCCTGTTCGAGGGTCGTGCATTTTTCGGTTCTCGAGTCTAATTCTCCCTGGAGTTCTGTTTGCTTCACGCTCAGACGATTCAATTCGGTTTCGATTTTTTTGTAATTTCCTACGAGATTCTTGTACTCTACTTTCAATTTTTCCGCCGCCGTGAACAAAACTGCAAAGTCCTCCTGCAAATTCGAGGCCAAAAGCGACGATGACCAAGGAATGTCGATTTTTCCTTTTTTTTTCTTCCTTTCGTTAATTCAAATTCTTGTAATTTTTTCTCACCTTCAGCTTGGCGTGCTCGAGGCTCAAAATTTGCAGAGAATTTGCATTCACCATCGCCGTATCTTTGGAAATGTTAACCGAACTATTTTCCATTTCCAGATTCTGGCACGTTCCCTGAAGTTTTCTCATCGCAGTTTTAGCTCCTCGGAGACTTTCCTTCAACGATTCACGCTCTTGGAGCACATTCTCGTACTCGTTGTTCAACTGCTCGTGCAACGATTGCAAAGCTACTTGATCGTTCACTAGTTGCGAGTGAGCTCGTTGCTTCGCCAAAAAGTTTTTCATCAACTGATCAACGAATTTTTATCGTCGAGGGAAAAAACAATCGTCGTAGTCGATCAAATATTTTGTTTCGCATTCGGAGATTGTGGAATTTCGCAATGGAAAAGTTCTTCACCATTTTCTCTACGACGCTCCGTTCGTGAGAAATTCTTTTCTGCGACTATAAAAGCTTCGCATTCTTTGCCTCGATGTCGTGGAAATATCTCGTGAACGGTGCGTCGGCGAGAAAAATGCTCAAGAACTTTTCTCCTCAAAATTTAATTCCCCAACTCGTGAGCAAAGTTGCCCTTCGATTCAGAGGTCACGTGACATAANGATTGCAAAGCTACTTGATCGTTCACTAGTTGCGAGTGAGCTCGTTGCTTCGCCAAAAAGTTTTTCATCAACTGATCAACGAATTTTTATCGTCGAGGGAAAAAACAATCGTCGTAGTCGATCAAATATTTTGTTTCGCATTCGGAGATTGTGGAATTTCGCAATGGAAAAGTTCTTCACCATTTTCTCTACGACGCTCCGTTCGTGAGAAATTCTTTTCTGCGACTATAAAAGCTTCGCATTCTTTGCCTCGATGTCGTGGAAATATCTCGTGAACGGTGCGTCGGCGAGAAAAATGCTCAAGAACTTTTCTCCTCAAAATTTAATTCCCCAACTCGTGAGCAAAGTTGCCCTTCGATTCAGAGGTCACGTGACATAATAATTGAGCATTTATTCACCTCCTCCTTCTCTATGGCGAGCTGAGAGTTTGTGCGCTGCAGATTTGCGTGTTCACTCGTTTGCGAGACGTTTTGCGAATGGAGAGTCGCCAAAGATGCTTGTAGTTTCGCGTTTTCGGATTTCAGTTGCTCTGCCGAGGCCTCGACGGTTTTCAGTCTCCTCAGCAAAGTCTTTATTTCTCTCTACGCATAAAAATCCTTTTAAAAAAACGCTCAACGTTCCAAACTCTACGTTTTGGGAGTGAGGAAAAAATTACCTCTTGCGAATCGATTGTCGCGTGCAAATTCTTCGCCACGTAAACTCCCCCGAATGCAGATTTTTTTTCGATCTGCTTCGCTGGTTCCTTGGTCAGTCTGTGCTTCACAAAATCAATGACTTCAGGAATTTCTCCGATTCTAATTCAAGCAAAAACGAATTTTTGAAATGAGGAATTTTTACATGAAAATAAGCTTTAAAAATTATTTTCAACGAATTTCGATTTTGAGTGATTTGGATAATTATTTTTAGGGCTTTACCTTTCGAAAATCTTTTCCGCCGGAAGATTCACTAATGATTCAATATTTAGACCCAGTTTTTCAATGATGCTGAACAATTTTTGCTCGTTTGATTTTTCTGCCATCAAATCTGACTCTAAAGTCCTTGAAATCTGTACAAAATCGTTGTACAAATTCTCTATTTCCTGGAGCCTAATTAGAAATTAATTAATTAATTGATTAATTAATTAATTTAATTAATTAATTTATAAAATAAAATTAAAATTGAATTAATTTATCAGTTAAATAGCAATTATAAATCAAAAACGATTAGAAATGCAAACAAATGGGTTTTGGAAAAAAATTGATTTTCACTTTGATTCACCTTGATATTTCTGTAATTAGGTTTTTTATTTTTCCCTCTTGCTGTCCAACTTTTTGCTCCAATAAAATGATGTTATTGGTCGATCGGTCAAGAGCCATGTCCTTGTTCTGAAAAAAAATTGGGGCACCAATGACAAAAATTAGAAAAATTTGCTCATTAGCTAATTTTATTGTTTATTTATTTATAATTTATCATTTTTGACGAAATGATCCAAAAAGTTGAGAGAATTTTTTAAAAAATTGTCAATTACCTCAATAATTTCATGCATTTTTCCAATATCACGAATAGCAACGGCTCTTTCTTTTTCCAAAATGTTGAGTTTGGTCTCGAGTTCGTAGCATTTATCTTCAAATTTTTTTGCACTCAGTTGTGCGTTTTCGAGATCTTGGAGCTTTTGGTTCGACAGTTCCAACGATCGCTCCAGATCCTCGGCTCGTTTTTGCGCACTCTCGAGAAGCAACTGAATTTTTTGTTTGTCTTTGAAAACTGTGTCGTAATTATTTTCCAGGTTTATGATTTTGGTGCGTTGTGACTGTTGAGAAAAATTCATTGGGATTGCAAAAGTTTTTACTATTTTCGATTGAATTTTTGAAAGATATGAAAAAATCGATTTTATGGGGTGGAATTGATGGGAAATTTAAGGCAAACGATTTTTTTAGGATTTTCATGAATTAAAATTAAATTATAAAGAAAAATGCGTTTTCAACCTGACAGTCTGCTTGCTGTCGTTCGAAAGAATTCCTCTGGTGGGTGAGGATACTCTGCAGCTTTTTGTTTTCCTCGAGAGCCTCTTCGCAAAGGGTTTCCAGGTCAAAATTGTTGTGACACAAATTTTCTTTGTCATTACTCAAAGAATTTATTTCCAAGGACAATTTGTTTTTCTCTTTTTGGAGCTCCATAACTTTCGAGCTAGTTGTGTAGAACCATTTTTCCTCGAACGAATCAATCATCGCCAACAATCGTCGATTTTCTAGTTCGAGTTTTAGCACACGAGCTTGTGCGTTGTTTGTCAGTTGTTCCGATAAGCTGTTATCCGCTATGGCTGAGAGTTCATTCGATGTTGATTCGTGTAGAAAATTGTACCGTTGTCCAACGAAAAAAATGATGCCAGATATTTGCAAATCGGTTCAGCGGTTTGAAAGTTATTAACAATTTTGTGGTTTCTCGTAAGCGAACATGAGTGTCCCGGGGTATAAAGCCAGAACAAAATTCACACGTAAACGGGTCTCAAAAAAATCTTTAAAAAATATACCTGGCTCATCTTCCTCGTCCTCTAATCCGGCCAGCACTGCTTCCTCGGCTGCGGCTTTTTTCAATCGATGCAACTCGCAATTTTCCTCGAAAAGTTCCTTAAACTTTTCTTTGTCAGCGGTCCGTTCCTACAATTACCGAAATTCTTTAAACACTGGATTTTATTTCGATATGCTTTAGGTTCCTAAAATTAATTTCATTGCACTCACCATTGATATTTCGTTCACTATTTTCTCGTAGTCGATTATTTGGGCTTGAAGTTCCATTACCTTTTCAGTATTCCGTCTCGACGATCGTAATTGCTCTTCCAACATTTCACGATTCTCGTTCAATACTCTTCAGAACAAAACAATTGAAAGATATTTTATTTGCTTCAAAAATTCCATTAAAAAAATATTTAAAAATTCCAAATTAAAAAAAAGACCGAAAAAAAATTTTTAATCACAAAAAATCCATCAAACCGCATTTTTCAATGATAAAAATTCTTTATTTTGACAATAATTTTTTAAAGTGATTGAGCTGCAAAATGCACCTGTTATCTTCGCGGAGTTCTTCGATCCGAGTTTTATAAAACTCCAAATCGGTCAATTTTTGTCGATATCGTTGAACTTCGAGCTCCAAGCGATCGGCTCGTTCAGCCCGTTCGGTAATGGCGTCCAATTCGTCCTTGTAGGATTGAACGGTCCGAGCTGCACGGGTCAATTCTGAATTCTACAAATTTAAATTTCTCAAAATTGTATATTTTTTTTTTTCAAAAATTGGCCGAAAAAAAAAATTAATCAAACAAAGTTTTACCTCGAGTTTGACTTTCGCTAAGGAAGCTTTCGTGCGTTCCAGCTCTTCTTTGCACTCGAGGAGAGCCTCAGTTTTTTCGTCCCTTCATAATTAATCATTGGAGGTAAATTTTAAGTTGAAATTACGTGAATAATTATTAACAATCAATTTGTTGCTTTTACTTTTTTTTTGAACTTAAAAATAACAAAAAAAAAAACATTTTTCCGCCTCACAATCTTTGTCGCTGCTCTCTCAACTTGGATTTCCAATCCACTAGGTCGACAACGAAATTTTGATTCTTTTCGCATTCTCCTTTGCTCAGAGATTTGTTTAGACCCCCGGAATTTTTATCATCAGCCTCGACCTCGTCATCCCCGAAAGTGGCTGCCAATTTCTATCAAATAAATCAAAAATCAATAATAAAATGTGCAATTTTTATTATTGTTTATAAAACATTTGGACTTTTTTTCTACAGACTCATTTTTTTGATAATTTTTTGTCATTTTTTCTCATCTCGATTAAAAAAATATTTACCTCTTTGTAAAAATCGCGCTCTTGTGTCAAATTTTGAATTTTTTCGAAAACCCCAGTTATTTGGTTGGCGTTCTCTAAAGTGTCTCGAGCGATAACGATGTCGGATTTGTCAGTAACTAGCTTTATGCAATCAACGATTTTCAGCTGAATATCCAAATCGAGATTTTTTATTCGCGTGATGAATTTTTCTTTGATCGGACATTGAACAGCACAGCCCAATAACAGGAGAAGCATCAATCGAGCTTCTTCCACGTGAGCCAAAGGATCTTGTCCCAGGTTTGTTGTGTTTGGTGGTTTTATGATCAAATGGCCCAATTCGTCTTCGTAAAATTGCTTCAGATTGTTAAATACGATTTGCAAGTTTGTTACCCTCTGTGCAGCGTCCCCCGAAGCGGGCGTAATGCCGTCGTAAAAAGGCTCGGGATCGCTTTCAACAAATCGATCAATCGAACGATCAAAAAATCGTTTTAAAAATTAAAAAAAAAAAAAACAGCCATTGTTTTTTGGCACTTACATTTGCAAAAATACTTGATACATGAAAACGCCATCGACCAGATCCTCGTAGCTGCCTAGGGCTTTGGGATCGTCCAGGCAGCTCGCGAGCTGGAAATATTCGAACAATCGTATCGAGTCTCGAATTTTACGAGGAAATCGAGAAATGTGCGAGGTTTCTTGGAATTCTAACGATTTTCGGGGATTTTTTCACTTCGATTACTTCGCTGCTCCGATCTTTGGTAAATATTTACAATCTTTTGCCAAAAATGGTGGGAAATTTTTTTTTTTCTCGTAGCGTTGTTGATTGGATCATAACAATTGATATTTTTAGGGGAGAGGCCAACAGTTTCCATAAATTCCCATAAATTATGGGGTTTTCATGTTATTCAAAAGTTTTAAGAAAAAATCTCAATTATTTCGATCTTTTCGATTTGCCCGATCTTTTTATACTCACCCACTGCACCAGTGGTCCGGACATAATTTCAGTCACTTCTGCAGAAGCCATTGTTTAAATTTTCCCAATGAAAAGATTTTTTGAAAAACGAGAGTTTCTGATTTTTCTATTTTTGAATTTACACCACACGCGACGATCTACCTTGCACGTTTGTTGGAAGGTAACTGATCAAAGTTTCCCATTATTTGACTTTCAAATCGTCCTGCGTTCGTCGATGAAAACACAACCGATCACAGCCCTTGGACTTACTCGCTCATTTACGAAGATACAGGCTCTGATTGGTCGGCAGGAAGTAATGGGGAACCAATCATTGCTGGCAATACATGTATACGGACCGGACAGTTTCGTGAATTCGTAGAAACCATCGTTTCTTGGAAAAATGGATTTGTAAACAATAAGAGGTAATAAGGATTCTAAGAGAGGATGTGCAAAGGTAAATAAGAGATGTAAATAATGATTTGTCAACACGCAGAGTCGTTAACGGAATTTATGACGTTTTATTCCTTAAAAGAAATTAGGAATTTTGTCACAATTTTTGAAATTAGTTCGTACGACGACAGCAAGTAGCGGGAGCTAAAAAACACTGCGTGCATGCATGTGGATACGCAGTTCAGATTACGAGAAAATCATATTCGTGCGAATAAAACGTTGAATTTAGAATTACAATCTTCTGGGGAGCTCAATCTTTGTAATTTGTCAATCGAATCGTCCCCCATGAAAATATATACGAAAAAAAAATGTCGATTTCATTTTTATCACGATTTAAAAAGCCCGCTCGCTGGATCGGATCGATGACACGTGATGAGCGATGTACGACCTAACCTAAAAATGTGAATTTACGAAAAAATAAATCCCGTCAATTCGGTAAAGACGATTTCGTCCAAGTGTCAAATTCGTGTATGTGTTTCCTCGCATTGTATGCGACGAATGAATAAAAGATGAAGACACGATTCGATACGTTCGATCTCGTGTGCTCCATCGCGGAGTTACAGAGGTAAATAAAGTTTCGCATAAAAAAATAAAAATCACAGTTTGACGAGGATTTTAATCCGCAAATAAAAACATCGAATTTTGAGGTTATGTGCTTTTCAGCCAGCAACGTCACGACCCTCTTCAGATTACAGCTGTCACTTTAACTTTATTATCCTCGTTTTTTCTCTCTTTATCGTTCGAAACTTTTGCAGGCTTATTGGCATGCGAGTGAATCAAATTTACGACATCGATCATCGAACTTATCTCATTCGCCTGCAGCGCAGCGAAGAAAAATGTGTTTTGCTGCTCGAGTCTGGCAACAGAATTCACACTACGGCCTTCGAATGGCCAAAAAATAACGCGCCCTCTGGGTTTTCCATGAAGGTCAGTCTCCCGAGATGAAATCGAATCGTCCCGCGAGTAGCTCCTCAAATTCCAACTTTTACAAACTCTCAATTGTTTCGGCAGTTGCGGAAACATCTGAAAAACAAGCGTCTTGAGAGTCTGGCACAAATCGGCACCGACAGAATGATTGACCTTCAATTTGGCAGCGGAGAAGCCGCTTATCACGTCATTCTAGAAGTTTACGACAGAGGAAACATCGTTCTCACCGATCATGAGATGACGATTATGAATATTTTGAGGCCGCATACCGAGGGCGAAAAAATTAGGTACGCACGCAGTATCAAAAAAGTTTGTCGCCACGAAAACTTGAGTAATTCGGACAATACACAATGCCAAGCGTTTAACACTCGTTCCGTAAACCTGGATCATTCGTTTTCGTGAAAATATGACGAACCGATCCATTTATTGGAAAAAAAATCGATGAAAAAGTTTATTTTTCTATTTTTTCATCGATTTTTCATCAAATAAATGTATTGGATGAACAAATTTATTTTTCTATAATTTTATAATTGGAATTTCAAGTTGAAGGTTTCGAACAGTAGCCTGAATTTTTTCAGAATTTTTGGAATGTATTAACAGCCTGTAAAACGGTGTGTCCAGGTTTACGGACGGAAGTTGCAAAAAAAACGTTTACACACGTCCGTAAACCTGGGTCATTCGTTTCCGCGCAAATACGACGGATCGATCCATTTATTGAATGAAAAATCGATGAAAAAATTAATTTTCCTATAATTTTATAATTGGAATTTCAAGTTGAAGGTTTCGAACAGTAGCCTGAATTTTTTCAGAATATATTGAATGTAATAACAGACCCTAAGAACGGTGTGTCCAGATTTACGGACGAAAGTCGCGAAAAACACGTTTACACACGAATTTTTAAAAAAACGAGGAAAACAAATATTTTAAGATTTGCAGTTAAAGAAAAGTATCCTCTGGATCGTGCGCACACGACGCTGATGCCACCGGCTGACGAGATAAGAAGTAAGCTGAGGGATGCCAAGGAAGGCGAGAGTCTGAAAAAAGTTTTGAACCCGTTGGTGGAGTTTGGTTCGGCGCTGATAGACCATGTGCTCTTGAGAAAGAATTTCGTGCTGGGCTGTAAGATAGGAAAAGATTTTAAAGTGGAGGAAGACGCGGATCGATTGTTGTCGGGCCTGGAGGAGGCGGAAAAAATTTTACACGACATAAAAAAAGCTCCGGGCAAGGGTTACATAGTTCAGAAAAAAGAGACGAAGCCTTTGCAGGATGGAGGGGAAGATTTTTTGCTCGCGAATGTGGATTTCCATCCGATGTTGTTAGAGCAAAATAAAAATCAGCCTTACAAAGAATTCGAGACTTTTGACCAAGCCGTCGACGAATATTACTCGTCGATGGAAGGCCAGAAGCTCGACCTGCGAGCACTGGCTCAGGAACGCGAGGCGTTGAAAAAATTGAAGAACGTTCGTATCGATCATGATCGGAGGCTCGTCAGTTTGAAGCAAAACCAAGAAATCGACGAATTGAAAGCGGAATTGATAACGAGGAACCAGAAGCTCGTCGAAGACGCTGCCTATGCCCTGCAGTGCGCACTTGCCAGCCAAATGTCCTGGCCGGAGATTCAAGCCATGCTCAAAGAGTCTCAAGCGATCGGCGACCCCGTAGCGTTGGCAATTAAAAAACTCAAACTCGAAACCAATCACGCTTCCATATACCTGACCGACCCTTATGCCGACGACGATGAAAACTGCATACCACCCATGATCGTCGACATCGATCTCGCCTGCTCCGCTCACGCCAATGCCAAAAAATATTACAGCAAAAAAAAAATGGCTGCTAAAAAAGAACAAAAAACCATCGAGTCCGAAGGCAAAGCCCTCAAATCTGCCGAACGAAAAACTAAACAAACTCTCAAGGAAGTTCAAGCCATTCACAGCATCAACAAAGCCAGGAAAGTTTACTGGTTCGAGAAATTTTATTGGTTCATCACCTCTGAAAATTATTTAGGTCAGTGGCTCCAGTGATTTTTTCATCAAAATTAATTATTGCAATAAATCAAGCTAATAAATTAATATTAATATTAATAAATTAATAAATTAATGAATATTAATTAATTGGATTGGCACTGTAAATATTTACAATATTTTTATATTCTAAGACTTTCCGTCAATATTCCATGAAATATCATTCATTATTGAGAAATTGATTAATATTATTTAATATTAATTAATTAATCAATGTGAAGAAATTTAATGAATGAATTAATTAATTCAATATTTTAATTAATTAATTGACTAAATGATTTAATATTAATAAATAAATTAATTAATTAATATTAATTAATTAGTATTGGTAATGTAGATATTTACCATTTTTTCATATTCTCAGACTTTTCCTCAATATTCCATGAAATATCATTCATTATTGAGAAAAAAAAACATTTTATAAAAATTTGAAGCAATTTTTCGTAAAAGCCGCGTTTGTAAATATTTACCCGAACTATTTATGGAGAAGAAATTCTTTAACGACACGCTTAAGTTTTCATGGTATAATACAAATTTTCCAGTTATCGGTGGACGCGATCAGCAACAGAACGAACTGATCGTCAAGCGATATCTCCGTGCCGGTGATGTCTACGTCCATGCAGATCTCAGCGGTGCGAGTTCCGTTGTTTTGAAAAATCCAAGCGGCGAGCCTGTCCCACCGAAAAGTTTGGCCGAGGCTGGCACTATGGCTGTTGCCTACAGGTAAACAAATATCGCCAAAACTATTCGATCTAATGCAGAAGAATAATCGTAAAAGAAAATTTGGATGACGAGAGCTTTGGAAAAATTGCTACAGCGTTGCCTGGGAGGCGAAGGTGATCGCAGGCGCATGGTGGGTCAACAGCGACCAAGTGACTAAAACAGCTCCAACTGGCGAATATTTGACAACAGGATCTTTCATGATTCGAGGCAAAAAAAATTACCTCCCGCCTTGTCAGCTGGTGATGGGGCTCGGCTTTTTGTTCCGGCTCGAGGAAAGTTCGATCGAGAGACACAAGGACGAGAGGCGAGTGAAAACGATCGAGGAAGACGTCATAACGATGGAAAATTCGATCGTAATCGACAAGGAAATTGAACTGGAAGACGATAACGAGGATGAGGATGAAAATATTGTCGATGAAGCAGAAAAGGATAAAAATGATCATTGCAACACGAAGGACGAATTAAACACGATCGAGGAAGAAATTCCACAAAATCCTGATGCAGATTCCTCCGGTAGTGACGACGAAGAAAATTCTTTGTTCCCGGACACACAAATCAAACTTGATCTCTCAGGATCGAGGTACGAATCTTCTTCACATAAACCTTTACTACAAAATTGGGCAGACCCTTGTTAATTATTCAAAACTTAACTTGACGCCATTTCATTCTCCCAATAACCTTTTTTTTCACTCTAAGATGTTTCTTCATTATTATCATTACAGTTTTTACTGAAACGAATAAATTGCAAAATTCGGTTTCTGGTTCAGAAAAAAACATTCGTTTTCTGCTCGAATTTCTATATTTTGAGTTTCTGCTCTCTTCATGCAACAATCACCGAGCCAATTTTGATGAATCTTCCACAAGAATGAAGCTCACGAATCAGAATAAGTTTTACGCCGTATAGCATTCCGATAATTCATTTTTTTGGGAACCTGAACCAAAAAATCGCATTTTTCGTAACATTTTCTACTTTCAAGCTTCACAAGCAGCTAAAAAATTAAAATAAACCAAAAATCGCTAATTACCAATTGAAAGATAATTTGAAAACGAAGATAATTGTGTTTGTGCTCGTTTCACGCAAAAATCGCTGAACCAATTTTGATGAATCTTCCACAAGAATGAAGCTCATGAACCAGAATAAGTTTTACGCTGTATTGCATTCCTATAATTAATTTTTTTGGGAACCCGAACCAAAAAATCGAATTTTTCGTAACATTTTCCACTTTCAAGCTTCACAAGCAGTTAAAAAATGATAATAAACCAAAAATCGCTAATTACCAGTTGAAAGATAATTCGAAAACGAAGATAATGAGCGGCAGCTCCAATTTAGAAGAAAAAAAAAGTTGTAGCGATTTTCGTAAAATGAAAGTTTGAAAATTTTGAAACAAGAAATTTGATTAAATTTTAATGAAATTTTATTTTATTATTATTCATATAATTTTATTCACTCATTCATTCGTTCTCCAGGATGAAGCTCGTGATAAACAACAGTCAGCCTTTGTCGAGCGGCACAGTAGAAAAAAGCGAAGAAGTTGTATATTTAGGCGACGACAGGCCCATAACTCTGAAACCTTCAGAAGTATCATCGAAGAAGGGAAAACCCCAACCGAAGGAAAATCCAAAAGAGGCAAAAGAAAAGCCCGAAAATAAGGAAACTAAACAAAACGAACCGAACGTTTTGAAACGAGGTCAAAAAGGACGTCTGAAAAAAATGAAGGAAAAATACAAGGACCAGGATGAAGAGGATCGGAAAATCTTGATGGAAGTTCTCAAGGTACTGGCAGCGTCGACGCTTTTTTTTTTTAATGCAAAATGAATGTTCAAAAACTTTGCACTTTTCAGTCAGCGGGAGCGGCGAAAGAGGACAAACGAAAAAACAAAAACAAAGATCCATCGGGTCCTAAGCAAGGCAAAAAGCGAGCAAATCCCAACAAACCGAATTTGGCTGCACAGCAGTATGCGAGAAACTTGGAAAATGCCGATGACGATGACGTTGGACCAGCACCGGAAATCGACATGCTCGATCAATTGACCGGAAAACCTTTAGCGGAGGACGAATTGTTGTTCGCGGTGCCGGTCATTGCTCCTTACAACACCGTACTCAATTACAAGTAAATCCAAAATTTTCCGATCACGTCGAATGCTCCACTTTGGAGATAAAATTAAAATCAAATTTTCGCCAAAAAAAAAACGATTTTCTGTCTTTTTTCACTTTTTTTCATTTTTCAAAGATTTTTCTTATTTGCCAATTTTTTACGAGGCTCCAGAATCCAGAATTTTTTTTATTCAACGTCGAGTCTGTTAATTTTTTTCGAAAAATAAATAATTGAAAAATATTCCCCACCGTACTCAATTACAAGTAAATCCAAAATTTTCCCATCACGTTGAATGCTCCACTTTCGAGATAAAATTAAAATCAAAATTTCGCCAAAAAAAAAAAACGATTTTTTGTCTTTTTTCACATTCTTTCATTTTTCAAAGATTTTTCTTATTTGCCAATTTTTTACGAGGCTCCAGAATCCACAATTTTTTTTATTCAACGTCGAGTCTGTTAATTTTTTTCGAAACATAAATAATTGAAAGATATTCACCACCGTACTCAATTACAAGTAAATTCAAAATTTTCCAATCACGTCGAATGCTCCACTTTGGAGATAAAATGAAAATGAAAATTTCGCCAAACAAAAAACGATTTTTTGTTTTTTTTTCACATTTTTTCATTTTTCAAAGATTTTTCTCATTTGCCAATTGTTTACGAGGCACCAGAATCCACAATATTTTTTATTCAACGTCGAGTCCGTGGATTTTCTTAGAAAAATAAATAATTGAAAAATATTCTGAGGAGTAAGTCCCGAATAATTCCTCAAAATATTTTTTTCTCACTCTCAAATTCTACAAATCCAAAATATTCGTTTCTGCAATTTCAGGTTCAAGGTAAAACTGATGCCGGGAACGGGAAAAAGAGGAAAAGCAGCAAAAACTGCAGTAGCGGTATTTTTGCGCGATAAGGCGATAACACCGCGGGAGAAGGATCTCCTGAAGGCGGTGAAGGACGAGACGATCGCGAGGAACATCCCGGGAAAGGTGAAGATAAGCGCTCCACAGATCCAAAAATTGAAGAAATAGTTGTAATTTTAAAATTAATATTCGAGCCTCAGTTTCCTGTATAAATTTATGAATAAAACGTGAGACAAAGGAGAGAGAAAAAAAACACTTGGAAAAATTGTTTTTTAATTCAGGAAAAAATTGTTGCGTTAAGGTACAAAACTTGGAAAGTTCGGTCCGGTCATTTCTCGGCATGTTTCGAAGAAAACGGATTACGCTATCAATTGTTCAATAATATTAATAATAATAATAATAATCGACACTGCTCAACAGTAAATATTTCAAAAATTAAATGCTTCTTTTCTGCATCTCGACCAAAGTCGTTGACCGAACTTTTTGTTCCTCGCGTAGCAGAGAACGTCGAATTAATTTCATAACAATCGATAGGATTTTTCCGTCCGTTCGGTGTGTGTGTGAAATTTTTGTTTCATTTCGTTTTTTTTCGTCGACTGCACATCATCGAGTCAGGAGGAAGTTGTGTTTTTCCGGTTAGTCGTCCTCGTCGCCAAACATGTCAACGTCGGAATCGTCCAACTTGGTTTTACGCTGAGCTACAGGTTTTCCACGATTCGATACTTTCGGTGGCATTTTTGGTCGCGATTTCGTTCCTTTTGATACAATCTAAAGAGAAAAATTCGCCATTACGTTTGGAAATCGATAATCGACGTTATTGGCAAATAAAATTTAAGGAATAGAAATGTTTCGATCATTTTTGTGAAGGTGAAACCTTTTTTTTCAGTTTTCAGTTTTAATGGGTTTGAAATTTTCCAAAACATCGAAAAATCGTGTTTAGAAAAAATGTTCGAATGTGTGAGTGTGTGCATGTTCTGGCACTGTGAAATTCAAACTTTAATAACTCGAGAACGGTTTGAGCTAGAGTGCTCCCGTTTTGCACAGATGTTAATCTAGACAAGCTTTTCATTCTCTGAGAATTTTGTTGGAATTGCTAGAAAAATACGAATTTTACGGCATTTTGAAATTTTCAAAAAAAGTCTGTCACCGCTCTGGCTTCCGCAAATTTGAAGATTGATTACTAATTATTTTTCTATGAATAGAGTGTCTCAATAGGAAGCTTGGTGTCGAATTTGGAAAATATCGTTCGTACGGTTTAAATTTGATGATTTTTTGAATTTTAGGAAAATCTGAGTTTTTCGAAAAATCGTGTAATCGCTTTATTTGTGCAAATTTTTTAGATTTTTGTGTTTGAGTTACGAATTTTACGGCATTTTGAAATTTTCAAAAAAAGTCTGTCACCGCTATGGCTTCCGAAAATTTTAAGATTGATTACTAATTATTTTTTTCATGAATAGAGTATCTCAATAGGAAGCTTGGTGTCGAATTTCGAAAATATCGTTCGAACGGTTCAAATTTAATAATTTTTTGAATTTTAGGAAAATGTGAGTTTTTCGAAAAATCATCTAATCGCTTTAATTTGTGCAATTTTTTTAGATTTTTGTGTTTGAGTCTGTACTTTCTATTTACTTTCCATTAATCGTCACGAATATCATGGTTGATTTTTATTTACCTCAGGCTCGGAAGCTGCGCTGGAATCTAAAGATTCCAAGGGCTTCCTTCGGACCCTCCTGGCCGATGTGATTTTTGGCACTGTTTTTTCTTCGGTTTTCTTGACTTTCCGTTTTTGCATTATGCAAATATCGTACTCGGCGTCCGAGTCGTCATCCATGGTTTCGACTATTTTTCTTAAAGCTCGAACACCCTCGCGTTTCTTGTGAACAACGATGCCGACCGTGCTCTCGTCCAATGAGGAACCAACGGCGAGACTCGGACTCGGACTCCTGGGCGCTTTGACCCGTGGGCTTTTTCTCTTGGCCGTAGTTTCTATGACTTTTTTAGTTTTCTTTGGCGTCGCGGTCGGCGTCTTTATCGGCGCCTTCGCAGACTCGGAAAATTCTAATTTGCCCTCGAGGCTACTGCCCAATTGTTCTAAACCCTGCACGAGAATTTTACGGAATTTCGCGTAATTCGGAGTCTCGTTGAATTTTAATTCAGCCAACAATTTCATGTACTCGTGAAGAGGCGAAGGAACCCGCGAGCCGAAACATTGCTTCAAAAAACTTGTTACGTCTTCCATCGCTTTTTCTTTTTTCTTTTGTACCGCTGATGGATCCTTCAAATTTGAATCCCACGGCAAGGAATCGCACAGCCACTGGACCATATTGTAACCGAGGATTTCAAAGTCGCTTCTCATCGTCGGAACTTGATGAAAAAAAATGGAAAATCAATGAGAAAATCGTTTGAGAGCGGGTCGTAGCGAAGGATCGACGATGATGAATTTTTAATGAAAATATTCACCTCCCATGTGAGCGTCCCTGCTCGTATATTCGATCGTTCCATTGTGGGCTTTCTTTGGATCGAGTTTGTACTCTGGTTTTGTTGTATAATGCGAGGCCAGACCAAAATCGACTAAATAAACGTTGTTCGGTGATTTCAAGTCCATTAGCAAGTTTCCACCTTTTATGTCTGCATGAATGTACGTTTTACTGTGAATATACTCAAGCACATCTATCTGCAACAGTCACAATCAATTGAACCGTTTTTTTTGCGTTCAATCTTTCGAGTAGCAAAATTTTAAGTTGCCAGTTGTGACAAAACATTTCGTACGAGAAATCTGAAGGAAATTTACCTCCGTCCTTCAAATTCACAGATCCTATGCGTGCACATTGGGTCAATCCGACCCAGGGAGTTTTTCAAATCGTTATATTCCGATAAATATGCATATTTTGTTTTTTTTGTAGAAACGTTTTCCCTAGCCTTTCAATTTAATTTTATATTGATAATTAAAAATCAATTAATTAATAATTAATGGATAAAATGTTGTATTTTTTGTCCTTTTTTGACAAAAATGAAAATTGAACGTTTGTTGCCATTGAATGCCAAACGATTGGTGACAGAAAATTGTTTGGGTCAAAATGACCCAGTATGTACTCCAAGGGTTTGAAATCTTGCTGCCCGATTTCTCAGAGACTCCAAAATTCGATTTGGTTTTTTTATGGACTTACGATCTGCACGGCGATTCGATAGACTGTGTGCTCCGGAAACTTTCTACCGTTCTCAAGGAACAATTTCCAAAGATCGGTGCCGTAACGATCCATGACGACGAAACGGTATTTAGTGGCGTGACATTCGTGGCTGCCGGAGCCGATGAACTTCGGCATGCCCAAGTGTTGCAGTTTCTTTTTTTTTCTCCAAGCCTCGACTGGCGGAAGAATTTATTGATTTAGCGGCAGAATTTTGAAAATTATTTTTTTGAGGTTATTTCGTTATTTGCTGTTTCGATACTCACTGTCGTCGGGTTTAGCATTTCGCATGTAAAAATGCATTTCGACAAAGAGAGGGCCATTTCCATGGGGTTCCTGCAAATTTCAGATTTCGATGATTTTGATTTTTGGAAAAAAAACGACGATAACGATTTTCGAGTCGTTGAGAACTTACGATTTTTATGACGAACGGATAATCTTTCGGAGTCTTTCCCGAATATTGTGCGGCTGCAAGAAAATTGAGATTTAAATGGACGAGGAGAAGAGGCGCGAGTCGGAGGGACGACGAAATTCAATGAAAATATAAATACCCGAATAAATTTCACCGAAACCGCCAACTCCGATCGACTCTCCAATGATCCATTGCTTTTTCGAGAGATCGGTTATTATCTCGCCTTTTGGTATGGGATCCGGTAATTTGTATCCGTTGGCTCCTTTTTTTTTCGGCGCCTGCTTTTTAACTCCTCTACCGGCCATCGTTGAGGAGCGAACTGTATATTTTGTTGGGAGAATAGGCAACAAGTCCGATATTTTCCTAGCGAAGGTTAAACTCACGCGTTTATCAATATATTTCAAGCTTCAAATAAAAACTTAATTTTTCACACAAGCAAAACGAACTGACTTTCAATTTAAATCGACACGAACGTAAATAGAGAAACAAAACGAAACACAACGATAAAATAATAAGGCAAACAGAAAACAGTTTTTCGCGCTCCGCGAGTGCGCAGCGACTTGTTCAAACCCGAACTCGTTTTTTTTTCCTGCAAGAGATACACGACGCTCAGGCTCAAGTCTCGTTCACACGGAGCAACCAATGAGGAGCTTGGTCTGTATTTTCAGTAGAAATGCAAATTGTAAACGTGACTGGTAAATTTACCGGATTTTTTCGCTCACAAACTGGTAATGTGACCGCAAATTACCATTTTCGTCGCAAACGAATCGACAGTCGATTATCCAGATTTCTATATCTTTGTTAAATTTTGGACGAGACCACGGTCAGCTATATAAAGTTGGCCGGACGACTTTGACTTTTCAACTTTTTAAAAAATTTTCTGGTTTGTTTGGCGTTTGNAGTTTCGACGTGGGCCTCTTAACGTGCCAAGCCGCTAGCGTCGCTGCGATCGAGGGATGCTCGGTGCGACAAGAATGACGATAGTCGCGCTTGCGTGTCACATGGCCACAGTAAATTACACGGCACACGCACGTCAAAGGCTTCAAACAATGTGGGTTATGTTGATGCATCCCTCGATCGCAGCTCCATCTGGATTTTTCTTCAACAGTGGAGCCACTCTCTACCATTGGAATTCCGTTGAGTCGCAAGACCTGTATGTAAGACCGTGGACGAGACCCATGAGCGGAGGCGATTATAACCTCAAAAATCCGATTTTTCGTCACATAAATAATTATAATCGTAAAAATAACATTCAAACAAAAAAGCTACGAGACTCGCTGCTAAAATTTTCCAAAATTGACTGCATTCCCATTGGTCCCTCGTCTCCCCAAGTATACATTCGCCCCTCCATTGCGTACGAACTTTAAAAGCGTTAAATAACCTCTCGGAAGTGTATTCACACGTAAAAGCTCGACACACGAATTAGACACAGGCACACACGAATGTAAAGAAAGGTTGAAACATCTGGGCGAATGTTAAGTGCATGGGAGCACACGTATCTCCAATGACAATCGTTTTCGTGGTCAACATTGTCAGTGAGTGTCCGTAGCGATGTTGAAAGCCAGGTTAGAAAAAAGTTGGGAGCACTAAAAATCGACTCGAAGATAAAATAATAGAAAATTAATTTTTACCAAGCGCTGTAAAGATGATAAGTTAACCGACGATAAGAAAAATACTTGAAAATTTCAAATAACCCCAAAAAAGCGACAGCAGCAAGTTGACAAAATCGTAAACACGAACAAATTGGACCAAATGTTAAATAAATAATCGTCTTTTTTTTCATCCCTTCACTTTCTCGATCTTTCGGAAAGAAAAAAAAACGTTTTTTACGTCGCCAAAGATTTCGCTCAAATGCCTCTCGTTGCGAGAAATTGTCCACACATTTGCAATCACGGTGATCTCACCATTATCGAGGCTGTCTTTGCCCAGAAAGAAAAATTCGTCAAATGCAGCGACTGCGACAGCCAAGGCCCCAACCTCTGGCTATGTCTCTTTCCCGACTGCCGCTGGGTCGGCTGCGCCGAAACGCACCAAGATCACAGTACCATTCACAACACAGATTATCCGCTTCATTGCGCTCACATCAATTTATCCACCAATCGCATTTGGTGCTACGCCTGCGAGAAGGAAGTCATCGCGCGTCATATTCCGTCTCCGCCGTTGTCTCCTAGTCAATTGGAAGGCAAATCCGGAGGCGCCAAGTTTTCCGGAGATGCTTCCGTCAATATTGAATTCAAAGCTGACGACGTCGATTACGAGGCAACCAGGTTCCTCGTCGATAGGTGAGACGACGCAAAAAACACTCACCAGTCGCTACAAATCTTTCCGTTTGCTATTTTCGTAACAAAATAACATTTTTTTAGACTTTGTACTCCATGCTCATTCATGAATCAGAGCCCTTGTGCAGAAAACTGAAATTCACTGGAATTCGTAATTGAATGACGTTTTATGGAAAAAACAAAAAAAATATTGAATTTTCGATTTTTTTTGAACATTTATGCGATTTATTGATTTTGCTTGCCGCGTCGTCGAAAATTTTTTCAATTTTTTGAGTCAACACCTCCTGTAAGTGCATAATGGGTCAATCTGACCCGAGACGTTTTTCAAATAGTATTTTTTGTAAATAATGCACGTTTTATGGCCCTGAAGCCAAAGCATCGGTGAGGCAAAATTTTTCGGGTCAAAACGACCCGGTATGGACTCGAAGGGTCAACGAAATCGAGACACTAGTTTTTTTCATTGAATCTTTCGGAAAATTGTGATTTTTAGAATTTTTTTCCATGTTGAGGAGAATTTTTCGAGAGAAAAACTTGTTGAGCGAAATTTAAAAGATTTGATTGTGTTTCCGGGGAAAAGCAGGGTCTATGCGAGCCATCCGATGAAGCTGGAGAAGTCGATACTGACGCACGAACGAGGTGGAGATTCTCCGGACAGTACGGACTCGGAGGACATGAAAGATTTCTCGGGGAAGCCGCGGGGTTTGGTGGGTCTGCAGAACATTGGAAACACCTGTTACATGAACGCAGCGTTGCAGGCTTTGTCGAACGTTTTGCCACTGACGCAATTTTTTTTGGATTGCGGTCACATGGTCGGGTACATAGCGCGAGAGAGAAAGCCAGGATTGTGCTTGAGTTACATGAACTTGGTGAAGGACATGTGGAACAGAAAGACGCGCGGTTACGTCGTTCCGCATGGAATCCTGTCGGGGATCCGAACGGTTCATCCGATGTTTCGGGGTTACCATCAGCACGACACGCAAGAGTTTCTGCGTTGTTTTATGGACCAACTGCACGAGGAATTGAAAGAACAATTGGAGGACGATCGCGAGGCTCTTTTGGGAGTGAAAAGCCAAGGAGAGCATTCGGAAGAGGAAGGCAACAACGAGGACGAAGAAGAAGAGGACGAGGAGACCGAGGTGGAGGCGAACGGCTCGAGCCAATCGGACGGAGAGTACGAGACTTGTGACTCGGGAGTGAGCGAGCAGAGTTCGTTGTCCGACGAAGGTGAGCGAGGCACGAAAAGGCGATATTCGAGGGTTTCGCAGTTGGATAAACTTCGCAATAGGTTCACGAATCGCGGACGCAACAAGAGTGCGGGGGACGATAATTTAGGGCAGCAAGGATCGGGCCAACAGGGGCCACAGGGCCAACAAAGATCGATGCAAAATTCACCGGCCAAGCATCGTTCCAAAAAACAAACAAAAACGAGGAGCATAATAAGCGACATTTTCGATGGAAAATTGCTCAGCAGCGTTCAATGTTTAACATGCGATCGAGTCTCAACGAGAATCGAAACTTTCCAAGATCTCTCGTTGCCCATTCCCAGCAGAGATCACATCGATATGCTCCATCAGGGATCCCTGACTCCACAGAAAGCTGGTCCCTGCTCCGACGTCGTTTACGTGACCAATCAGTCCTCCTGGCTGCTCTGGTTCGTCCAGTGGATGAGATCCTGGTTCTGGGGACCGGTCGTCAGCCTCCATGATTGCTTAGCCGCTTTCTTCAGCGCCGACGAACTCAAAGGCGACAATATGTACAGTTGCGAAAAATGCAACAAGCTTCGTAACGGTATTAAATTTTCAAAAGTTCTTGAACTTCCGGAGATTCTTTGCATTCATTTGAAAAGATTTCGTCACGAGCTTATGTTCAGCTCAAAAATCGCCAACTACGTATCTTTCCCTCTCGAAGGACTCGACATGCGACCTTATCTCCACAAAGAATGCGTTTCCAAGGTCACCACTTATGATCTCGTCTCTGTAATCTGCCATCATGGCACAGCAGGTGGCGGTCATTACACCTGCTACGCTCTCAATCCCATTGTCAATCAATGGTTCGAATTCGACGATCAATGCGTCACTCAAGTCACTCCCGAAACCGTCAAAAACTGCGAGGCTTACGTTCTTTTTTACAAAAAAAAATCACCCGAGATGCTCCAACTGCGCGACAAAACGGTCGAGCTCCTTGAAAAATCTTCCCGCGAACCTTCCGAACTCAATTTTTACGTCTCGCGACAATGGATCAATCGCTTCAACACATTCTCCGAACCTGGACCCATCGTCAATTCCGATTTTCTCTGCCCGCATGGAGGTGTCAATCCTGTCAGAGCTGCCTTCGTCGATAAAATCAGTTTACCACTTTCTCAGCCTGTTTGGGAATTTATGTACAACACGTGAGTATCAAAACTTTGAATGAGCGAGAAAAACAGGCGAAAAAGTTACAAATAATGGGAATATTTCGATATGATTTTGTTTTTTGATCCTACTGCCTTAACCGTCGCATTTAGAGCAAAAGTCCAAAGGACCAATGTTGTAGTGCTTGAATCTTCAGACAAAAAAGTCCCCGGTGACAATTTTATATCTTCGGTAGTTTAGTCCTCAGAGACGATCAAAGATCTCGGTTCCAATCAATCGCTACGGGCTTTTTTTTGAAAGGCTCTCAGAACTGAAAGAAACGTTTGATTTCAACAGATTCGGTGGTGGCCCAGCGTGCACGCATCTTTACGAATGCCCAGTTTGCGAAGAAAAGTACGAATCGTTGCAAAAACGCAGATTGTACGAAATGGACGTGTTCCAAAGATACAACTCTGACAATCCATCAGCGATTTATGCCTTGGCGATGGCCTGGCTCCGCCAATGGCAAAGCTTTGTGAAAGGCAAGGAAATCCAGCCGCCAGGACCAATCGACAATACGTCAATAATTGTAAATAAAAATGGGCAGAGCATCTTGAAAGCTGGTACGTAATTGTCATTCAATCGAATTTTCCTAAAAATCAGTCACAACTGAGCATCGAAAAATGACAAAAAAATAAATTTGCAGGTTCCGACTGCGGCCAAATATCGGAAGAGCTTTGGCAGTTTTTTTACAGCACGTACGGTGGTGGGCCCGAGTTGATGTTGCACTCGGGCCAGCGCTCGGCGCCGTTGCAGCCAAATATTTCGTTACATTCCTCGTCGACACCGAACCTCGTTGAACCAAGTCCGAAACCAAATCGCGCGGAAAGCGCACTAACCAAAATAAGTTCAACGAAGAGTACGGAGACGATATCGTTGCAGGACAGTGCAATCGACAGTATAGCGTCAGACAGCGACTCGTTGCACACGCAAAGGGACTCTGTTGGATAAATAAATTCCCTTTGTTTTTACAAACGAAAAAAAAACCAAAATTTCCTGTTAAAAAGAAAAAGATAAACGACAGTTGATGTAAAATCGCGTTCCTCTTGTTCAGCAGACTAAAAATTACCACAAAGCAACAAATCATTTAGGATTAAGATTCAAAAAAGCCATGAGACCCATGCATCGTGATAAAAGCCTCGATTATCGAGACGAAAATAATCAATGAAAAGAAACAAACTATAAAAAGAGTTTAACTCGAATTGCAAACAACTGCATTCGTCAATATTATTGTTAAAAATCTTTTCATCATCAACGTATCGTACGATTACAAATCAACAATTTCTCCACTTGTAGAAAAACTAGATCAATTCATTGCAAATTCGATTTACTCAACGAGCGAAGCAGAAAGAAACGATAACGAGGAGGATTTCGAAGAGAAAAAAACATTCAAATAACGAGAGTCTGCTTTGTGATATGCACGTGTTCGATGAAAACGTCGCTAAGGTTCGTTAAGGAGAGAAGAAAAAATTCAAACATTTCCAAACATTGATAATTCTTTAGGAATCGAGGGTATTTGTGCATCGAGACATTTTCGTCAATACTTTTTTGGTCCCCAAACATTTACGTACGTTTGTAGAAAAATTAACAAACTTCAAATTCGTAAAAAAAAAATTTGTTTAAAAAAGTTAAATTGAATTTTACCGATTGGAATTCAATTCAAAGAGTAATTATGTTTTATATTGATTATAATTTTATTATAATTATTGTAATAATATAATAATTATTTAATAATTTATTATTAAATAATATTTATTATTATTTAATAATTATAATAATTATTAATTATCAATTATAATTATCAATTATAATTATAATTATTAATTATTAATTATAATTATTAATTATAATTATAATAATTATTAATTATGTTTATATTAAGTAATTATGTTTTTATAGACGTGTTCGGGAAGAATTTTTTCCTGTAATATATTTGCAGGATCAAAAAAAAATGACGAAAATTAGGAAAAATTCTTAGTGCACAAGTCCCAGCTTCGTTAATTCGTGTAAAACAATTTTTTCCATCTCTCTCTCTCTCCCTGTTTCTCTTGAATTCCTTCCCTCGCTGTAAAATCTGTAAAATAACGAGGTAAAAATGTAAGAAAGCGAAAGGAGGGTGAGAAATACGGTAGCGCCGGTGATAGTGAGTTTCTTTAGATTTTAGAATTTCTTAACATTCGATTGTGAACTGGAAGAGGAGAAGACACAAAGAAAAAAAAGGGAAAAATTTGCGTGATTATCCGAAGCGACGAGTGGAACTATGTTGAAAGAAAAAAAAGTACAAAAATTTTCGTTGTGGAGAATAGCTTCGTCGTTTGGAACAAAAAAAACGCTAGCGACGGAGAAAATGACGAGGAAGGTTCCATTTCTGCGTTTCGTGAATGTTGAATTTATTGTTGATTTTGTTTTTTTTTTTGTTCGTACGATCGTTTTATTAAAATGTATATTTAGCATTATTTCTATATTCACACCTGCATGTACAAAGGCATTTCATGAAGAAAATAACCGCGAGTCGAGTGAGCATAGAATCGCGAAGGTTTTTGTATTGGAAAAAGAAAAATTCATTGGATCGAAGTGAAGTGAAAAAAATGCGAGAGCGGTTTTGTGTTTACGAGTGAAGTGCCGCGATCACATAAATAAATAATAAATCGATTAGATGCGTTGAGGAAATAAACGCTGTGGCAAAAAGCAATCGTAGCTCCGTGAACATAATTTTTCTTTTTTCAAATGGTCGCATCAACGAAGATAAATGAACGTTTTCGTTTACACGTCGCGTTTCGTTTTATTTATTTATATCGAATGGAAATTCAAAGATTTATTAATATTCGCCGGGGTAGATTTATCGTCCGGGGCGTTAAGGGGCACTTTCCGTTGTAACCTTTATGTATATAACGATATATGGCGCTAATTATTATTTTTGCAATTTATGGTTCTACCGTTGACTGATGAATATTATTATTGTGCATTTGTAAACTCACTTGTACGTCGTTTCATTATTATGTGCACGTCGAGCATCGAAAAACACAAATACTACAAAAAACAACTAGAAAAACAATATTATTAAATAAACAAAATATCCCAAAAACACATCCAAATTGTAAAGATAGTTAGATCGTGTAATTCCGAGCAAAAAACTCCTTGGCCATTTTCGTCTCCGAGGCACCAAACCCGAGATATTAAGAAATAAGTATCAGCCAATCGGCTGACGCGTGGAGGGTGGGGCTCTGCCCCCACTCCGCGCGTCACTCGGCGCCGCGCCGGATTGGCCGATCGTAATTCGTTCATATCTCCGTAACGCTGCGTCGTATCGAAAAATTCCAAAGGACATTTTCATTCAGAATTGCACGATCTACACACCCTGTAAATCCTGGATGTGATTTTTGAAAATATTTGCATATGTGCGTATAAATAATATATATAAAATTATAAATATGAATATATTTGTGAGTTAGTCAAAACACCTCTCTCTCTCACACAACACACGAAGACACACATACACGTACTTGGCGACAATTGGGGAGGGATTGTAAATTGTAATCATCGTGGGTCATTCTTTTGAAAATGTAACATACTGATGGTTGATAAATAAATTGGTTTTCATTATTTATTGAAAAAAAAAACAACGAAAAATCTTTTTTACGAATTTTTGATTATTTTCGATCGAAAAATTGCCAAAAAAATGGGGAGACGTTGAGAAAACTCTTCGATATGACTGTAGTGCGACAACTACCTCAAGGAACAATGATTTTTTTGTTTTTCATCGAAATTTGGACAAAAATCGTGGTTTTTTGATTTTTTGAACGAGAAAGAAATTTTGAACGTGACTGTACGTCACAGCATCCGTAGGGTTGGTGCGCAGGGTCCAAGTGTCGATCTCTCTGTCTCACATGGAGCACATTGATCGAGTCGTGCGCGCAGCGATGATTTTCATCCTCCTGCTGCCATTCTTACCCCAATCCCTGAAAAAGAAAAAAAGGGACACGCACACGACCGCTCGCGGGGTAAATGTCGCGATTGGAAATTGGCGATTAAAGCGAACTCGGAAACAACTCGCGGTCGTTTTACGAGGGTAGTCGAGCCATGCGGTCGTGTAGTTTATTAGATAAATATTTGTGATTTATCAATAATTAATTTAAACATCGCATAGACTAAACAGCAACAACTTATTCATGACGTATTTTTGCACAAGTGCCTCTCAATCGTTTAGACTAGAAATATTAACGCGGGGCTTCCCGAGATTCCTCACTTATCGTCGCTGAAAAAATTCTTTGAGTCGTTCGTTCCATTTTTCATTTGCTCCACTCATCGCATCCGAGTGTTTCCTTGCTGAAAGAAAAAGCTCCGACACACACGGTGAGTCTCTGTGAATTTTTCACTCCATTGGTGATTAATAAATCGACTTGATTGCCATTCATCGTGAAAAGTCGTAGTAATTAAGTTTCGTTAATTAACAGGCAGAAAAATCGTTTTAATTCATCGAGCGATCGTTATTATCGAGGAAAGCGAATCCGCTGAGTGAACAAATGTTTGAATTGCTATGCACAATGCCGGTGCTCGTTCAATTTGCATGATTAATTGACGGCGCTATTGAAAATTAATTTCGTGAAATCGCATGCACGAGAAAATTGAAATTCTCGATATTAACTGAGGTTCTGGGGTTCGACGATTTCCATATCGGTTTCCATCGATTGGAATAGGGGTGGAAAAATAACAGGACGTGAAATTATCGATCCATCATTTTTCAGGCGAACCGAATTTCTTCTCCGGTTCCTTATCGATTGGATATTAAGTGATAAGGAAAAAAGATTTTTTTATTTCGTGTTTTTTTTTTTAAGTTTTGAAAATTCGAAATGGCGAATTTTCGTGGATACAATCTTCCGTCGTTCGGTGCATCGATCAGCGTCGCTTGGGAAACGATCAAGGCCAAATGGCCGGAAAACAGCCCGTGCATGGAACTTATTCGAGGCCCAGGTCCTGGCTATGGACAACCACCTCCTCAGGCTCACCGAGAAGGCGATTTTCAAGCTTTTGGCGATAATGGCGATAACACCGAAATGAGAACTATGAACGGGGAACAGGATTTTGGGCCTGAAAATAATGTCGCCGTTGCCGAAGATTCCTTCAGCTATCAAAGAAATGGGTGAGACTCATTTTTCTCAAACGTCGAATAACAGCATCCAGAGTACTAAATTTTAGGTCGAAATTCATCGGCAGTGTATTTTTCCCAATTTTTCTCATGGAATAAGGCACTGTTGTTGCATAAACTGCATTTCAGATTTTTTTGTTCGAAAGTTCAAAAGCCTGCTTCAAAATATTCACTTTTTTTCACTTTTGGAAAATCAGAAGGAAAATCATGCCATTTCCACGTTGATTGAATTTTTTTAGAATTTTTCTATCCTTTTTGCTTCCTCATAGAGGAAGCTATGTGACGGTAAAAAATTTTTTTTTTCAGTTTTCAATGTCAATGTGCTTAAAATGTCCCAAAACGTCGAAAAATCATATCTACAGAAAATGTCCGGATGTGTGTGTGTATNTATGTGTGTGTGTGTGTGTGTGTGTGTGTGTGTATGTTCTGGCACTGTAAAATTCAAATGTTTATAACTCGAGAACGGTTTGAGCTACATGGCTCCCGTTTTGCACAGATGTCAATCTAGACCAGCTCTTCGTTCACGGACAATTTCGTCAGAACAGCTCATTTTTTTTATTGAACATTTTCCAATTTACAGACAACTTGTTCCTCGAAGATCTAGGATTATCAGCTTATAAAATATTTCCTGCATTGTCGAATAATAAAGAATACGAGAAAGAGAGAGGGGGGAGAGAGAGAAAACGAGAAAAGTTGAAATCAATAAATCTGATGAATCGTTGTTTGTAGGGATAAAATAAGGACGGGGAGTATGAGCAGCGGTGGTTTCAGCGAGTACGATGAAGGTGGCGGCGAGTTTGGTGGTCCTGGTGTGAAGATAAACGAGTGGCAAGCAGCTTGGAACGTGACCAACGCCATACAGGTAGGAATTTCAGGATGAATTTTAGAAAAAGTCAATTTTAAGGGAAACAACTAGGTGCAGTGATGAGGTACGAAGATTTTGAAGAGAAAAGTCCTCTGGCATTTTTTCCTACGATGTACCATTGACGAGATATCAACGAACGAAAAATAGCCAATCAGGTGCGTGAGCGAGCGTCGTGCCGAGTGGGGAGAAGCGCCCCGCCCTCCACGCGTCAGCCGATTGGTCGCGTGACTAATTGATAAATATCTCGTCAACGGTGCATCCGAGAGAAACATGCCCAAGGACTTTTCTCTTCAGAATTTCACGATCTTTCCATCCACCGGAGTTCCAATCGATTTCCTCCGCTATTTCCGCCGTTTTCAGGGTTTTTTTTCCAGCGTCGCGTAACTAACCAGCACTCTCGTTGCTTCCAGGGAATGTTCATCGTCTCGTTGCCGTTTGCGGTTCTTCGCGGTGGTTATTGGGCGATAGCGGCGATGATTGGGGTCGCTCACATCTGTTGTTACACCGGAAAGATATTGGTAGAGTGTCTCTACGAGCTGGATACGGTAACCGGACAAAGAGTAAGGGTTCGCGATTCGTACGTTGCAATAGCAAAAGAATGTTTCGGTCCGCGGTGGGGCGCGCGAGCGGTAAACATTGCGCAGATAATTGAATTGTTGATGACTTGTATATTGTACGTTGTTGTTTGCGGTGATCTTATGATCGGAACCTTTCCCGAGGGTGCAATAGACACACGAAGTTGGATGATGCTGATTGGTATATTTTTGATACCACTCGGCTTCTTGAAGTCATTACACCACGTATCGGTGCTGAGCTTTTGGTGCACAATGGCTCATTTGTTTATAAACGCAATAATACTTGGCTATTGCATCCTCGAGATCGGGGACTGGGGTTGGTCCAAGGTCAAGTGGACCATTGACATGGAAGCATTTCCGATTTCACTCGGAGTCATTGTCTTCAGTTACACATCGCAAATATTCCTCCCAACGTTGGAGGGCAATCTAATTGATAGATCGAAATTTGATTGGATGTTGAACTGGAGCCATATTGCTGCAGCCGCTTTCAAATCACTATTCGGCTGGATGTGCTTTTTGACCTTTCAGAGCGACACCCAACAGGTCATAACGAACAACCTCAATTCGCCAAGTTTCAAGGGCCTGGTTAATTTTTGTCTGGTCGTTAAGGCGATGCTCTCGTATCCTCTGCCGTATTACGCAGCCTGTGAGCTTCTCGAAAGAGCTTTCTTTCGGGGACCACCAAAAACTGTTTTTCCAACTATTTGGACGGTCGATCGGGAGCTCAAAGTCTGGGGTCTGGCTTGGCGAGTTGGGGTTATCACCTTCACCATACTTATGGCTATTTTCATTCCTCACTTTAGTATTCTCATGGGTTTTATTGGTTCCTTTACCGGCACTATGCTCTCCTTCATTTGGCCCTGTTATTTCCATCTCAAGCTCAAGAGAAACTCCATGGAATGGAGCGAAGTTGCATACGACTGTTTCGTCATATCCCTTGGCGTACTTTTTGGCGTCATTGGTGTTTACGATTCCGGCAAAGCTCTCATCAAGGCTTTCCAAATTGGCTTACCCTTCTAAGCTCCCAATCTTTCGCCTCTTTTGAGCTTGGCTTTCGACTAACGAGGTCAAAACGGGGCTTTGTGCTTCATTTCAATTTTTTCATTCTTCCTTTTCAGCATCAACTTTTCGCTACACTAATTTAATTTTAACGACGCGGACGTATGGCCTACGAAGTTTACGATTAATTGAAAAAAATTTTGCTCCCATGCCCAGCGTCTCAACAAATTTCACGAACATTTACGTTTTTACAAAAAAACCTGAGAGCACGGCTATGCTAATTAATCCTGGAACGGTAACCCGGGGTAAAAAAGGACCCCAGGCGACTTTTAATCCCTTTTTCCCTTCGTTCTCCACTTTTTTATCGATTTACCTCATTTTCGACTAATTTTTTGCACTCGAAGCAAAATTCCCCAGGCTCACGTGATCCCGCATTAAAAAACGAAAAGAATGAGCCCAATTTGAAGTCTTTTCGTTAAATTTTACCGGAGATATGAATTTTTCTAAATGCAGGTTGCCGGAATAGTCAAAAAACCAAAAAGGTCATCGTTCCAGGGTTAACATGGAGAATCAATGTCGATAATTATTCAAAACAGTAAAAAAGCGATTTGAATGACACTTTTCGAAGAACGTCATCAATTTTGTCTTCCAAATACATTCGACGGGCTATAATTACGAATTCGAGAGGCTTCATTACCAATTAAGTACAACAAGATAATTATTTTAAAAATTCGTTTTTTATTAGACAATAATACCATGAGAACTGCGATAAAAATCAACGTCTTCCAATAAACGAACGTGCGAGCAATGGAGCTACACAATAGCTCACGAAAATTGGGCTAGCAGGAAAAAACTAAACATTGAAAACTATGTCCAAGTTATTCATACGTACACGTACATAAATATATATGTATATACATATATAATTATTATACTGTTGCCTAGTCGATGCCTGGATTTTATAAATGTATGATGGAACGAAAATCATTTCTACGTAGCCAAAATATCTACAAGACAATATTTACACGTGAGGCATTTGACGTGAAAGTTTCTTTCGTAAAAACTGCTCATTTTTCATTCAGTGACTTCGTTATTAACAATCGCCACAATTTTTGTTTGTTATTTCAAAATTTTCTCAATTTTATGCAAAGACTCGTTAAATAATTGAGAAAATGCAACAAAAAAATCTCTTCGGACACGATTCACTAATTTTTCCGAAAAAAAAAATCTTCGTTTTTTTTTATGGGAAGTTCAACTCAAATGATTGAAAAAATGGCTGACGGTATCCAGGACGAAAATTGGCAGATTATGCGCAAGGAAAAATGTCACGTGCGAGTGTCCACAACGGATTTGATTCGATAAATTAATTTATAGTTTATATATGTTAAGATCTGTAGAAAAATAATCACGAACTTCCTCGATGTTTCCAACGAAAAAGGATGTTGATCGCGTAATGCTGAAAAAATTCTAATCAATTGCGTCGTTTTTTATGCGTTTAATGCATCAGATCGAATATGCAAAAAGAAGGAATGAAAAAACTGGCAAAATATAAATCTGGCATGTGAGGAAAGATTTTTTGAAAATCGATGCCACGTACGTAACGATGCCCAGAGAACTGTTCGCTATTTTAGGTAATTTTAAAAAATAATCCAATGTCTTCCATGACCTCCGTGAAGGAAAAAACACTAGAGAATCGAATTATCAGAGCAAAAGGAGAGATTAAGGGAGAGTTATACAAATCTAGATATTACAAATGGACGCGAAAACTAAAGACCTTGCAGTGGCTTTGAACTTTCATTCGAATTTTACTTCGTTAAGGTAGTTTTCTCGACGCCTTCAAAATTTAATTCTTCGATCTTTTCGTCCAATGAATTTGGACTCGACCTGCGGAAAAAAATAAAATGACAAGGTCGTGCTCGCATTTTTCAGAAAATTAAAAACATATCCACTTTGAAAAAAGTTTGAAAAATGTGGAAAATATTTTCACATTTATTCATTTACGTTCTTCGTGAATTTTTGTGAACATATTTCGAAAAACTTGCAATCACGTGTCTGCTGCGATTAAATGAAGCACAAACTTCCGCGATCTACGTTCGTAAAGCCTAACTTTTGTGCTTCTCGTTTTAAATGACAATTATTTGAATAATTTTCCTCAGACGTACATCAAAGTGCACTTGTTCAAAAGTTAATAATTTCATGATGAAAATGTGAGTTTTAAGGATCATCGCGTCGCCACTGTCATCGAAGCTTAATGGCCCGAACTATGTTAAATTTATTATTGAGGATTTCGTGGCCAATTTGGTCTCTTCGATTCCCACTAAATCGCGACACATACGAGTCGCTGAAAATAAAAAAACAAACGCAATGCGTTTGTATAAATATGTGAAAATCATATCTTCGTGATGAAAAACCTTCAACATAGTCTTCCAACAAAATGTCTTCCAGAACGACGAAATATTATCTATAAATATATAAATATTTAAAACAAAATATAAATAAATATATATGTATACAATATATAAATATATATATACAAAACCGTATACAAAGTGGGAAGGAGAAATGCAAATGTCTTCCGAGCTCGTATTGGGTTAATTTCAGGCCAGTTTTTCGTAGGAAATTGTTGAAATTTCGGATTTTCATCTGATGCATTCGTTAAAAACAAAAAAAAAACTTCACTTAACAAAAAAAACTTTTTTTTTATCAACAAAATCTGAAGCAGGAGAAACGTTTCTCACAATTTTCTGAAATTTTTCGCGAAATTTCCTCGGAAAAATGTCCAAATCACTCAATTACGAGCAATGACAATATCGATTATTGAAATCTCAACATTTCACGGTTTTGGCGACACGGCTCTGGGAAACCAGGATTCGATTGTTAAGTGACAAATAGTATTCACAAAAACATGTAGGCTAATGAAATATATATACAAATCTGTATATGAATGTTGACTAAAGTTTCACGTTTTTCGAGCAACTTTTTTTCCCAGAAATACGTTTTCCTTGGTAATTAATTTACGATTTCCTTAAAAAAATCATCATTTATTATAAAAAATGATGATAAATGATCGATTAATTTGCGCCCAAAAACTGAAAATATTAAAATATTTAGAAACTTGATCATTTAATTTTTCTCGAAAATAAAAACTGAAAAATTCCTCGTAAAAAAAACGTACCATTTTTCGTATAGTTTTTTTTTTTTCATTTTATAATTTTGCAACGCCACGAACGAAGAAATTTGATAGAAAATATGGAGATCGATAAATCGCTGTTAATTTTCAAGAATAAAAACTGGCTCGAAAAACGTGAAAAATGTATAATTTTCTGTGTAATCGATTCGTGTATTATAAGGAGAAATTAAAGCTAAACAAGATTTAACGATGAACTAACACTAGGAGGAACTTAACTCGTTCGTGTCAAGTCGAGAAAAGTTCAAATCGACGCGCAATTATTTCTGTTTTATTTATTTGAAAAATATTGTAAAGCGAAACAAAAGAAATAGGTAATGAATAAATGTTTCAGTTTGATTAATAAAATTAGAGAAAAATAGATATTCGTCGATATAATTGTTTATTGAAATTGATCTCGTCGAATGTTATATACATGCAGTTGACAATACATACCGTAGGAACGCGTTATCAGAACATCTGCGACAGCAGCGCGACGCCACAAATGAATATATGAAAAAAAAACAAAAAACAAAAAAAAATTACAAAAAAATGTACGGGCTTCGATTGTAATGAGAAAAAAAATACATTCGTGAAATTTGTCATGGTGTTTTTTATTCAATGATTTACCATTTCCTTGCCGATTAATAAATTTTCAAGAATTTTTGTTATCGCGTTATTTCTAGTTCGATTGAAAGTCCGGAGATCGAAACGTGACGAGAGAAAATGACTTTCACCATAGAAAAAGGGACTTTTTTACTTCGATGAAAAAAAAAAATTCAGTCCTGTCACGCTCCAAAAATTACCGATCGATAAATCGGGGCAATCGGAGATCGAGCATCACGAAAATGTTCAGTTTGTGTTCGATCCTTGCACGAGATGGAGTTTTGGGTAAATTTTGAATTTTTTACAAGAAATTTTTGATGTTTATCGATCGAAAAGTAAAAATTTTGGTTTTGCGTCTTGAATTTTTTGGAAATCATTTGCTTTGGCGGAATTTCTTTCAGTTTGTAATTTTTTGTATATTTCTCGAATTATTTTGACAGAACGCAATGTTTTGGCGGATTTTGTGCGCGCTTTTGGCGATGAGTATCATCGAAGGGAAGCCAATCCACGTGCAAGACGACGGCTATTCGAATCTCGCGAAATATGGTAAAAACAAATTGTTCCAATTTTTGTTTTGAATTTTCACAATTAGTAAGTTTTTCACGCAATTTGTTTTTCATTATTTTATGTTTAGACGATGTTTCGCGCGTGAGTATCAAAGTCTACCGAGGCGCGGATCGCGAAGCGAATGGGAAAATTTACGTCCCTTGGGGTGTCTGGATAAAGCAGCCAAGTGGATAAACAAGCGCCAGGAAAATGGAGAGAAATAAAAGAAATGTCGTAATTTCCGACGAATATGCATTTTTGAAAAGAATTTCGTTCGATTAATTGTTTTTATTTTTCCAATTGTTTGTAAATTCGTAACTAAATAAATAAGCAAATAATTTTACCGATTATTTCGTCGAAATCTTTTGAAAACGCCGCCATTTCCGGCGCCGGCCAATCGGAATTCATGGCACAAGGAGCGAGTGAGAAATATGAAATTGCAGCCTCCCGATTGGCTGTTCCGATCAAGCGGCATACACAACGTTTCACAAGAGAAATAATTCGACTCTAAAAAATGGATTATTTATTTATAAATAATATTTAGACATTGTTAAGCTTCACAATTGTTTACCAGGGCAATTGATTATTGCCAAAAATGTGTACTTGCAACGACAGAATCGCGAAGCAACAAGCAGTGCGCCGAACCGAGATTTCGAAGAAGCGCAAACTCCGAAGCCGGAAGTTGAGCAGACAGATTCATTCTGTGAACTCTGCTCTGCGTCTCTCGTAGATGCGAGAAACTTTGTTTTATTTTGTTTTCCTTATGACATGACTCTTGAAGGAAGAAGAGGAGTAACGACAGTATAAAAACAAAGTTGACAAGGAGATATATTATTCGAAAGGATGTCCACCAAGTCCTCGGTGGATTTGAGGGCCGAGCTGGCGGAACTCGTAAAACGCAAAGCAGAGATAGCCGTAAGTTGCGATAATAATATCGAAAAATTCACTATTTCATCGAAACCCAAAATAATCCATTACAAATTAATTTCCTCGTTCGTTTGCCTCAGACCGTTGTTTTTAATGAAATTTCCAAAAGTAATTAGCCTAAAAAATCCTTCCGCATTTCGATGATCCAACTTTTGCGCGGGAATGCTGCTTTGACACAACTCAATTGTGAGGTTATGTTTTCGTTCGTACGAAATATGTTGTGCATCTGATTTTCTCGGTTTTTCAGTCGATTTTCCCTTTTTCCACGTTCAATACTCGTTCTCGCTTCACGATCTCACGAAATCTGCGAAAAATTATGAAAGCGTCCCATTTTTTTTTCCACAGTCCGAAAACAAAATGACGATACGAAACGTCAAAAATGGATAAAATTACGAAATGAAAATTAAAAAAACTCGAGCACGTCAAAAAATTCGTAACAGTCTAGTCGATGAATCGTTGCGCCATTTTTTACCATTATTTTGCAGGATACCTTAGCCAATTTAGAGCGTCAAATATACGCATTCGAGGGAAGTTACCTCGAAGACACGCAACTCTACGGCAACATAATCCGTGGCTGGGATCGCTATTTGGCTAGCAATAAAAACACAAACAGCAAAGCGGACAAAAGAAATAGAAAATTCAAGGAAGCGGAGAGGCTGTTTTCCAAATCGTCCATCACATCCATGGCTGTGAGTCTTCCATCAAGTTTTATCGCAAATTCCATGTATTTAGCGCACGTCGATTTATCGCTCGCTCGTCCAACCGTCTCGGGGATTTCTCTCGGCCAAGGTCAACGCATAAATCGACATAAAACGGCAGCTTCGCTCCAGTATTTTATGAAAACACGAAAAAGCAAAAAATATGTAGTAAAAATGACCAGAACGTGATAAAATTTTTTTTTATTCTTCTAATTGCCCTCTAAATTATTTTTCATCGTTTTTTCGTACTAAATATTGAAATTTTGTGTTGCAGGCTGTTAGCGGCTTGGTGGAAAGTACGCAAGAAAAAAGTAAGGACCTGAATGGATATTAACGAATGTATATTTGTTTTTTTTTCTGTTTTTTTTTTCGTTGTTTCCTTTTAGCGATGAATTTCATCATTTAAGTTGTACTCTATTCTTTTGTAACTCCTTTTATTGAATTCTTTTGACAATACAGTTGTTGTTTACTTTTGTGCCTGTTTTTCTCAGCACCCAATTATCATTATTATGGTTATTTATTTGTTGAGTATTCTCGTTTCGTATTTATCGTTTGTTTTGCTACATTAGCCGAGAATTTTGGTAGACGAGGCTCTTTCCAGGTAGCGCATGATTTTGTTCGTTTCTCCAATCGTCTCCTCACTGCGTACTGTATTTTGGGCATTTATTGTTGCGACGTTCCATCGGTTTTTTTCGACTCGCGAGTTGAAATCGTTGACGCTCGGTCAACGAGGCGGTTAGAAAATTATTTTTCAACCAGGGCGAAATAATTATTGCTGAATTAAAGTAAAAAGTGAATTGCTACGATTTCTGGGCTATTTTTCCATTTTTGCGCGTTGCAAAATGTGTTTTTTACTCATTTCTTTGATTGGTAATGCGATCTTTCCAATTTTTCTAGTAAATTCAGTTTTACAATTGCAAAGAAGACTGTCCCATTATCGTTGACAAATACCGTATGAGAATTTTGCGCTCTGCTATAAAAAATGATGAGTTTTCGTTGGATCGTTTTTCCACGAAAAATAAAGGTTGAAATGGAATTTATAAAAATTTGCATTTTTCATCCAAAGTTGCAGAATTGTTTCGAAATATTTAGACGGAGTTGGGATTCTCTGAGGAGAGAGGGTTTTGGAACTAGAGAAAAAATTTGGTGCCGGCTTACGTAGCTTTTTGTTTTTCTTCTTAATTTCTTTTCAATTTTTTTAAAAATGATGGTTTTTCCACGACAAAAAAAGGTTGAAATGGAATTTATAAAAATTTGCATTTTTCATCCAAAGTTGCAGAATTGTTTCGAAATATTTAGACGGAGTTTGGATTCTCTGAGGAGGGAGGGTTTTGGAACTAGAGAAAAAATTTGGCATCGGCTTACGTAGTTTTTTTTTTCTCTTTAATTTCTTTAAAAATAATGAGTTTCGTTGGCTCGTTTGTCCACGACAATAAAAAGGTTGAAATGGAATTAATAAAAATTTGCATTTTTCATCTAAAATTGCAGAATTGTTTCGAAATATTTAGACGGAGTTGGGATTCTCTTAGGAGGGAGGGTTTGGGAACTAGAGAAAAAATTTGGCGCCGGCTCACGTAGTTTTTTGTTTTTCTTTTTAATTTGTAATCTTTTTGTTTTCATCTTTTTGTTCCTTCCCACCGAAATTCGTGTTTATAATGGTTGGGGGTGCGTGTTTTCTAGTTGAGCGATACAGTGAATCGGAATCGCAGCTTGGGAACAGCGGGAGCGAGGACAATTGCAATTTCGGCAATTCTAACGTAATATCTTCGGGTAACAGTAAAGAAGCGACAGGCAAGAATCACACATCCATACAAACTGGTTATTCGCAAAACAACGGTAATATTAGTAATTCGGAAGGTAACGTACAATTCACGAATGGACCGATGTCGAATGGCAATTTGGAGCACGTCGCAGCAACAACGACACCTGCCAAGGATCCTCACACCAATAGCAAAGAATCAAATAAAAATCGTTCGTCGACTAGCGCTAAGAAAAATAGCAGTAACAAGAGATCGAGGAACAGATAGAAATAATAAATTCTCTACTAATCTCCCTGCCTCGATAACGTTTTCACGAATCTCCCAAATAATTCCTTCATTTTATTTCTAATCCGATAAAACTCGCATTTTTCCCTCATTTTTCGACTGACTCTAAGAAACTCATGCAGAATTTAATAATCCGAATAATTCTCGTTGCCGTCACTTCAGGAATTAATGAGGAAAATCATAACGAAGAGATTTGGCAATTTGAATCCCAAATTTTTCCGATTCGACAATTTTTCTAAAAACCATAAAAAGCTAAAAATATCCAAGAAAAATGTTCAACACACGAAAAACACTGGAAACTGATGATGAAATAATAGAATTTGCTTGGCAACGAGAAACATTGAAAATTCATCAACAAAATGTGATATTTTAGACTTTTGAGTATTTCGAGAGGCACCTTCGTTGCGATTCCATCGATCAAAACTTTTACTTTATTTTTTTTTTTTTTAATCGTTTTTTTATCATTTACCAACGAAAGTTTCGAGATTTTCGTAAAAAAACCGAAGTATTATTAACGATATGACTCGAGAAAACGAGAAGAAATCCTCGGTAAGAAAAACTCAATCTCTTGCTGCATAATATCAAAGTTTACACTCGTGCGTACTCGTTTTTTCACCAGCAAATTGAAAAATAGGATAAGATTTTTAAACCATTATCAGCTTCGATTTTATTTGAAAATAATAATTCGTCATTTTTATTTAAAACGAAAAAGAAAAATGATAATAATTCAATTTTTAGACAAGTCCTTCCGTAATTAATAGGAAATATCGAATACGAACAGAACGATTTTTTAAACCAATCATTTTCATAAATATTTATAATCGATGACGAAACAAAAATAAAAAAATAAAAAACCAGATTTTTTGATGAGAAAGAGAAAAAAGTGATTTTTCTCTCGTTTCGTAACGGGACACGTTGTGTATCGTTGGGACGATTTATATATAGAAACATGTTTGTATAAAACGAGTATTTATTATTATTATTACAAACAATAATAATAATTGATAATAATATTAATATTAATAAACGTCGTTCTTTACATCACCGAGCATATTAAGTGCGTTTTCATCACAAACTTCATCTCGAGCTGTTACCGTCTTCGAACTATTTGCTATAGAATAAAATTTATTATTTCACATTTATTGAGACTTTTTCTTCGCGTCGGTCCAATTTCACGTCGAGGAACGATTTTTTTTTCGAATATTCTCACTCGCGTGAATATTTCCCTACTTGCTGCTCTTCATAATCGCAAACTATGCGATTCCCCTCGGTACGTCGATGAAGGCACAAAAGTTCTTGTCCCAGCTACTGGCGGATGCTTCGGAGGCCCGCTTCGCTTCACCACTGCGTTGAAGCCCCGGTGCTCGTCCGCTGTGTACGTCACGGTGCGAATCCATCCGTCAGCTTCCACCACCGAATATTCCCCTTTTACACTGTCACCGTCACGCTCCTCCCACGCCGATTTCGAATCTCCCGTGTAGCCGTCAATGACACCGTAATTGAACGAGTACTTTGGATATGTCTTGCCGAGCAAATCCCGTAAATACAACAATAGAAAAAAAAAAACAAGACGAATTTTTAGTTTAAAAATTCTTTCGGTTTTGGACTTTGTATTTTTTTTAACGATTCGGTGCAGAGTTTCGTTGGACATTTTGCAGACAGAGGCTCGAAAACCGGAGCCAGGAAAAATGTTGAAAATGAAGAAAACTTTGAAATAAAAATTTTCAAGCTCGAATTTTTAGTTTGGAAATTCTTTCGGTTTTGGACTTTGTATTTTTTTAACGATTCGGTGTAGAGTTTCGTTGGACATTTTGCAGACAGAGGCTCGAAAACCGGAGCCAGGAAAAACGTTTAAAATGAAGAAAAGTTGAAAATAAAAATTTTCAAGCTCGAATTTTTAGTTTAAAAATTCTTTCGGTTTTGGACTTTGTATTTTTTTTACGATTCGGTCCAGAGTTTCGTTGGGAAATGCCATTCTGCAGACAGAGGCTCGAAAACCAGAGCCAGGAAAAACGTTGAAAATGAAGGAAAATTGGAAATAAAAATTTTCAACCTCGACGTTTTCTCACCGCGTAATTAACGTCTTCGTCGATTGACGACGGTTCCGGGGTGGCCACGACGGCAGCGGAGGTCCTGATTATCGGGGGTGCGATGAACACCAGAGAGTCTGTCCGTGGCAGCGGCACGTAAGTCGCTGCTGAGGATAATTTGACATACTCCACAGGCGCTTGTCGACTTTCCTCACTTTTTTCTACCCCGAGATTCAATGCACAAGCTATTGGCCCTCGAAATTCGCCCCCGCGGGTCGACTCGATTTGGGAACATGGTAAACTATGACGAGCATTCCTCCGCCCCGTAGCTTCGTATCTGCAAATAAAAAGAAAACTTCAAATTTGTTCAAAATCCAAAATTACGTGAAAAAAAAAATCTCACCGATGCTGAAGCCCTGGAATCGTACTCAGCGAAAGAAGGAATAAAAAAATCTGCAATTTCGGAAAATTTGCAATTTTTATTACCGGTAATTAACGCGAAACTCCTGGAAAACGAAATTTTTGAAAATCTGCGAAAAATAATAATTAAAGTTCACACCTTCGCTGCCCAGAAGCGGACAAAATTATTTTCTGTCGTTATTTCGAAAAACGAATCTATCTCGTCGCGTTACTATTTCTCGATTTTTCTCAATTTGTCTCCAGGACACGATTCAAACTCCGAAATAAATAAAAATTCATTCATTTAATAATTTTCTTTTCCATAAAGTTGCGCTATAATTATTAATAACAATAACAATAGTTTAATATTTTACAATTCGCAATAGTCTCGACGTCGACAGCGAAATGCTAATTGCATAATGCAGGCAATCAGTTGGTACCTTTAAGGAGCGGCAATGACCCGCACCACTGTTAATACGTTTGACCATTGGCGCCTCAAAATATGCCTGCCACGTAACTCCGTTACGCATATTCAAATAATTTGGACAACGTTTCAAAATAATAAGACGTACGAAGGTTTCAATATTTGGAATAATTTTGTGATGAAATTGAAGGGAAGAGAAAAAATGAATAATAAAAATATCATGACATTTTATTGAGACATTAAAAATTCAAAACTTGCAATAATTTTCCAAAAATTCGTATCGATAATCCAGAATTTCCAGAGATTCGAATTTTTGAGTCGATGAATACACGTTGTTTATAATTGTCACGATATTTATCAACGTCTTTGTTCATTTGCTCGGAATTGCGAGAATGCGAGATTAATTTAAAAATCGAATTTGATTCTTTCGACTTGGACGTTTTGACAGATGAAATGAGTTTTTTCTTCGATTTGGCAAATGATTCATACCTGCAGCAGTTGCATTGTGTATTAATAGAGAAACTGAAGAGGCGAGTGCTGGATCTTTTCACAATTTCACCGACCTCGGTACTAAGATTTCTCACTGAGTATTGCAGCATCCCCGTTGCTTCTCTTCTTTATATACCGCGAACATTCACTTACATTTTTCATGTCCTCTTCCTCGGATACCGTGTAAAGACTCTTGCTTTACTTCGAGCCAATGTGCAATACAGCGTCCATATACATCTGCCTAATCTATAGGTATATGATCATTGTGCATCTCATTGCACCTCTTCGTGGCGTTATTCGTATTGAGAAAAAAAAACGATCATTGCGAAATGCCACGATATCGAATTGGTGGAGCAATATTTTCGAAGCAGATATTCATTGACATTTTAATTGGGTCCTTCTTTTCATTCAGACACTTTTTTTCTTCTTCTATTTACGGCTCGAAGACTTCCGAAAGTCTAAAGAAAGACTAAAATATAAATTTCCACTAGGATGTAAATTTCCACTAAATTATAAATTTCCACTAATTTATAAATTTCAACTAAATTATAAATTTCCACTAAAATACAAATTTCCACTAAAATGTAAATTCCCACTAAATTATAAATTTCCAGTAATTTACAAATTTCCACTAAATTATAAATTTACGCTAAAATATAAATTTCCACTAAATTATAAATTTCAACTAAATTCTAAATTTTCACTAAAATACAAATCTCCACTAAAATACAAATTTCCACTAAAATATAAATTTCCACTAAAATATAAATTTCCACTAAAAAATAAGTTTCCACTGAAATATTAATTTCCACTACAATGTAAAGGAAGTCTTGAGGACGTCTGAAAGTAATAAGTCTTGAAGACGCCTCGCGTATGACGAGAACCCTTGACGGGGCACTTCTTTTTCGTTTTCTTCTGTCAATGGTTCAAGTGTCATTTAATTAATTTTGACACATTTTTACAACCAAAGTTTTCGATCAAGAATGAGGTCGAGAGATCGTACAATTGACCTGCGACGACATGAATCGTCAAAGTTGATTCGATTTACGAGATAATTAGCCATGAATGACGGTGGCAAATTCCCCCTTAAGAGACGCGTCAATCCTCGCGTCAATGTTTCGTAGATCAAATATTTTTTTAATCGTACAATCAACCGTACGTGATTTTTTCTCGGCCAGAATAATTTCCACACCTCAATCTTCATCATCGTAACTTTTCTTTAAATTGTACTACGAAAAGAAAAACTTGGAAAAAAAATCGCAAATCTTGCTGACAGTTTCTAGAAACGCCAAATTATTGCAATTCCAATGTCGACGATCGTCCAGAGAAACCTAATCAATTTTTTTAATTTTTAGAAAACTGATGATATTTTTTTTATTGAAAAATTTTTTTTGGCAGAAAATTCGTGTACAGAAATGGCAAAATTAGAATGTTCGCCTCAATCCACAAGATTTTTTGTTTTTTTCTATTGATCTCTCGGTTTAGGTTATCGGGAGTTTGTTAAGAGTCTAGCCCGCGATGCTCCCGGATTCATACGATAAATAGTTGTGTCTAGTGAATAGTATTTCCGAAGTGAATTTCCTGTCCAAGTGACTGAAATATGTAATGATCTTATGACTCGACGGATATATGTGCGTGGCGGAAAGGAAAGAATATTTTTGTTCACGAAATTGTTAACGTTTTCCAAAAATATCGAAAACGTTTTTTTTTCCGTGACACAAAAAAATCGCGACGATTTTGTTGGGGAAAGTTTTTGATAGATTTTCAGGAAACGTGAAAAGATGTGGAAGTTGGAAAAAATGATTCTATTCCGGGCAAGGTAATCCGCAACTTTGTGCAACTGAGCCGTAGAGCAAATTCGTTGTTTGGAGAGTTAAAGTAAAAACGAATCGTTCGAACAGCATGTTGAGCACGTAGGTAATTGTTTTCGTATTGAAATTTGTATTTCGTTCGATCCAAGTTGTTATTTTTCTTTTTTAACAATTTTATATTCTCTTTTATTTTTTGTGAAGCCTGCGTTAAGGTAGTTCGCAATATTTAAGCCTGCAAACTCCGAAAGTATCGAAAGCATCGAGCCACTTTGGCTCTGGCTCCATTTCGTGCAACTTTGGGTCCTCGGCTTCGAACTCACGTATGGAAAAAGATTATGCTCCGAAATTTTGAAAAATTCTTACGATTTTCTGTGTAGAACGTGCGAAGGACCTGCAAAATTTTCTGTCGATAGAATTTCTTTAAATTTAAAGTAAATATAGTTGAAAAATTTTGAGATTTACGATCGCGTTTAAAAAAAAATGAAATTAAAAAAATAACTAGTCGATTTTTTCATAAAACGATTCGCGTTACATTTCCGATGACTAAAAACTGTCGAACGATAAAAAAAAAATGATTTTTTTTTATTCCACGTGGCCCGAGCCCTTAATGACGAAAAATCAGTGAATGGTAAAGAGGCCACCGGGTATATAGAGGCTGTCGCGTTTCGTGAGACACGTATATACATTGTGTGGCTATCAGTGACCATTTGACACTTGACCTACGATGTCTAAGTGTTCTCCGGTGTTCAATGGACCGTTCCGAGATGTTGAGCGCAGTAGCTCGATCGGTGGTTGAGCAGCGACGTATAATTCCGCGTGTACGTCCCCGCGGCGATCTATCTCGTCCGGTCTGTCCCGAATCGTTTGCATAATAAATCGAGCCCTAAAAAGAGTAAAAAAAACAAAAAGCATCGTTTTTACAGCGTGCACGAGAGTGCTGCTGTGAAGATGATTTATCGAATGATTTTTTGCTCAAATTTATCAGCAATTTCCGAAAAAAAAAAACAAAACGTAGAATTTTTATTTTAGAATTTTTATTCGACGAGTGTTTTTTTTAAATTATCAAAAATCTCTTCCTTCGAAAAAAAAGATGAAAGAAGAAATCGCGTTTATGGAGCTGTTCAGTCTCTCGAGCTCCGTATTGTAAAGACGATAAAAAATCGGTCAAACAAAAACTCAACGCCATTGTTGCCTGTGGCATTTAATTAATTTGTAACTAATTAACAAATCGAGGAGCGAGGAGCTTCATTCCGTTCAAGTGCTCTTAAGAGGCTGTGCTCCATTCGCAAAGTCCATGGAAGTGACAGCGACATGACACTTGTCAATGACACTTGTTGTTTGTCTTGCTTGCTCGAGTCATTCGCAAACGGTTTGGACGTAAATGCATACAAAAGTCCTGGCTGACTCGCGGCTGTCGAATCGGCCAAGGATTTCTTCCCTGTTTTGTGTGTGTGACCTTGAGGACGAGGATTCTAAACCGCTTGATACTCCATCCAACTTCTTTGCCTCTGGGACGAATCGGAGGAGTTTCTTTCGCCAGAACGGACATTGCACCTACGAGATTAGTGACACATGAGATTTCGTCATCTGCTTCCCGGGCACGAAGAAAGGCTCGTGAGTATATAACAAAATCAAGTGGAAGGTGTTGAGGTCAAACAATTATTATGCTCCAGCGATATTTTGTTGACGAGCGTCAATACTCTTGAATTTCCATCACGCGTTTACGCGATCGTTATCCTCTAAATATATTGCGAGAGGCCAGAACAGAGTCGAATGATCGGAAAATCTTGTTTTGCCATTTACACGATATACGAGCAGCAATCCAATTATTTCAATTTTTTTTCCTACTCCTAGAGGAAGCTGCGTGACGGTGAAATTTTTTTTTCCCCAGTTTTCAATGTCAATGCGCTTTATGTCCCGATACATCGAAAAATCATATTTAGATAAAACGTCCGGATGTGTGTGCGTGTGTGTGTTCTGACACTGTAAAATTCAAACGTTTATAAATCGAGAACGGTTTGAGCCTCGGTTTGAGCTACAGGGCTCCCGTTCCGCCCAGATGTTAATCCATACGAGCTCTTCGTTATCTGAAAATTTTGTTTGAATTGCTAGAAAAATACGAATTCTATGGCATTTTTAAATTTTTCAAAAAAGCGTGTCGACGCTGTAACTTTCGCAAATTTCAAGATTTATTCGTAATTTTTTTTTTATACATAGAGTATCATGATAGGAAGGTTGGTATTGCATTTGGGGAATATCGATCGAACGGTTTAAATTTTATGAATTTTTGGATTTTACAAAAAATCGTCGAAGCGCCTTTATTTTTGGAAATTCTGTGAGATATTGTGTACAAGTGCGTACTTTGTTTTTACTCTCTAGAAAAGTTGTCGAAATTGTATAATTTATAAATGCATATACAAAAAATGCGAAAATTCAAAGTTGCAGCACATTTTGTATTTTAAATCAATTTCTTCAGCCTTGATTTTGAGCCCCACGCGATCAGGAAAGTCTATGGGGGCGTTTCATATTCCCAGCAACAAAAAAATGGGCCGTTGAAGGCGCTAAACTGCTGACACGGTCCGTGCTGGTAATTAACAGTCTCCCCTTATTCTCGCAAGTGTTTTCCGCCGTGACAATCAAGGGCTTGCAGAAATTTCGAAACAGCCGGTGTTTCATTAGAACCAAATGACGCTGTTTTGTCTATAAATCATCGGCAACAGTGAAGAGGAGTGAAGAGAAGCGTAAAAATGAAATCAATTACGCGCGCGGTGCCCAGACATGCCAAGCATTTTCTTTATCTCGCTGTCGCACCCTCCGCGTCTCGATCCGTTTGCTTTTCGCAGGGGGAATTCCTGGCAATGAGATTCTGGTGGTTTGTCCCTCGATTTGCTATAGTTCATCGATGTACACGTTGGCCCGAAAGTTGTGCTCGCACTTTTGCTTGGAAAATAAACCAGAGGACTGTAGAAAAAAAAATCTCACCGATTTTTCTCTTTCCCATAAAATCGTATCCTCCCTCGAAATTTTTACGTTTTTTTGCAACTAAAACTGTCTGATCGATAAACGACCTGCACGATTCGTCCGAACGAACAAATTCCCAGCATAACTCGTGGCACACTCTGTAGACCGGACAATGTATACAAAAGAAAAATTAAGAAGAATGTTGACGCTTCGTGCCAAGAATCCTAGTCGGATAAGACAAGGTCATTGCTTTAACAAGAATCAAGATTAGAACTCGATCATTTCGAGAACTGGTGGCTCGCCATTTGCAAAAAAATGCAGGCCCTGCTTTCGTTGCAATCGTTTCTTGCGAATCGCATGCAGAAACAAATCGTGTCAATTTTTTTCAAATACTTTTTTTTTTATCAATTAATTAATTAATTTTCTGCCACGGGCAGGCACTGGAGGGTCCTACGTTTTCCCCACCATAAAGGAAACTCAACATTCCAATTACTTGTTGGCAAGTATGAAAGTTGACAGATTGTAATTTGAAAAGAAAAAAAAAATTGTTTAATTTTTAATTTTTAATTTTTCGATTTTCAATCAACGAAGAAATGTTTATCAAAAAATCTTGCGAATCAACGTCAATCCCGTTCGTTTACTCGGTGTAGCTTTCCAGCAAAAAAATGTGGTGAAAAGTTTGACAAAAGAAATTTAACGACTGTTTGGTTACAAAAAGCATTGACGATCGCGGAGCAAACATCGTAGACAGACATTTATTGAGCTTATTGGTCCCCTAGGGCGGTGCGAAGTGACTTATGCGTCACTCGCTCAAGTCTCAGGACATTTGTGTCAAGTCAGTACGAGAAAAAACTTTCGTTGGGATGCAACAACCTTCTCGAATATGTTTAAGGAGAACAATCATTTTTCACAGACGTACGAAACAGTGAGATATTTCGTGATACCAACGAAAGAAAAAAATTGATTAAAAAACGAGAATTTTTATGATTAATTGAAAAACTATGAATCGTGATAATTAAGAACAATTAAAAACCACACTGGAGTACGTATTGCATGGACTTTATGACCAGGAGAATGAATTTGCGAATTACGACGTTTCGACACGGACTTTTGGTGCAGCGCTTGACCGCCTGACCTTTTGAGCAACCGCGATCACTGATAATGAACTTGCCGAGTGATTAGTGAATTAATAAACTATCGACACGGTGTGCCACGAGTTCCTCACCCGAATCCACTGGCTCGGAAAAACCAATGGATGAGAAATAACAATTACGTTCCATGTTTAAAGCAATTATTCTACAAAAATGTAAAAATTCTTTTATTTCGCTGACGGTGAGTCAGAGACAAAAAAGCATAAGGACTTTTCTTCTCGAAATCCGACAATCTATTCAGTTCGATGAATTTTTACTACCACCTTCGGGACACCCTGTATATGTAAATATAACAACATTTATTATTTACTCATCGCGCAGAACAAGCACTCGAGATGCACGTGTTCGATCTCGTGCTGCTATCATGCTCGATAATGCAAATCAAATATGTATATTATTTATTTGTAATGTGCGTATAGTTTAATTCGATAACGGATTCGCGTCTGTTGTGCAACGCGATGGTGACCGATTTTTATAGAATTTAAAGAAAACGACACTCCGATGCAATCATCGTCGAGTTATTTTCTCACGTTTCACAATTCTCTCATTTAATTTTATGGTTTAACTCATGCCACGCTATTATTTCACAAAGAAATTAATATTTCGAGCAATTATAATTTCTTACTAACCGCGCGCGTTCTCGACTTTGCTCGAGATTCATTATCGAAGTAATTCTAACGATAAGAGTCGCAAAATAAACTGCAGTTTCAGTCAAAATTTGCTCTTAGTCTCTGACGTTTTTTATGAAAAATACATCGGAGTAAAACAAACAGAAAGAAACTGTAAAAGTTTAGATAAAAAATTTGTTTCATTTCTAAAAAGATCCGGAGAAAATTGTAGGAAAACTTTGTGGCTGTCGAAATTAATTCTGTTAAGCTTTAAAGTTCTCGAGCTTCTTGGTCTTGTAAACCATCGCCAATTTTTTTTTGTTTTTTTTTTTTTCGTCTATTCGTTCAATCATTCGTGTTTCGTTCGGACAAACTTTTGACGTTTTTCCCTTGGGAAAGTTTCCGAACTCTTGAAACTCTTCCACTTGTCGATCATCCAACATTTTCTCAGTTGTTTGTGAAAGTTCAAGTTTTGTCGGTGAAAAAGAAATTGCATCGAATTAACTCTCCGCACGTGGAATATTTGATTGATTATCTTTCGAGGAAAATTAATTTTCTCAGTGTTCTTTGGACTTTTTTTATTTTTGTAATTGCTTCAGTGTCAGGACTCTTTGAATTCGTTCGGGATCATTGTCTCGGGAATTCGGTCATAATTTTGCGCGATTAATAATTAATTTTGAGGCATCAAAAGTTTTTTTGTGATTTTCTTGTTCATGTGCTCATTTTTTCATTGAATTTCTTTTTCGTTGAGCGAGCAATGGTGGTTCGTTACCGATGACCTGCGCGGATGCCGGAAATTCTCGGACGGAAAAGATTTCTCGGTGTAATAGCACTCAGTGCCGTTTCGCACCCCAATCCGTCAGGGTATGAAAGCGAAAAGCGTGTTTCTGAAGTTTCTCATTCGGTAATAAAGTGATTTAGCTTCTCCGGGTATCAGAATTTTCCATGTGGTGAATTATTTTTGACATTGTGACATTCATAATCGAAGGTAACGAGGAATAAAGTGATTTAGTTATCGAAATAATTTATCAATTTTTTATTCATTTTTCGACGATCTTGTGCAGAAAAAATTTGATTTTTTGCTGAAAAAAAAATTTTGTTTACGAAAAAATGTTGGATTTTTGATTTTGCATCAATAGGGACACTCGGTGGTTAAACTTTTCGGTTTCCAATTAAGGCAGATTCAAAAAGTTTATTAATCTGTTGCTCCGATTCGATTTGTTGATCGAAATTTCTTTTGAATGATTTTTCATCATTTTAATTTAATTCTCGTGCATAGAAATAAAATTAAAAAAACGAGTGAGTGAATTGAAACGGAAATGCCAGGCATGATCGATGCCTCGTTCATTATCAACGAGCTTATTTAAATCGCTCCGATATTTCCGGATTTTCCGAGTACACGATTCACGGACTCGTGTGTCCGAATTCTGCACAGTAACCGCATATACGAACGAACTTGCTCATGGGACTCTGGAGTCCTTAAATAAACGTGAGAGAATGTATAAATATTTATTACGGAAATGGCATTCACGGACTGCCATCCAATTTTGACTATTTGTTCGTTGATCCACGCTCGTCGATCGAACCAGTGAGGAAATTCGTAAATACAATGAAAAATTCGATTAAAATTCTTACGATTGACAAAGTTAACGATTTTTTAATTTTTTCCCAGTTTTACTTTTTCAATCGATTCCTCGCAAGCGACGTTCACTCCCAGGCAAATACTTGCGATACTTTGAAACTAAAAAAAAAAAATTGCGGTTTTTTCGTAATCGTTTTTTGTCCAAATTTTGTGATTTTTCTGAATTTTTGAATTGCGCAAAAAATGAAACAAAATCCCAATTTACTTTTTTTAAAAATATTTATTTATTTATGTGTTTATTTCTGTTTTTTTTTTATAATCAATTCAAGCCTGAAATTGTCATTCCATTTTTTCACAGCACGATGTCCAACGAAACGATAAATATCACAACGCAGGCTGTCAATGATACAAACAGTTTTGAGCCTTCGATCGACATGCGTTTCAACGAAGGCCATTTGGTCAGTATCGTTACATACAGCGTTCTCATGGTAATTTCTATAGCGGGGAATACGACAGTTTTGGTCCTGATATGCAAAAAAAGGCGAATAAATCGATCGAGGATCAATACGATGTTGATACATCTTGCAATTGCAGATCTAATGGTAATTGACTTTTTATTGAGATTTTGAAAAAAAAAATCAAGGTTGAAATTGAATTTGGTCCAATTTGGACCGATTCGCTTCTCGACGATCAATATAACTTCGTCGTTTGTTATTGAGTGGACATTTTTACAGGTATCATTGCTAACGATGCCCCTAGAAATAGCATGGGCTGCGACAGTGTCGTGGAGAGCCGGCGATGCCATGTGCAGAATAATGGCATTTTTCAGAATATTCGGAATATACTTATCCTCGTTTATTCTCGTTTGCATAAGCGTTGACAGGTGAGAATCCATAAAGTTACAATTTTTATGGTTTTTTTTGGCTAAATAATTGAATTCATTGATTTAATTAACAATTTGTGAAATATCGGATGATTATTTAATTTCATTAAGATATTATGCTGTACTTCGCCCACTCCATCTGATGGACATTGACCGACGAGGTAAAGTGATGCTCATTGGAGCCTGGTCAGCTGCTGTACTCTGTTCGGCTCCTCAAGTAAGTTTCCACCCTTAAAACAATTGAATTTACACGAATATGTAACTGCTTGAGATTGTATGCGCTTGAATTCTGAAGAGAAAAGTCCTTTTGCATTTTTCTCTACGATGCACCGTTCATGAGATAACCAATTTGGAGCGTGCATAGAAAAAAGGAGAGGGGGAAGTTGGGCACGCGGCAGCTGGTTCGTCGCGCCCAAGCTGGTGGGGCGTGGCTCACTCGACTCCGCGCTCCAGATTGGCTGAAATATGGAATAAAGAATATCGCGTCGAGAATCCATCGTAGAAAAATATGACTCAGGACTTTTCGCTCTGGAATTTCGATAGCCATTCGATTCTTCCATTTAAATGACTGTTTTTGCAATACTTTGCATGAAAAAATTACTTTTTATCACAGATGGTGATTTTTCACGTCGAGGCACATCCCAAAGTACCAACATACGAGCAATGCATTACGTATAACGTATTCGCTAGCGACAGTCACGAGCTGATATATTTCCTTTTCGGGATGATCATGATGTATTGCTTCCCTTTGATAGTCATTATATACACTTATTCGAGCATTATCTTGGAGATTTACAGGCGCTCCAGAGAATCGGTTGGTGGTAAGGTTATTCATAAATTATTAATCAACAATATAATTTAAAAAAATTCAACAATTCTAAAAAACCATAATATGCATTCCTTCTCGTAGCTGATAGAATACGACGTTCCTCACTCGGATTTCTCGGTCGAGCTAAAATTCGGACGCTGAAAATGACGATCATTATCGTAGTCGTTTTCTTCGTTTGTTGGACACCCTATTACACCATGACTGTTTGGTGAGTCTTTCATTTATTATTATCGCAAGAAGCAGATAATCCAGAAAATTAAATCTTCCTCAAATTTTATTAATTTTATTATTAATATTGATTTGATTAAATTATTAAAATTTAAATCAATGATTTTTCATGGACAAATCAAGAAATCTGTTTCGTATAATGCAAGAAAATTTTCAATAGTTCATAGTTTTTTAATGTGCTCGCTTGATAAAATTGTTTAAGGTACTGGATCGATCGTGACACGGCAAAGAAAGTCGACCAACGAATACAAAAAGCTCTTCTTCTTTTCGCCTGTACGAATTCATGCATGAATCCCATCGTCTATGGTGCTTTTAATATCCGTCGCAACACTCAGGTGCGTGAATCAAACTCCATCGAATTGAATGATAAATCGAGTCGTTATAGGCCGATGGCGACATTAGAAAAACGTTGGCACCTTCTAACTAACGTCTGATAACGAAAATAACATTTTCGAGAACTTGACTAATATTTTTTCCCAAGACTGACAATCATTCAAATAAAATCTGTAAAAAATAGTGAAAAATCCGAAAATTGTGTTCACCTAAGGGCTGGCTTGCGGTCACCCTGAAAATTTAAACGAGCAACAAAAATGTACTCTCCCCTCGGCCAAATTATTTATTTTCAGACATGCATCCACTCATTCGTTCATTAAGACAGTAAAAATCACGTTTGAACAGCGGTAAAGATAGCCTGAGCCCTTATGGTCATACGGGTCTCGTCCATATACCGACCGAGTACAATGGCTGCAAGCGAAAAAGAAACAAAAAATTGAAAACCTCATTTTTTCCAAATGCCACAATCGGTTTGAGTAAAAAAATAAAAACTAATCAATTTCTGCCATTTTTTTGCGATCATCTGTATTTTTATATGCCAAACGATTGTGTAATTTTAGAAAAAATGAATCAAAATATATCGAAGCGATCAACGTGTGTGCAAAAAGAGGTTATGTTTCGTAATAATTGTACATAATTGTAAAAGGACGCAAGGTCACGAGGTAGAGATTTGTCCGAAGGTCCAACCTGATAAAACAAAAATAACGTTATTGTAATTAGGCAGTAATTGTGAGCACGAAAAATATGTAATCTCGTTTTAGAAACCTGCGCGGGCGCCTACCATTGAGACACGTGTTACTCCCCTTTCTCTATCGGTAAGAATCATCGAATGATGATGACACGAATCTTTCAATGTCACAGTATAACCAACACATACTGGTTCAGTTTCCATTCAATTATTTCATTCATAATCGACAATAATTATCAACAAATATGTACCGACTGTAGGTAAAGTAAGCCTTTTTTAAAATTACCGACGGAGCGCCTTGGGGAATCCTCCAGTTTGTCCAAAAGTCTGATCGAACGCGATTACTTGATGAATAATGAAGAAAAAAATAATGCTGACGTTTATACGTCCAAAGATAATACTCACGAAAGTTTAAACATTTACGTATAAACTCTGTTCCAGCGGTATTGTAGTTCCTATTTATTTAAAAGACGAAAAATGCGAATCGTGATTCGTGTAAAAATTGTTTTAATACCACTTTCCTTTTTCATTATTAATGCAAAATAAAATTATAGTTTCTTAAGTCTCGTGTAATTTTTAATAATAAATCATCCCAGTGGCTCGAATCTTGAAAATCTTATCAACTTCACTCTAGTTATCTTTTCCCTTATTTTATTTTTCGAAAATAAATATTTCACACAAAATCACTGGCAATTTTCTGAAAATTTAAAATAATTTTTTTTTTTTAATTCCAATTGGGATAATTTTTTTTTTATTTATCAAATATAATGATTTAAAAATTGAGAATTCTAAAATCTTTTTTTAATTGATTTTCGAGTGCCGCGTGTTTGACGTATTGTGTGTGCAGAAAATGGGCTCGTCGGAGAGAAGAGGATCTTTTTCGAGAGGTAGAAAATTCGTTGAAAAGCACGTCCTCTCTGAAATAGCTTGTCATCAAACATCCAAAGACAATGATTTGCCTAAAAAAAATTTGCCACTGTCGAATGCGATCGAAACTTTCTCCACGTTTAATATGAGCGATCGTTTTGCAGACGACGAGAAAAAGTGTAAGAGCGCTCACCAATTGAACTTAATCTTGTCTTTTTATTTGAAAATCAATTCTCAAGAAATTCTTGTCAAAAATGGTTTTTAATTTTTATTAATTCGAATGATTTTTTTTGCAGCTGTTATTCGATGCGACGCGAGCCAACTATGAGAAAAATCTCCGACAGCACACATGTAGAGCTGTGCATGATTTTTTTCTAATCATTTACAACATTTGAAAAAATTGAATAATAATCTTAGCATCTTTGCCACATCGCAATATTTAATAATTCCAATTCGTACTGATCGACACTCTCGGCCAAGCAAATCAACAAATGACAATTAATTACCGACCTGGACTTGTGGAAAAAAAATGGAAATGGAATGAAAATGGAATCAGAAATTCATGTGGTAAGTTATAAAAATTGTTGCTTCAAAATTGTTGAAAATTCGGTTCGATTCTTCGCGTATGAAAATTAATAAAAATAAATCGCAAAAAAAAAAATTACTAATAAATATTTCGTCTGAGGAAAAAAAAAGAGGAAAATTTTTTCTTCGAAATTGCGAAAACGGTTGCGAATTTTGTGACACCCTGTACGTAGAGAATCTTGGGACGGAAGATGCTGGATTAAGACACTTTTTCTCTCTCTTTCTCCGTCTGTTTTTCTTTTTCCACGATCTCGTATAGGAGTGTGAGTGTGTGTCTTGCTTTGAAAAGGAGAAGTCCGTGGGCGACGTATAAAACTGGAGCCTGTGAGTTTCCGCGGTCCAGTGCGGATGCTGATCGTCATCGGGACGCGAGGCGATTTCCACCGGATCGGCAATCGACTGTGCTCCGAGACTGATATTCCAAGAGCAATTTAGTCGCGCACGTTATTTGTCATTTTTCTTTTTTAAATCTAAATATCATCGTCATAAAGATAAAATAGCTCCGGGAAATATTTCTACATAGATAAGTTTTGTTCTCGATCGATCGGCATCGATTCGATTCGTTTGCCTCGTCTTCGCAAGCCGCGACGATGAAGAGCTTCCGAGGATTCGCGACGTTCGCGTTTCTCGCAGCGTTTGCCATAATTGCAACCGTTTCCGTCACACTCGATGAAGGTAAGATTGACAAATGATCGTCGTATCCAAATTTATCCATTTGTTTTTAATTTTTTAATTTTTAATTGAATTTCAATTTTTAAAATTAATTTTTTAAATTAAAATTCAATTTTTTAAAATCCGGAGAAGAAATATTTAGAATCGAAGTGTTAACGATCAAAATTGCTGTCGAAGAACTATCGGTTGTTAATTAATACTCAATGAACGCTTAATTAATTAATATCGCTCTCAATAAAGAACAACAAAAAGTTTACCAAAGATTTAGAAACGAAATTAATAATTTTAAAAATACGAAAAACATAAAAATATTTTACTGATTTTAAAAATTTCAATTTGGAAAAAAGAAAATTCACAAAAATTGGAATTTCTTTTACAAATTTTTCCCATTCCTCAACGATTTTCTGGTTGCAATTTATTTATAAAACTTTCTCTATTCTGTTTACAAACAAAACAAATTGAATCTCGATGATAAAAAAAATTCCCTTCATTTTTTAGTTCGAGGAAAAACCGAAAATGTAATTCCCACAATATCTGACCCAGTTCTCATTTATCAGTGTTCTTATTGAGTTTGTATTACTTCATTAACGTCGTGGGTGTCCTAAACCAGCTTGCATGCTAATCATAGTTCCATATAAAGAATAAAATCATGACGATAACTTGGCACACCCAAGGGGTCACGAGGGATAAGATATCGAACAACGAGAAGCAATAAACGAGTCAGTCACATGTTATTTTTTCTTTGAATCCCCAATCAACGAATCCAGAATCTTTCCGATTTCATAATCTCGTGGAATCGTTGGATTTTTCAATATTTTCATGTCGAATAACACTGACAATTACAAACATTTGTTAACGACGTAATCTCGTCACAGCCACTTCCAGAAATTAACTCCTCGGTCAATCTCTGAGACTTTTTCATAATTTGCAGAATATTTCAATAATTGTGGTTCGCTGTATTTTTTTTTTTTTNTTTTTTTTTTTTTTTTTTTTTTGTAAAGCAAGATCGTTCGAACTTTTGGGAAAAATATTTCTTACGAATCGTAGAGTTTGAGACGTCTTTCAATAGAATTGGTCGTATTTGAATGAAATAATTCCGTAACCAATAGTTTCGTTTGTTTGATAATTGATGAACTATTTCGCCGAAGATCAAAGATGGCAGGCACGTGGTATAAAAATGCCTTTTTCTGGTCTTGGCGAACTGGAACCAGTCTCGCGTGGACTTACGAGAGACGATGGCAAAAAACCCGGTAGTAAAGGGCAAACCAGTGCGGTATTCCGTCAGGGTCATTAAACTCTACAGATCGTCATTGTTTTCTTTGGATTCGTAAAATCCTCTTTTTCCATAAATTCATCAAAATTAAATTTCAATTCTTCACTCCCGAATCTTGAAAATCTCGAGATTTTGGATTTTGGAAATTTGTTTATCCATTTTTAAAAGAATTCGAAATTTTGTATAAGAAATAAAGACGCTTTCGGTTTTTCTGATCAAGACTGCATTCATCTTCGAATGTGACGATCTCAAAATGTAAATAAATAGTCGTCGAAACATAAAAATTTGAAAATCCATCGTCATTTTATTTTAAACTCGTTAAAAAATCATCCTCCTCACTTTCTCTTTCTAACACCTGATCAGTGAGAAACTAGCACAAAAAAAACGAAACAAATTATTTTTAAATGCGTTATATTTGGAGGGCTGACATCTTTGCTTTTCCATATTTAGAGGCTTGAAAAGATCTACGATCCCCATCAAAATAGATTCAGGAGTCGCTCTGCTTTTTTCAGAAAAATAAAAAAAACTCCTACAACAAAAAAAAAAAAAAATAATTTTAAAAACGTTACGAATTATTGAAAAAAAATGTTTACTGGAAAAAAAAATACCAAAGTTGGAAAAATTAAATATTTGGGAAGAAAATCGTTAAAAAAAAAATTGCTTCGCTCATTGTTAATGTAACAATATTTCTTGTTTCGTTCAACTGCATGAGTCGTCCATTGGATTTTTTATAAGGCTCCAAGAAAATAATCGTGTAGGTGTTTTCATTTTTCTATCTGGGTCACGTAACCTTCGAGTAATTCGATTTTGAACGGTAATCTTCGGAACTTCCGCCATCATTTTGACTCTTGCCCTGGACACAATGAGCAATTTACCGTTCAACATGACACAATTTTTTTTTAATCATTTAAAAGTCCCGAGTCGTCATAAATACTTTTTGCAAAATGGCTCGTTCGGATTAATAAACGCAAAAACACGATGATTTATTAATTTATTTAAAAATGAGATTTTTGACACAATTATCAACGCTCATTTAGGCCGAATCATTCGATTGGACATTTAATTAGAACATTTTTTCTTGTCCCCAATTTTAAGCTCTGACTGACAGTCTCGAGGATGCAATGCACAGCGATGAATTTGCCATCGCAGTGACACATATCAGGCCAAGGAAATCAGCCACAGTTGAAACTTTGTTGGCAACCCAATTCTCAAAACCTAAAACTAAGTTTGTGGTTCTGCTCGATCGACACACTAAACGAAGTACGTATGAGGGGCAAAGTCGTGAGCAACGATCGCGAATTATTATTTGAATTTGAAAAAAAAAAATTTAATTAACAAATTTTTGATTCGATTTATTTAGTTATGATGGAAACTGTGGAACATGACAAACAACGTATGGAGCATCTGGTCGTCGATACCATGAACGTTTCCTTGCCCATAAAAAACATAATATTTTACGTCCGTCAGCAACAACCATCGCCTCGGATTGACGTTTACGTCGATTGTACCCACGAAGGTTCCCTGCCGTTGAAAAAGACATTCCGCGACATCGCCGAACTTGATCTCAACGATTCACCGGTCGAAGTGGTAAATAAACAAAATTTAACAATCTTCCCTGCAATTTTTATGACAAAAACATTCAGTCTCGTTCGTTTCATCGATTTTTATGGAATTCAACAAATTGAATGAATGAATAAGAAAAAATCGACGGGGGAATCTTTATTTTCTATCGAATCACGTTAAGGACGTTGTATGCAAATTTTCTATCGATAAAATTTCTTTAAATTTGCTCCACAAAAAGTCGAGATATTTATTTATGAAAATCACAATTTTCAGCAGTATCTCGTAAGAGCGTGTGTTAAAAGTTGCAATTTTCAACATTAAATATTTTGATTTCTAAATGACGAAGCCTCTTAAAACTTTGCATACACTTTTATGTAACATCGAAGAAGTTTTATTTAGTTTTTCAAAAAAAATCGGTCGTAAAATTTAGTCAATTTGTAAGCCATTGCAAGCCATTTCGTATGTAAGAAAAACTGAAAACAAAAATTTACATTCGAGCGTCGACATAAATCGTCCTCAAACAAAGTTTCAAACTGCATACGAAATAACGATGAAAAAAAAAGCTGCAGAATGGAACAGTCATGCATAGAAAATGAAGTGGAATATCTCGATGAATATTCCAGCATCGCGATAAAAATGGAATCCCACGTGCTTCACCTAGAAATCCACATTTCACAATTTTTAATTATTCCGTAGTCGTGTCTCGCCCACGTACCTCCGGACGATTAAAAAAAAAACACGTAAATCTAAATATTGACCGATTAAAGTAACAATCACTTATTCGAGTCCCGCGCTATTTTCCACAAAACGTTCAATGCGATGAAAAGCAGCGTTTCCAAAACTAGAGACCTGCAGCTTTCAAAAAAAAAAAAAAAACTCAACAATTAACGAGAATAAAATCTCGCGAGATTGAATCCGTATGCCGATTTTTCTCCGACCTGCCGGATCTTGTTCTCGTGACCAACGACAAACAGACGCGAACACACGGATAGAGTGACCGCGCGGAGCATTATAATTTTATACGTGCACGCGAGCAATGACGCCCAGATGCCGTGGGACGATGAAGTCTCTCCGAATATGGCTAGCAAAAAATATAGCATTCGCATTGAAAGAGTCTCGGTAGTAAACAACATTGCCCAACTTGTTCTCTGTGAACGGACTCTCCTGACTGCGTGTACCAGTTGGGACCTCCGTAATCGGTCAATCTATATAAACCATAGCCCACATACTTTTGTTTACCGAAGCAACTGCATCGCGCAGTTTTAAACTTATTGCTCAGCCTCGTATATTTTTCAAAATGAACCCAAGAACAGTTTTCCCATTTTTTTTTAAATCGTTTTACCGGATTTTTTACTAATTTTTCGACTCCAAGCGAAGTCGCCCCAGGCTCATGTGATTCTGCATTAAAAAACGAAAAGAATGAGCCCCGGTTGAACGCTTTTCGTTGAATTTTACCCAAGATTTGAATTTTTCGAAATTGGGGTCATTTATGACCCCAGGTTAGCGGAATAGGTAAAAAAAAATGTCACCGTTGTAGGGTCGAGTCCCAAGAACGTCTGAAGTGATCGTGAGACTCGCAGAATTCATAAAATTTATCGATTTGTCGAGAAATAATTGATAGACCGTGCGAGCAGCTTTCGAATCATTATAAAAATCGTTCATACCGCGTGGACGAATTTACAGTTCAAAGAGAGGAAGTATCGAACCAAAATTTACAAAACAACGAGCATCGAGGACGCACTCGTTCGCGAACACTGTCCTACTGATTTCATGGTCCTCGGGGACTCGGACTTTGAGCAAACCACTTCGTTGCATAGCACGAGACTCAGGAAACGAGAAGAAGAAAGGGGCGATCAACCTCCTCCTGTGTACTTGGCTCCTGGTGAGTTTCAAATTCCTCACATTAATTCATCCTCCAGGCTCTACCAACAATCAAACTGTTCTCGGGTCAATTATGATCCTTGGAGCATGAGAATTCCCAGCAAAAACGTCTATAAATTGAAAATCCCCATAATGGTCGATTTTTTAAATCCGTAGACTGCTTGACCGAAGCTTCACTGGTGAAAGTCTTGAACGAGCTGATTACTCTGACGAATCGTATTTGGCAAGAGACCGAACACAACGTGAGTTACGATTCTTACGAGCAAATATTTTTCCATCAAAATTCAAATTAAATTTTGATGGACCAACAAAATTAACAGCTTTTTCTTTCCCATGCCATATTCGTAGCGAAGGGAAACGACTATGGTTCGCAAGTTGCTGGAAGAGTGCACAGCTTGTCGTGCAGAATGCGCGCCACGTAAGTTATAAAAAAAGAAAAAAAAATTTAAAAAAAAAAAGAAATTGCAAAAAGCTCGAAAGATCTTGACAAAAACTTCGTTGACCTTTGCCAGGACCACCCCCGCCACCGGTACCCTCGTGTTCCGTCAATTCACCTTGTTATCCTGGAGCCGATTGTCATGACACTCCCAACGGTCCACAGTGCAGATGCCCTCGAGGCTATGTCGGCGATGGTCGTCGTTGCGAGAGAGTAAATCCGTGTGAGCCTAATCCTTGCTTCCCCGGTGTCCGGTGCTCTTCAGCTGGAGAAAGCTACAGGTGAGTCTTTACTAAACCCCAAACTCTCAAAACCAATAATTCACACAACACACAAAGTTCGCGTAATTTTAGGAGGCCCATGTAGAAGTCGAGATATTTATTTATAAAAATCACAATTTTCAGTAGTTTCTCGTAAAAGCGCGTATCAAAAGTTGCAATTTTCAACATCAAATATTTCGATTCCTAAATGGTGAAGCCTCTCCAAACTTTGCATACACTTTTATGCAACATCGAAGAAGCTTTATTGAGTTTTCCAAAAAAATCGGTCGTAAAATTTTTTCGAAATTTTGTTTATTATGTAAAAAATACAGATCACCTCGGACAATTTTGGATTTCGAGTATCTCGTTCTTCAATCAATTTTTAACAACTTTCGCTAATGAACTTAGTCTCGCAAGCCATTTCGTATGTAAGAAAAACTGAAAACAAAAATTCAGTTTTTCAACATTTAATATTTCGATTTCTAAATGGTGAAGCCTCTCAAAACTTTGCATACACTTTTATATAACATCGAGGAAAATTTATCCAGTTTTTCAAAAAAATCGGTCGTAAAATTTTTTCGAAATCCACAAAAAAAAAAATTCATTAAAAAAAAACCTGCAACAAAAAAATCACAGAAGCCTACGCTCGCAAACTATTTCGTCTGTACGAAAAACTGAAAACGAAAAATGTAGATTCAACCGTCGCCACACAACGTCCTAAACTTACCAAAAAAATCAAAAAATCGTTCCGTTCTTCAGATGCGGTGAGTGTCCAGTGGGTTTCTACGGAAACGGTCAAAAGTGCACGTCCCCGTGCGAGCGAAATCCTTGCTTCAAAGGAGTGCCATGTTATCCTAAACGTGAGCAACCGTTTTATTCGTGCGGCCGTTGTCCCAGCGGTTATCACGGCGACGGAGACAACTGCAGGCCTGTGGATGAATGCGATCTGAAGAACCCATGCGGCAATAACTCTCAATGCGTGAATTTGAATCCAGGATACAGGTGCGAACCTGCTGAGCGTGAAATAGACGAAATGCCCTGGTGATTTGTCGCTGCGACTCCATTCGAGCGATTAGTTTCCATAATAATATCAATACCAACAATAAAAATAAAGAAAACAATATTAATAATATTATTAATATTTCAACTTTCGATAAAAATAATAATAATATTATTACTATTTTTGTAACTGCTCAAAATAATATTTTGCAAAGTGAGTGGTCCAGAAAAACGAAGCAAAGAGAGAGAGAAGAATATTTGCAATCCCATTTATATTTTTTTGCATCAATTCATCAAATTTATTAATCGTTTCTTTCAAATCGGTGGCAAGCAACAATGAGCTCTTCGTCTGTACAAATATCTTTTCCATTTTGTTGTCCAAGACTTTTACACTCGAGCCAATCTGCATTTTCACGTCTTGCCGATGCTCAATAGCGATTAAGCACAAAAACGTTGACCTCTCTTTTCTCTCTCTCTCTCTATTTTCATCATTTATTTTTCTGTCTGCCTGACTCAAGCTCACTTCACATAAAGTGTACTTAAAACCAATTTTTTTTGTAACCCGATCGAAATGATTTGAAAAATCGAAAAGAATACACGAAGACGAAAAAAAAGAAATGAAAAAACGTGGAAAAAAATTGATGACTCGTATCGCTCTTCCAATCCGGCAAAAGTCCTTCCTGTGTGTGTCCCATCGTTCTGATTTGTTGAACAAAAAATAAAAAACACTTTTGCTCGACTCTTACGTTTGAGGAAATTGAGAGTAGGTGAAACACCAAATTTCAGGGACAAATTTGATTTAATTACTAATTCATTGGGATGTGGGGGAGAGAAAATAAAAAAAAAGTCGTTTAGGGAGACAGACTAATTTTGGAAGATCGAATACGTTTTTGTTGGATTTATTCGCCGATGCTTACCCGCCGTTCCGGTAATGCCCGTCACCAGATGCGAGGCCTGCCGACCCGGATATGCCGTTGCCAACGCCGGCAGAGACAAGGGGAAGTGCGTCGACATCAACGAGTGCGAGGACGGCCGGAACGGTGGATGCGTTCCGAACTCCACCTGCATCAACATTCCGGTAAATATTTCCTCGAGGAATAAAAATTACAACTACAGGAGCAAAATCCAATTTAGAGCTTTTATTCATTTTTTTTTGATCCACATTTTCAGGGCTCCTTCACTTGTGGCCAGTGTAGACTCGGCTTCTCCGGAAATCAGACCGTCGGATGTCACCAATCTCACACCATCTGTCCAGACTCGAAAACTATCTGCGACATAAAAGCTTCCTGTACTTGCGAAATCCAAGACGTTTACACGTGCAAGGTAATTTAATTTTTCACTTGCTCTGTAAACGTTTTTTCTTTTTTCAACAGCTCTGTAAACCTTGGACTACATTTTTTCAGCCTTACAAACACACAGCAGCATTGTGCATCTTGAGGAAACAATTTCTTGAACTTGGACTTGCAATCATAGAATTACAAAGAAATAAATTTTTGTGTGCATCGTGAGGAAGCAATTTGCAAATTTCAATCTGAAGTCTAATGCAAAAATTCAGGCTACTGGTCGAAATCTTCAATTTGGACTTGCAATCATAAAATTCTTTCGAACTTAATTTTTTCATTAACGTTTAAGCCAAGCCAAACCGTCGTTGCGTTTCTGCATCTTTGCAGGCCTTGAGAAACAAAAAATTGTATTTATAAAGTGAAACCGAAAAATGCCAGATCGAAAACTATAAATTGGTGTTTGTTATCGTTTTATGTTCGGATTTGGTACCAACGAATGGGCGACAGTGCATGACTGGTTACGTCGGGGACGGTCATATTTGCGGCATGGATTTCGACCTCGACGGAGTACCGGATAAGCCTCTTATCAGTTCTGACAATCAGCATAACTATCCAGGAGACAACTGTCCGTTGTTGCCGAACAGTGGACAAGAGGACGTTGATGGGGATGGAGTTGGTGACGCGTGCGACGAGGACGCTGACAATGATGGTGTTCTTAACGATTCGGACAATTGTCGACTTGTTTTCAATCCAAGGCAGGAAGACACCGATCGTGATGGCCCGGACCGGGCTGGAGACATTTGCGACAATTGTCCAATGGTTTATAATCCGAAGCAGCGAGACACTGATGGCGATGGCGTGGGTGACGATTGTGACAACGACAAGGACAACGATGGTAAATAATTAGCGATTATTTTTCCATCAGAAAATTTTACATGCCAGAAGGTCATGACCTTCTTCAGCTTCATCGGCATTGAAACAATCCAGGAATCCTGAATCACAAGGACAATTGTGAATTGGTAAAGAACGAATACCAGGAGGACAGGGACGGGGATGGGGTTGGTGACGCCTGTGACAATTGCCCAGGCATATCGAACGCGGATCAGGCTGACCAGGATCGCGACAGAGTCGGTGACGCTTGCGATACCGATCGGGACCGCGACAAAGATGGAATCCAAGACAATATCGACAACTGTCCGGATGATCCCAATTCCAGTCAAAGAGACACCGACGATGATGGAATCGGCGATGCTTGTGACGATGACATCGACGGCGATTTCGTTATAAATAGTTGTGACAATTGCCCTTATGTACCGAACAGGGATCAAGCCACTCTGAAAGGTGAGCGAGTTTGCCTTTAAAAAAAGCCTTTAACCTTGACCGTGGAACCTTCGCGCCTCCTATTGATGCTGACAATTCAATTAGTTTCGTTTCTCTAAACTTGTGAAACTTTCCACATTCCTCTTTGTTCGATTATAGCTTCCTGAATATATTTTCTCATGTTTCCAGGTGGTCCAGCGGGAGATGCTTGCGTGGAGGACTATGACAACGACACGATCATCAACAGATACGACAACTGTCCAAACAATAGTTTGGTATGGACAACGGACTTCCGTAACCATGAAATGATCCCACTCGACCCTGAAGGCAGTGCCCAGATTGATCCAATCTGGCAAATCCATCACAACGGTTCGGAAATGGTTCAGACCGAAAATTGTGATCCTGGTATTGCTGTTGGTGAGTGAAATTTCTTGTCAGGGTATTTTCTAAGATAAGGCATCAATGTGGGGTCGAAAAATGAATGAAAAAGTGACGAAAACTGGAAAATCTTTGCTGTGCATTAAAACAGGACAAGTCGCATTCAATGGAGTGGATTTCGAGGGCACGTTCTACGTGAACACAAATATCGACGACGATTACGTTGGCTTTGTCTTCAGCTATCAAAACATCCGTAAATTTTACGTCGTCATGTGGAAAAAGAACATGCAAACGTATTGGCGAGCTACACCGTTCCGTGCGACCGCTGATCCTGGAATTCAATTGAAACTCGTCGACTCGATAACCGGACCGGGTAAAATACTGCGAAACAGTCTTTGGAACACCGAAGGCAGAGCTCAGCAAGTTAAACTGCTGTGGAAGGACCCGAAGAACGTTGGCTGGAGGGCTAAAGTTTCTTACAGATGGAAACTTCTCCATCGACCTGCAATCGGACTTATAAGGCTCTCGATCTACGAAGGACCTCGTTTGGTTGCGGATTCCGGCAACGTCTTTGACTCGACTCACAAGGGTGGAAGACTCGGTCTCTTTGACTTTTCGCAGGAACAGGTCATTTGGTCTGATTTGCTCTACAAGTGTACAGGCAAGTTTAAACATTTGTTTAGCTGATTCTGGCGCTCCTGACGTTACGAAGGTCACAGTGGGAAACCGAGAAAACTTGAAAAACAGAATTCAAGATTTATTTCTTGTCCAAGTCAGTTCCTACAGATTTTGTACTCAAAATTTGCAGAAACCGTTCCCGAGTCCGTGTATCGCGAACTACCGAGAGACGTGCAGGGCAAGGTCCAAGTCGACGGAAGCCGGCGTCATCCGGTTTATCAGACCGTCCTTCCAGACGATTGTTACATCAACGACGACTCAGAACAATTGTACGACTGAGGTGGATAGTTTCGTTAATAAAAACAAGTATTTAACTGTTATTTTTGTTGCGCAAGTTTATAGAATAAAGTTGAACGATGAACAATTGTTATATATTTAGCGCAATAGTTGATCGTTGTCAAAGATGGTGGAAAGCCACGCCAATTAAATCGACTTTGAAACAAAACCATATCATTTTTCCTTCTTGTTCAATTCCACTATCTTTGTACATAGATAAATATATAAATGTTTGTGTAACAAGCCCACCGTAAGACGAATGACGATAAAATCATATGGAATCGATAGAGCGCAAGATTTCGAAACAAAAAGTCTTTACGCATTTATCTACCCGACGTACCATTACGGAGATACAGACTGCGACCAATCAGCTGCGTCGAAACGGGCAAGTGGGCGTGGCTAACACTAATCGATCGATATCTCCCGAACGGCGCAACGGAGAGGAAAATGCCTAAGAACTTTTCTCTTCAGAATTGCGATCTCTATGCACTCACGAAATCGCAGAATTAAAAATGAAAAATTCGTCAAATGTATGCATGTAAACTTGAGAATAATTGTAGTAGCGGCGAAATAATAAGACTTTGTGTCGTTGGTATAATATTTTTAGTATTAAACTTGAATTTTATTGATGCCATTAATCGAAGAATCATTATTATTGTTATTATTATTTCATTCTGTAACTAGTAATATAATTAGTGTAATAACTATCATTAATATTTAGCTCTCGTTCACTCGTAATCTTTCACTCGCTCGCACATATTTTTCCTCATTTTCTTCTTCTTCTTTTTCTTGCTAACCTAATAATTCTTATTGAAATTGACGTAAGCAGTCTTCTCACAATGCTTGCTCCCTTACAGCTTCGCAATATACATATATATAGATACACATAGGTCAATATATCTATATATATGAATATATATTAAAACGAAATACAGAATCAGTCGTTCTACCCATTCAAGGGATCGTAATCTGTAGTTCGAAGATTTTAATCTACCTGTTAGTCTCGATATACTCGATCACGTTCTACCGTTCGTGTTTTTTGCCCTCGTTTCGTTTTCCACATTCAAACGTAGTTGCGAATTGCACAAATGTTCGTATTTATTTGTTTGAAATTTAAGTTAATCCTCATCATAAAGACTTGATCCTGCTCGACACATCGTTTTTAAATCCTTTGGTTTTAATCCGAACAACGTAATATCACCTAAACGCAATAAATTATTACTTCTTTTTTCCAATCGTTTATTTATAATATTTATAATTATTTATATATTTTTGTTTTCTTAACTATTTACACTAAACGTTTTTTCTCGAATACTTTTCGGACGTACCGCGTTTCACCGCTCCCCTTTTTTTTCATCTTTTTGCTTTTCAATTTCAATTTGTTTTTCATTCCTACGTGAAACATACATTTATGTATAATCAAGTAAAACTAAAAATCGCGCGTTTGTGGCAGTGGTTGCTCAGAATTATCGTTTTTTTTCTTCTGTCTGCATGTACGCGTGTGTATGAGTGCGAGTGTATCTTTTTCCTTGTGCTGTTTGTTCTCCTCGTTTTTGTCTCGTGTTAAGGCAGTTGGGCACCCTTAGACGAGGGATTTTGAGTGTGTGTTTATTTTTTAATCATTTGTTTTTTTTCTTCGTTTTTTCAAGGACAAACTTTTTATTTTATCTAAAAAAATTGTTTTTTTTCCCCATTGTTCCCTATATAGTAAATGGTCTTTCGCAAAATCTACTTTCACGAGTACCTCGCGAGCCTCTTTGAGAATTAAACGTTAATACAAAAAGAAACAAGATTTTTATTCAAATAAAATATTTTTCAAAAAAATTCGTTCGGTTGACAGTGTTTCTGGGTTTTTTTTCTTCGCTTGGAGGCACGCGAAGACAATGTCCACGATTTCTCCATTATTTCTCTTTACTCGCTGCTGCGCCTTTTCTCAATTTTAAATTATTCTATTAAATGGAGAAAAAAAACGAGCCTCCGTGGAGCGTGGAGCAGCTTTTGTTTTTTTTTTGCTCCTTTTTTTTCTCCTTCCACTTGTTATGCCACATTCTGAGGTTCCAACCACCTTAACGTTCTCTCTCACGACTCTTGGATTCAAAGCAGATCGTTGTTACTGTACTGCTCTGGATTATTGGTCGTTGGAGATCCAAGATTTCTCTCTGGCTACCAAGCCTCCGTGTAACGAATGTCGATCTCTTTCAATGCTGGCAAACGCTTCTTCAGCGACTCAAACGTCTGCGCCGAAAGCTTCGTACTGTTTAGATTTAATTTTCTTAGGCTCGTGAGTGCTGGAAAAAAATTGATCGTGTTATTGGAAAATTTTAGAAAAAAGTTTTTTAATTATTTCGGAAAAACCGTGAGATATTTTGACTGGAAAAATTTGTATAAATTTACTCACAGGCCAATGTTGAAATTCCTTTGTCAGAGACCGGAGTCTCGCACAAATTAAGGTCCTGCAATTTTTGTAGATGTTCGCTTATCATCTGCAGGCCCGCATCGCCGAATTGTGTTGCCCAAAGATTTAGATATCGGAGAGCCGGCAGTTTTATTAGTTGTTCGGCACATGCGGACGTAACCGAGGTAAATGCGAGAGTCAGGCACTCGAGATTGCCGAGTGCACCCCCTCCCAATATCACAGCAACGTCAGCATCGGTTGCACGTGCTGGTAGCGTTAATTTTTTCGGTCCACCTTTCTGTTGCTGTTTGCGAACAAAAAATCGAATTGCAATAAATTAAAAAAAAAAAACAAATAAACAATTGATCGATTTAAAAATCGGGGAAAGCAATTTTTATCGCGAAAGATAACAATTCTGCGAGTCGCAATTTTTTTCACTTTTCCAGAAAAGCTCATCAATTATTTTTTCAATTTTTCAATAATCATTTTTTTTTTCGAACGTTGACATTGAAAATGACAAATTACCAATTCCTGCAAATTCTTTTGCCGTTGACAAAGAGTGACGTAACGATTTTTGCCCGTCTGAGTCGATTGAAGCGCAGAAACCACTTGAAGACGATGTTCCTCGTTCGGCAATAAACGCCACTCGAGCATGAGGCACAAGGCCTCCTGAGCAGCTTCACAATCTCGAACACCTAACAGCATGCAAGCTCGCCACGTCTGTTTCACTAGCGAAGCGATGAATCTCTTTCGACGACAACAACAACCGAGGAGCGTTGTCAACTGGCAAATAAAAACGTTCCTCGAAGTTAATACGTGAAAAATTTCACGGCAGACAAACAAATCCAAAATAAACTCAGAAAAATATTTCAACGAAAAAAAAAAAATATATATTTTTCTCTTCAAATGACGATCGAGTCCGTTTGGTGGAAAATTAGACGGTGAATGAGAAATTATTGAGACCCAAGGAAATTTTATTTCATTAGCAAAAAAAAAAATGGACGAAATTTGCGAGTGAAAAATTGAAATTCCGGGTTAACAAACTTGTAGTCAAGTTAGTTGAACTTTCAACGTATCGGAAATAATGTTGGCTCTGGTTTCTTGCGTCACAGACACACCTCAAAAATACCCAAGGTCGTGTGTTGATTTTTTTTTCTTGTTTTTAAATCGTGATCCGTAAGTTTGGACGTCACAGATGTGAAAATGACTTTGTTCTTAACGAATATTCCCGATACATTTATATTGTCCAATAAAAGACAAAGAGCGACGAGTGTATACTCGTCGCAGTTCCTTGCCAGGGTTAGTGAGAGACTTGGTGAATTTGAAAGTCTCATTGTTTGCTATACGATGTTAGGCCGATGACTCTAAAATAACTTGCTCACGTGGCTTCTCCCACGATTTTCTCTCTCAGCCTCGCACACGACGATTATTTTTAAAACAATCTCGAGCCACTTCTCTTTTTTTAGCCCCCTTTCTTTTCGGTATTTTCATTGCAATTTCAACTTTAAATGAACCTCCAAATATTTCCAAAAAAAACAATCAAGTTTACTCAATTTTCAACGACTCGCAAAGAATTCTTATTGATTTTACTTTTTTGCTCCAATTTCTTCCCAGTCACATTCATTTTTACCAATCTTTTTTCTCTGCACCTTTATTTCTCTTCGTAAACATATCCAAGCCCCCGACAAGTGGGCGAAAATACTCCGAAACGATATTTGCATCGGGGCAAGAAATTCTCAAGCTCGTACACAAAGTATTTAAAAAAAATTTACGACGATATTTACGAATATTCTTCGCGCAGCTAATAATTCACTGTTCCAAGACTCGGCGAGATAAAAGGCCAAAGAAAAACAAAGAAAATACATGCTCGGTCCATTTTTAGAAATGATTTTATCGCCTTGGCGAACATTCACTCTCACCATTTCACCGAAAAGTGCACCCTCGTCGGGACAAGCTCCGGCCACCGAAAGGGTGCATTGCTGCACTTTTTTCGCAGAAGGTGCAGCAATGTGAATCCAGCCGGGTCTTTGCTCACGGATCGGCAGAAGGAACCGATGAACCGAACATCTCGAGTCACTCGCCAAACGTCGCATCACCGAAAGCATCACGTACTCTTGCACCTCTTTATCCACTAATGCAGGATCCGGAAATGGAACTGGCTGCAGCAGAGATCCGAGACCGGGTCTCCAGTCCGCGTATTCCGATCTAATAAAATTTCAACCATTTCAATATTTCCAAACAATTTAATTAACAAAATGGAAAAATTTTCATCTTCCGAGATGATTTTCCGAAAGCAATCAACGTTTTTTATTTTTTTTTCCATGGGACAGACTTAAAACGAATCAATTTTTCTTGAAATTCGAGAAAATAAAAACTCGTTATTGCGGAATAAGATGAATGAGCAATTAAGGACGTTGTATGGAAAATTTCCATCGATAGGATTCCTTTGAATTTGCACCACACAATTTTTTTTTTTTTTAAAGATTTTAAATTAAATTTTTTTTTTTTTCATTGTGAAAAAATCAAAATTTCTAGTAGTTTGTCATAAGAGCGTGTGTTAAAAGTTGCAATTTTCAGCACTAAATATTTCGATTTCTAAATGATGAAGCCTCTTAAAACTTTGCAAATACTTTTACGTAACATCGAAGAAGCTTAATTCAGTTTTTCGAAAAAATCGATCGTAAAATTTTTTCGAAATTTTGTTTATTAAATAAAAAATACAGATTACCTCGGAAAATCTTGGAATCAGAGTATGTTGTTTTTTAGTCAATTAGTAACAACTTTTTGAAATGAACTTGGGCTCGCAAACAATTTTATATGCAAGAAAAATAGAAAACAAAAATGTAGAGTTCACCGTCGCCATACAACGTCCTCAATAAAATGGAAACATTATTTTTATTGATCAATCAAGCCAATTAGCAATTAATGGGATACAAACACGTTTTTCCTTCGCTGCATGAATTTTTTTTCATAAATATATGAATGGGCACTTAATACTTACGCGACTTTTAATACGAGAAGATAACAACGTAATGGCGGAGGATACTCGACGTCGTTCGAGTTGGATGATTTATTGCGACCAGTCACTTCGAATCTGTAACTCGCATCGAAAGATTACGATCGAATGGGATGTACACAGCGAAATACTCGATGGTTTTTGGTTTCGGAATTTTAACGAATCGGCATAACGACGATCGAGGACGAAATATGAAAATTGTTAAAAAAATGATAATTTACCTGTGAAAAATGCCAGCTACACAGATCGATACCAAATTTGGCAAGATCCTCGGATGAGGACAATCGCTCCCGGGGCCATGGGCCGAGCCAATGTAGTCTCTGATGGCCTGTTCACCGTCGTTGTTCTCGTAAAGAGCAGCCACGAAAACTTGAATCAATTTTCTCATTTCCGGTGATTTTCCAAAGTCCACGGTGTGCTTGAGGCATCTCGTGATTGCTGGACTGAGTCCGATGACCAATGGTGAGCGAGGGTGTCTTTCTGCCAACCTGGAGAGCGCGCGAGCCAACGCCGATGGTGGAGCAACTTTTTCGAGGAGCGGAGCAGCCACCGACAACACAGCTTCCGCCCAGCTCCTTCGATCGCTACGATTCCGCGATTCTTCCAAGTCCATCGATTTTTTATCCAGTTTGCCATTCGACTCAGGCACTATAGGATCTTCCAAGAGCTTCGCAACCGCCTCCAACGGCGCACCGTTAACTCTTTCATCTTGAAGTGGCGTCCACAGTGCAAAATCCACCAACGCCTTCAACTCTCGCAATATTATTTCTTCCCTCGTGTGCACCGACACGAGATGCTGATACTTGAAAATACTTTTCTGCAAAATCATTTTTTGCATATGTATTTTTGCAATACTGCAAAGAAAATTTTATGATTTTTCAACTTGTTGGCTTTTCCTCGTCACTTCGAAATTAGCTGACGAGGATTTCGTCACAATTTTCGATATCAATATAAAAACTGCTCAAAACGTTCAAATACGAAATGCTTAAAAAAAAACCGAAAAATTGAATTTTAATTAAATTAAAAAAATTAATTTAATTTAATATAAATTAAAATAATTGAAAAATAATTAAAAATTAAATTAAATTAATTTAATTTTTGAAATTTTTTTGAAAAATTAGTTTTTGAGATTTTTTTTTGGATCCAAGCATGAAATTCCGACAAAACGAAATGGCACTAACAAGGAAGGTCACCTTACTGTACCCCCACAACCTGGGTCAAAAAAATTATATTTTGTAGTTCACACCAAAGTATAAACCCTCACAAAAAATTAGCGGCCCACTCGCATATTTAAGGGGTGAAATTAATTATCAAAAATCGGTGGTTTTTTCGTTTTTCGCTGATATCTTTGAAACAAAAATAGATACGCCAAAAGTTTAAATAGCAAAGTTGTTCATTTTTCAGTGCTCTACAATAACATGTAATCGAAAATTGGAATATCAGCGAAAAACGAAAAAACCACCGATTTTTGAGAATTAATTTCACCCCTTAAATATGCGAGTGGGCCGCTAATTTTTTGTGAGGGTTTATACTTTGGTGTGAACTACAAAATATAATTTTTTTGACCCAGGTTGTGGGGGTACAGTAAGGTGACCTTCCTTGTAAGTTAAGAGGAAACGTATCGTGGGAACGATTGATTTTCGGGTCAAATTGACCCAGACTCTAAAGCTCGACACGAGACCGAATAGTTAGAAGCAAAACTTACCTTCCAAAGTATGGAATGGTACCACTGGTCACGCGTGTAAGCGTTACCAGCTTGAAGGAGCAAGGATCCATCTGGGAGGACGATTCTCAAGCAGTACTTGTAAGTCGGATCCCATCTCGCGACAGCATAAACTTCGGACATGCTGCTGTAGGGAACTGGTTGTTGAAGGAAGCCTGTGAGCTGGAACGACGAATGAGTTTAAAAAATTAAATAAAAAACTCATTTTTCAATTTTTTTTCTCGTAATTTCGTTAATTCTCATCAATTCGTAAGAATTAGAAAAAAAAAAGAACTATCGGACGGAAAAGTTGAGACAAAACTCGATTTTGTGAATGGGACAAATTTAAAAAATCCAAGTGTGTGTTCGCGATCGATCACGAGAACTTAGAGAAGGTCAGGCTAGAAGTTTGATAGCGTTCGGTTACACGATCGATATTGTCCGGAAAGAGACGGAGAGAGAGCGAGAAGAACGATTGCCAATAAGCCTTATCGCACCTGTAAAACGTAACTCGAAACTCACGTCGGAGGTTCAAACATTGGAGAACCGTCAGCGCGTGTAGAGAAGCGTCCATCAAAGTGCAGAACATATTATTGCACGATAAAAAAGGTCTGACATTCGAACGACTTCGCATATCGATCTACGTGGATCATTTTGTCAATAAGAAAACAAAATTACACATCGCCATTTGTACTTAGGCAGTGCTGTCGATTTTAGAAGTAATGTTCAGAATTTTTAATAAAATTTAATGGTCGGCTAAAAAGATTCAGTCAAATCAGACTCGAGCATTTGTTATTTTTCCAACGAAACACAAAATCCCATTATTCCTGATATATTTCGAAAATTTACAGATTTTTTTTAAGTCTCCGATGAAAAAAAAAATTTACTGGGTCAAAATGACCCCGTACTGGGAGCTTGGGGTTTGAAAATCGCGTCGTAACTCTGCGAATGAACTTTTTTGCAAAATTCTATTCGAATTAAGAATTTTTAGGAACTTCGAGAATTATAGTGTTCAGGATTTTTAATAAAATTTGGTGTAGTCGTAGATTATGATTATAAAAGGGTCCAGTCAAATCAGAACTCGAGCATTTGTTATTTTTCCAACGAAACACAAAATCCCATTATTTCTGATATATTCCAAAAATTTACAGATTTTTTTAAGTCTCCGATAAAGAAAAAAATATTCACTGGGTCAATATGACCCCGTACTGGGAGCTTCCGGTTTAAACATCGCATTGTAACTTTATGGATGAACTTTTGAAAAATCCTATTCGAACACAACGTTCTCAAGCTGAGCCTGCAGTGCAGTTAAGTTCAGACATATACGAATGCCGATGATCAAAGGCTTTGAACGGACTTTCAAGTTGATTAATTGGGTTTGCAGTTGCATACGCGACTCGATTATTCACGAGCGCTGTGCTGCTCGCGTACACACTCATTTTATAATATCAACATTTTCTTGATTGTGCAGTTCGTGACGCTCAACACTTGGAGCGGCTTCATAAGAGGAGCATAAAGTTGCATAATGTCGAGCCATTGGAACGAGTGAATAAATCATCACACGAGCGATAATTTGTAGTTACAAAAGATTTAATTAATAAGTATCGCGATGGGTGGCACGTGTAGTAAAAATTCACAGAATGCGCCTCAAGCTCCTTTCAATATGATGAAATTTGAGATGATTTTTAATTTCGAACAGAGTGACGCAGGATCCATAAAAAAATGTCCCTTAAGAGTAATCTGCGGGAAAGTCTTGAGGAAATGCGAGCTGCACGTGAACCCTCGTATATTCAAACACCACGAGACAATCATTGAGGTTCTGGAGTCAGAGAACCTGGTAAACTGGAGTCACAAATGACCCCAATTTAAAAAAATTCATATCCCCGAAAAAATTCAACGAAAAGGGTTCAACCTGGGCTCATTTTTTTCGTTTTTTTATGCAGAATCACGTGAGCCCGGGGGGAATGTGCTTGAAGTGAAAAAAATCGATCAAAAATGCGCGATTTCAAAAAACGGGAGAACGAACGGTCGAGACGTCGGGATTCTAGGGTCAATAATCAACTTGTCGGATCGTACGAATTATGGGGACTCGATGGTGGATGAAAAAGTACATTGGAAAAGAGTGAATGAAAAGATGAAATCGATGATCTCGAAATTTGTGGCGAGGGCTTGATTCCACGTCGAATAAGTGGGTCGAGTCCACAGGCGATTAATCTGCCAAGATCAACATCAGCATGAACCAGTAAAGGGACCAAGTATCTAGAAGAAGGCATAAGAGGCAGCGTTTTACTTCCTTATACTTTGTGCATAAATCGTAAACTGTATAGACTGCTCGCTGCACATACATTTGGCCAGCAGAGTATAAGAGCCAAGAAGCATCAGCAAAGCCAGAAAAAAAAGAAACAGAGAGTCAATGAGCGAGCGAGCGAGCGAGCGAGCGAGAGAGAGAGAGAGAGGAATGCACCAAAAGCCCAAGCCCTAGTTTGTAGAAGATAGGGCGCGCTTGCGTAAGCTTAAAAGAGAAACTGTGAATGACGTCAGTGGAGAATCTAGGCCGCGGGTTGAACGACTGTTGGAGCTCGCTCGCGACCTAATCTACCTCACGGTTTGCCTGCTTCCACTGTTGCTAGTGCTCGTGCTGCTGGTGCAACCCTCTCAATGAACGAGGCCGAGAGACAGCCAAAAGCCACGGAAAAGCCGCGCACAGTATCACTGCCTCTGCGATAAAGCCATTACGTCATTTCGTCAACATCATCGACTACGCGACCAGCTCTCCGTTACCAATCCAACTGCCAATTATCCATCAATTGAGGAAGCTTAACCTGCCGCGAACAAGTCAATCATCTGTCAACACGGTGACAGCATTTCAGCCACGAGCTTTGAAACAAATCTCTGTTTGTTCAGTTAAACCTTCGATATTCAATGAGCACCAAGTGGTGTGCACAATTTCTAGATAACGAGAGTCAACCCTAACCGCGAATCGAGACTCAACGTTAGATTCAGAATAAATAAATCGAACGAGGCTCAAGCCTCGATTTTTCTATTCGTAAATTATTTTTGTTTTCTTCGACAATCGAGAGATGCAGCAAAAATTCCGACACTATTTTTCAGCCATTGGAGATGAAAGCCAGTGACAAAAGGTCGATCCTGCTCTTGATATCCGAACGAGAAACACCGAGAACTCCTCTAATCGCAAATCCCACGTAGAAACACACTGCCAGCTTGTCCCACAAGCATCCAACATATGACATTGGCAGAGTCGAGATTAGAACTGCACAGGCGAAGGAAATATTGTGGAAAATTTATTGGACAGGATTTGAGGAAAACAGATGGAGATTAATTCGCTGGGGGATGGAGTTTCGATTCCCCGGAAATGCATAGAGGAGGGAGGAATTAATTGCAGTCGAGTCCAGGTGGGATTCGAAGGATCCGATAACAGGGTAACTCGCCTGAGCTATTTATGCTCATGACGTCACCCGCCAATTTCTCATTTTCAACAGAATCCCCATTAACGTTGCAATTTTAATAAAAATTTCATTGAAATTCATCTTTCCGAGGAATTGACTATTTTTTCTTCGAATGATTTTCTAGAAGACTGTGCGAAAAAGCTTTTCCGTTTATTATTCGAGACACGAAGTCTGACGAAAAAGAATAAATAATTCATTTCGAAATACTTTCGGAATATTTGCTACAGTTGCATAAATTAAATAATGACACCGATGACGCATTAGCTGCAAATGACAACTAAAAAGATAGCGTGACACGCTCGAGAGTTGAGAAGGTAAGGGGAGACGTTACAATCTGCTGTTTTGACAATGACGTACGCGCTACCATTTATTTTTTATTACGTCTTCTGATATGCGTGCGAAACATATAATTCATGCGTTTAATTAACATATATTCATAAATAATATATCGCGTCCTCGCAATTATCAAAATAACTGGTAAATGCGTCAAATCACTCGTAGAATGGTATTGACGTTAATCGCGTCGATAAAAACGTATGCAATGAGCAACGTCCATATTTTTTCAAACTCAGACTTTCCTGAAACTCTCGCACGTTCGTTTTTATAGATCAATGAACTTTGGGGCTTTCGCGGATTCTCGTTCAACTCGTTTTTCTGCGACGAATCATAATTTGGTGAACCAATTTTCGATTTTTCATTATGGGATTAATTTTTCAGCATCGTGCATCTCGAGCAATTTGTTTTTTTTAGAATTTCGAAAATTGATTTTTTCGCGATCGTCTGATCGGAATTGAACTTTATAAACAATGATTTTTTTTTTTTAATATGTTTGTCACAGAGTTCCCTGCCCAAAACCGATTCCGTTTGGACTCGATTCCGAAAATTCATCAATATTCACCTCGGCTCTCCGTTTGATGCATAAAATTAATGCCGCTCATCGATGCATGTATTGCAATCGCGTTGAGAGCGCGTTACGAGTCAGTGGGACAAGGCGAAAAGTACATGGTGTTGGAAAGGGCTTTGACGTATGTGCGGTTACGTAATTGTTTAACGAATAGGCCGCGAGAACAATTGGCGACGAATGACGGTGTCTCTTTCGTAACGAAACTTGGAGATACGTCGACGACCAATTCAAATGAAATTCGCGTCCTTGACATAATTTATTGTCAACTGCAAAACAAATGATTGAAAATTCACGAGCATGGAAATCAGTGTTTGGAATGATTTTACGCACAGGAGAGTGTCATTAGAATTATAATAGAAGGTTCAATGAAAATTGCGACAACAATCGTAATAAAAATTCTATCAAATCAAACGAGAGGAAACGCAAAGCAGTTTAATCATTTTTTACGTTCGATATCCTCAGGATCGGAAGACGACTCGAAATGAAAAATAGCGACAGGAAAACAATTTTCATTATTTTTTCGTCAAAATTTGTATTACACAGATTTAAAAAATGGTTTTTTTTTCGTTCCGACGATTATTGAGGACGTTGTATGGAAAATTTCCATCGATAGACTTTCTTCAAATTTGCACCACACAAAGAGAATAATGAAGTCGAGATATTTATTTTTAAAAATCACACTTTTCAGTATTTTCTCACAAAAGTGTGTGTTAAAAGTTTCAATTTTCAACATTAAATATTTCGATTTCTAAATGATGAAGGCTCTTAAAACTTTGCAAAAACTTTTATGTAACATTGAAGAAGCTTTATTGAATTTTTCAAAAAAATCGTAAAATTTTTTCGAAATTTTGTTTATTATATAAAAAATACAGATTCCTTCGGAAAATCTTGGATTCAGAGTATGTCGTTCTTTAGTCAATTTGTAAGAACATTTTTTAATAAACTTTGGGTCGCGGACCGTTTTGTATGTAAAAAAAACTGAAAACAAAAATTTGGATTTGACCGTCGCCGTAAAACGTCCTTAAGAGTATAATCGTCTCATACACGAGGGTCCCGACACGTCGAGACAACTGGCGTAATTAGTTAAATGAACTATCCGCGTCGAGGCTTGACCGAGAGTCATATTAATTATGATTGATGAAAATGCTCTGGGGAATCGAACTCGTCAGCCTCGGCACGGGAAACATAAAGGGAATGGAGTATAAGAAGCAAAAGAAAAAAGAAATCTGCGTCAGCATGGATCAATTATCGTCACGAGCGGAGCGCGTGTATAGTTGATCAATGGTAATTGGATTTTTTTCGATGCAACTTTGTTTCAGCAGAGAAAATAAATCACTCCATAGCCAAGAGAACAGCTGTAGAAACTTTGAATCGGAAGTAATTAATAAAAATATATATATGTCAACGGAGTCAGGATCGCAAAGTCGCGTCCTTCGAATTTTCTCCACTTCCGTCTGTTGCGGTCGTGTTATCGAGGCCATTTTCGCAGCCGCCGAAGTTGTACAAAAATCGTACAACAATTATTTGCAAAGCTGAGGCGTTCCGCGATACCGTCTTTCTTAAGGACGTTGTATGCGAATTTTTCTATCGATAGAATTCCTCAAAATTTTCACTGCACGAACAAGCGTCTAAGAAAAACTGAAAAAAAAATTTAGATTTGACCGTCACCATGAAACGTCCTTAATGAGCTAGAATTTTTGGCCTTGAAGAGCAATGACCACAGTTATAAGCGGACCGACACAACCGCGGCGATTGCGAGGCTGCTGCCGAGTCGTAACGAGAATGTGCCAGAGTTTTTGAATTTTTTCTTTTTTTCATCAATTTTGTTTCCTGGTTTTGGAAGTATGAGCCCGAGCGAACTTTCCGGAAGAGTGTATTTCCGTTCGTAAGGTAGTGGATCGACGTCCGCGGAGTCGCAATATTGCAGAAAAAATCGAGGAAACTCTGCCCGAAGGCTGAGGCGATCGCAAGAGAATTGACAGTGATGTGGATCGAGGAGAGCGAAAAGATAGCCGCGCAGGGGTCAACAAGATAACTCGTTAAAATTTGGAATCTCGCGTTGTTATGATTGCTCGTAAGAAATGTGACAAGGCGAACGTTTGAATGGACGTTGCTGGGCAAATCAGGCCTTTGACATTGCCATAAGTGCGGACACGTAACAGGGAAGGCTGGTGGATGCATCACGGAGCTTTAATCACAGAGTGTGATTATACGCGTAAATTGTAGATTTATTGGTATATGTGTCGAGGCAAATGAAACGTGAAAACGTACGAGAAAAACGAGAGCGAGTTAAATTGCGAGTGTGGGGAGACGCAGAGAGTGAGAGAGAGAGAGAGAGAGAAAGAGTAAAAAAAGAGAGAGAGCGAGAGAGAGAAAACGTATGGCATCGGAAGCCAGGCGTCGGCGACTCTACCGCTACGGAAACGCGTATCCAGGGTCAGCTTTGACGTCAGTTAGAGCACGCAAGGCCCACCAGGTCGTATACAGACATCGCGTTCGAATCGCGTGTGTTATACACACATTAACAGCATAACAGTCGAATGTCGTTGATACTGGTCTCTCTCTCTCTCTCCTCCATAAACGAGCGCCGAGACACTGTAACCGTTGAAATATTGAAAAAGAACCAACGAACCATAAAAAAACGGATTATCATACATTTCGCCAACGATTTCACAAAAATCGAACCGGTTCTCATGCGATCGTCACTCAATCGCGATCGCGACTGCTAGATCTAACAATCGCAGGGCCTGACGAATACCTCCGCGAGTCTCGCTCGCAATTGTCTCGCCACTTTCGAAATTACTATTTTTTCTCTTCAGCTTATTCGTCGAATCAATAGATCGAGAAATTCTCGAACGAAAACTTTCTGAGCCATTTTTTTCGCCACCGCATCGTTGCCTCCATATTAATTAATTAGTGATAACCAACCCGCTGCGCTGATAAGAGGAAACACAGTGGGAGCGCTCGCTCCTCATAGGCTAACATGGGCGTGGCACCCTCGCTCCGCCCTTGCTTCATCTTACAGCAACATTAGCCACGAAGGATTCAATCACATCGAAGCAACGGTGCATCGCACACACAGAACAAACACTCAAGAAACTTTCTCTGCACAATTTGGCAGTCTTTGTTCCTTGTGACGTGGGCAAGGGTGCTTCAAACAACGTCCACGCGAGATCGCTAAAAACAAGCAGATCGCATGACTTTGTGATCCTCAGTTAAGTTTCGCTGGGATTGAGCTTACCATATGATTCCACGAATGCACCAAACCTGCTAATTGTGCGTGGGACGATTATTCTACGCCCACGCAAAATTTTCAGCTCGTTGTCGAATCGCGAGTTGTCGTTATCGCAAAAAAAAAAAAATGAAGCGAAAAATTGACGAATTCTGAGCAGGAAATGGACCGAACGAACTGTGAGGGAATGAAAAGTTCCATTAGTTAATTGGCTTTCGGGATTCTTTCCAAAAGTAGCGAAAAAAATCATATCACAACCGCCGCATGAAAAGTGACGAAATTGCCTCGTGATTCACGAGTCGAAAAATCGCGTGGTCGAGTTGACAAAAGTCACGGGGTGGTTGGTGGGACCATCTCAATGGCTTCTCTCTTCCTCAATTTCACTATTTTTAGATTTTATTGTTCCCTGAAGTATTACGACGATGGCAGGGTCAGAATTATCGGGGGAAGGGGCGAAGATGAATTGAGTTTGATAGTTTCGAAGGTTCGAATACTTTCCAGTCGTGTTCAATATTACAAATATCGAAATGCATCAGTGCCAGCCAGAGAAGCGAAAGGTCAAACAGTTTTTACGTAGCATTTCGCAAACGTCCGCTCCCAGGCGAAAGATCGACAGGCTTTTTCCTCATCGATCGCCAATTCGAATTGCGAATTATGAAAAAAATTAAATCTCATTGTTCCCCAATGAGAATTCTCTTTGTAATAAACGATTCCAATAGAAACTTCGCACACACTCTCTGGTCTCTTCGTATCGAATGTCCTCCGCACTCCCGAACCAGGAAATCCGAGATAAAGTGATTTTTAGTTGCCATCAGCTTCCTACGTATATTTCCAGGCGGAGATCAATGGTGGAATCGTACGCCATATATCCCAGAGATCTCATCGGAACTCCAACGGAATAGCATTTATAACCAATAACCGCGGAGAATCGATAAATTCCAACGTATCCGCAACTTCTCCGTGGCGATGCGTTTTGTGCTATCGTGACAAGATGCTATCACCAGAAGCAGCTCATCGAACGAAATTTATGCCTGTAACTTTCCCATGAACCATATCTCTCCCGTTATTGTCAGTTCATCGAAAGCCTAACAATGAGAGAAAGAAAAACAGAATTCCAACGACGTGGAAAAAGAAAATTGATCAATTTTGATGACACGAGAAAAGGGTGACAATGCTGTCACTTTTCGCAACTAGACAAGGCGATGACGATCGATGAAAATGTCACGAATCGTCGCCCTGCCAGTTTCCCTGCGCCCTCGATAATTTAAAAAATATTTTTCAAAGTTTCTCGTCGACAGCGAACCAAACGGGAAATTTGGAATTTTCTTTTTTCTGCATGCGAAGAAATTTTCGAGCAAAGCCACGATTACACGTGTTTGGAGTTCCTGTTGCTTCCGGCCGAGCCACGAGTTCACTTCTACGATAAAGGAGTGTCCCACTTTCCTCAAATGCGCCCAAGTGCCACTAAAATTCTCTTATTTTTATGTCCAATAAAAATTTCCATCGGTCTCGTAACCACGCAACTTTTAAGCGACCGTAACCATACGTTGTGGTTTTGCTATTTCTCTTTGTCCTTGTGACGGGAGTGGAAGTGGTTTTCGAAAAAGATAAGTGCCTTTCATCTTGCTGCGGGGAAATTACTTTTTGCGAAAGTCGCTTTATGATTGTATTATTGATCGGAGTCGTGGTCGCGCGTGGTAAAGAGAAAAAAGGAAATATAAAGCCAAGCTCTTTTACGCTGGCACAGGAAGTTGATGCAAAGAGCTAAAAGCTATAATGTTCAGCTTCGTTGCGCAAACAGCAGCGATCTTTATGGACCTGGACTAAAGGGTCGCCCTGAGCAAAACGAGCAACACATATTGCAACCGAATGTGCATGCACCCAAGTGCACACAAACCCTCGCTTGCAACGAAATTCTTTTTTTTCTTGAGCAAAGGTCACAATTATTATTGAATATTTAATCCGGACAATAAAAAGTTTCTCTCTTGCGACCCAAAAGCTCGATCGACCCGGAACATTGTCATGATTTTTAAAATCCAATAAATAATTAATAAAAACAATATTTTTCGTTAAATCTCAACGCTGCAAAGTGCAGAGTCATGCTTATCCGATGAAATCAATTTATCGAACGTGTACGTGTGATTCAATGAAAAATTTGGCTCATTAAATTTGCACGACTACTTTGAAACAGGCAAGATATGGAGCGAACATAATTTTGGCAGGAGTTCAAGTCTTCTTATGAAAGGTAGTTTCGAGTTCGTGAATTCGTTAGATTGCTTTGAATTTTGAATGAACCGAGTGTTCTCAAAGGAAAGTATAGCTCGTAGAAGAATTTTCCTGGGTCGGAATAGACCCTGAATGAATAGAGCCCATTATGGGGATGGAAAGAGATTAACAAAATGAATTTGCAATTGGAAAACTGAATTTACTAAAAAAAAAATGGAACGGTCGCGTTAATTATCAAAACGATAAATAAATTATTTTTTCGTTGTTTTCCAACAATTCCACTGATAATTTTTAATTGCGGAGCCCAAATTCCCATTCTGTGCTTGTCAACGATAATGTAACAGACTTTTCTGCAATTGGAAAACTGAATTCACTAAAAAAAATTGGAACAATCGGATTAATTATCAAAATAATCAATAAAAATACATTTTTCGTTGATTCCCAACTATTAAAACTTCAGGATCATGAAAAGAGTTGGTTAGACTAATTGAAAGGCGATCTGAGATCGTCCTGCTGAGTATTATAAAGTAGCCTACCGTTCTTGATGAGAGGCAGGCATCATTGAGATAAAGATGATGAGTTTCCCAGCGGCGTAGAAACTTGCTGGATAGAATTTTGCTGAAAAGGGTCCTGGTGTGGTTGAGATAGCAAACTTGAATGTCACCTTCTTCGAGAGGTTTGAAACGAGGTCCAGCTGGTCCAGGGCTTGGGCTTGGGCTGGATGAGCCACTGGTGGATGAGCAGCCAGCGCTCTGTTGTTCGAGGTTGGGGCAGGAGCGTGCGGCTGGTAAACAGCTCGGAGCATCAAGATTATCAGGTTTGAGGTTGATGCCAACATTGACAGGGCATTCGGCAATGAGGGATCCTGCTAGATCATTGTCCAGCGGGAGAGCTTCGTTGGAATTGACGATAGTGGTGGTTGACAATTGGGGAGAGCTGGTGCTGGTAGTTTCTTGCCTCATAGCTCCACCGTTTACCGACAAAAATCCGTAATAAGGGGTTCCGGGTTGTGGTTGATTGACGGTTGCTAGATTGACGGCAGCCAGTGCAGCCGGGCTGGAAGGTAACGATGAGCCATCCTCGGTTTCCGTTTCGGCATAATTACAACGATCCAATTCTTCCTCGTCCTCGTCCTCGGGATCGCTGAATCCGTTTTCCAACGAGGGAATGTCGTTTATTGAACATGTGAATATACTTGGTGACTTGTTGACTGGATTGGTAGAATTGGATGCTACGCGATCATCGTCCTCGTCAGCCTCTGGCTGGGCAATTAGGGTTGGCGGTAATTCCAGTCGCCGAGAGGATAACGAGGAAGATGTTCTCAAGCCGGAAATGGTAGTGGTTCCGCCTTCGGTTACAACATTGCTCGATCTCTCCTGGTTATCGAGCACTTGCTGATAATGATTTTGGTGATTATTGTATATGTTGTTGTGGTGAGTGTAATTCGAATGCCTCGAAGAGGACGATGACCTCGTGCTGGCCGAGTTGTCGGTTATGCTCACGGGTGAGGGTGAGGGCGAGGTCGAGCACGGCTCGCCGTTGCTCGAGTTCGATGAGTCCGAAGAGCGAAGGCGCAGCAGCAGCTTTCTGCGCCACCTTCCACCACCACCACCACCACCACCACCACCACCAACACTGCCACTTGTACCATTGGCACCAACACTGCTGCCCAGTGCGGCCAGAGCACTGTTACTCGCACACTTAGTCATGGAGCCCGTTGACTGTTCAGTGGTATTAGGACTGCTTGATCGGATGTCGTTGTCCACGAGGCGAATGTTGGCCATGGATGTCAGTCTCGTTGGAGAGCCATAGCCACGTTTGTGGCTCTGACGTTCCAAGTTGTTAATGAGCATCGAGTTGTTAGGTGGCATAGTGGATTTAGCAGGCACTGTATCAACGCCGGCTTCGGGGGATTTGGTGCCTGCTGGCTCAGGTGAAAATGGATCTGTATCCAAATAATCCGCTCGGATACCCGGCAACGTGTCAGTGCTACTGCCACCGGATATCGAGACCTGATCGATGAATCTTATCGACGAGGATCCAGAGCCTTCGCTTATCGCTTCGGAACCGCGTCTCTTAGGCTCCAATGTAGCCAAGTTCGTTGTTGACGATGACGCAACGTTGTTGGATGGGGTTGCCACCGGAGGTGGACTATTGTCCTGTTGGTTGGTGGAAATCGCGACGGCTGATGGCGATGTACTTGCGGATGTGGTAGTTTCTGCCGTCATTCTCGATGTTCGCGTAAATGGACTCTGGAAGCAAAACATGACGATCGCTGATGATGATTACTCGGCTACGATGACTCCCTGGACACGTGTCTCTCGCTTATTCCTCTTTTATTTATTCCTTTTGAAATAGTCTCGAGAAGATTTATACTACGATTTCTTCTACTATTTTTTTCCTCTTCTTTATGAATACTGAACGAACGTAAGTCGTTTCCACTTGGGCGTTCACAGCTTGCCTCCGTTTACGTAGATGCGTCGAGAGATAACAAACACCGCGAGTCGTACGTGACGTAGTGTGTGCGGTACAGAGATTGGAAGCAGGGAGGAGCGAGGGAAAAGTAAGACAGGTGTTGGCCCGATTGAACGGTATCGAAACGCGTCGACGAGGACGTCAACTTTTTGCTCCTTCTCCCTCTCTCTCGATATTCCTCTTTTTTTGCTGCTGTACAATATTTCGTTAAGGACTCAATTAAATCGCGCGATTCCTTCCTCCCCAGGCCGATTAACTTTTGCCTCCCGCGTATCCTCTCACGCACAATCACAGCTCTGGCGCGGAGGCTCCCCGGTTCCGGTTAATCTGTCGCGTTCAGAGGCCAGGCCTCGAGGCTCTTTAATTAACGACTTTGAATCCAATGTTGTTCGGATCAAACGGAGCAGAACTATCAACCAGTCGAAATGCGGTCCACGGCTCAGATCTTTCTTCCTCCTTCCCTCCCTCTCTCCCTCCCTTCTCTTTCTTTATTTCTGTCTGGCCCGGGAAGCGTCTATCTCATAAAAAACGATCCTTTTGCTATCCTCGTCAATTACACCACCGTTTTTATTCGATTCTCTTCTTCCAACTATTTTCCACCTTCCCTCATTTTTTTTCGCGCTCTTCGGAACGAGTCTCGGAACATTTTGTTCTCTCTCCCTTATTTTCTTCCTGTCGCGATGTTTAGAGTCCTTCGTTTCGTGTCAGAACATCATCGGGGATTCATCATCAAAACGTCGCCACTATCAAGCGGATACCGACTTAGCTAATTCTTTGTTGACACCGGTAATCTCGTCGCGACTCAATTTTAACGTTGCACTTTTTTTCAAATCTCAACAATAAATCTCCAGCAGCAGTTGCTCGCTATCAGAAGTTATTAATATCTTTGAAAAGTTCATACGGAGACTTGACCACCCCGAAAGCAACGTCACACCCTAATTAACCACGCACTTTCCCGTGCTCGATGAATTTTTCGAAATTTCCATTATTCACTGACAAGCACGAAGTTTGTGGCTAAAAAAATTTCAATTTAATTTGTTAACTAACAAAATACACTCGCGAGGACTCGAATGAATTTTTTCATTCTTCGATGCGACCTTCCCACCGGACGAAACCTTCGAAAATCATATGGAATCCCCGAAAGATTTGATCCCACAGGATGATTAATGAGTTCATGGGAATTCCCAGGCTTTTCGGTCTTCCACGCGCACTTTGTCGAACTCCAAGGAATTTTCTAATTAGACTACGAAATTTAACAAACCGCAACGAGTTATCGCTGTGCCGATCCAAACGAGACTGCGCCGCCAATGAATTTAAAACAGTTTTTTATGTCTCTCAAGATTCCATCGAAAAAATGTCAATTTGTTTGTTTGTTTTTGTGTTTTATTGTTTGTTCTCTCAGGGAAATTAGAATGCGCGATTTGAAAGAGCGGACATTCGATTGATCAAGTTTGACGGGAGGATTTTGGTCACACACCGGACGCCAAAATAGAGTGGAGAGTGAGACAGACGTGTGCGTTCGGACGCGAGGCGTAATAGTGTCTCGAAATTCTGGTCGAGGAAAAACGGGCGTCAGGTATTATGGGCAGAGACGAGAGGAGACGCGCGGGCGCATAGAACGTGCGCGCGTTCGGGCTCCTCCAAAAGAGATGAGAAAGACTGTGGCGCGCACAGCGTTCGTCCGCAAGCTCCACCGGATCGATCCACACCGCTCTCAGCTTCTCGCTTTGCTTCAATTTTCTCTGCTTCTCAGACCAATTCCGTCGTTCAACCTCCGATCAACTTTCACTTTTTTGTGCAATCTTTTAAGACCCCATGACATTTTCAATGGCGAAAAATCAACTTTTCTGAAATCAAGTTTTTTCAATTCTTTGAGTTTAACCCCGATCGTTTCTCAGCTTTTACAATTTCTACGATATCATGGAAGCTGTGGCAGAGCCGAGTGTTTTGTTTTTTTTTTTCTAAACAAATTTTTTTTTTTGTTTTTTTGTAATTTGAAAAATTGTGAATTTTTGATTGGATTCAATTTAATTCTGTTAAGAATTAACTTCAAATATTGACACAGCTGATTCTTTATTGTGCAATTCGAGTTTTTCTCCCATTGGTCCAAGTCTGCCAGATTTTTACGATTTTTTTTTTTTGTTTTTTTTTTTAATAAATCAAAATATATTGCATTCGTGCGGATTCAATTTTTTTTTAGCATCGATCCAGTTTTGCCTGGAATCCCTTTTTTCACCCTGAGATTCGAATGATTCTCATTGACGTTGAGTTTGTTAGCAATGAGAACGCGTGAGGATTGCTCTGAATCAAGTTGATCGTGCGCCAAATTTTCGTTGTTTTCGTAAAAAAAAATAGAACGTTTGATGTTTTTTTGAAAATTTTTCAAAGTGATTTTATCGAAAGTTTCGAATGACTGATCAGCAAGCTCCGGCAATTTCATCGTTATAGTACAATCAGCATGAACTTGATGTTGACACTAGGACCAAAACGCGGTAGATCGATTGGTCGGTACACAGAGGGATTTAAGGTATTACGTGTATTTGTACTGAAATTTGAGATTCGGAAGGAACGATGACGATACGAGTGAATAAAATTGATAAGGCATTTAGTAAACAAACGTTGGGTGACCAGAGGATCGTAATGAGAAGGAAAACAAAGCGAAACGCGGTGAAAGTATAAATCCGTTGATGCCGCAACCAAGGAATGTGTGCTCGTATCTCAAATTAGTAATTAAAACAAATATAAACGCGAGAGCAGTTGTTCTCTCGAGGTGAGGAATTTTTCGACTGCTTTTCGCGAGAGAAAAACATTTTCGATAATTAGTGAGAGGCCAAAAAATTGATAAGATTTTAGTGATTCGTTAAAGTTGCTTGGTAACTACAGAGCGAAAACCATAAAATGCCAAATTTCGTGAAGAAATAAAAGTTTGGTCCATTGGAAGCGAAGTATCTCGCGTGAATAAAATATTTATTTTATTACACGGTGTTGCGAAGAATTCGTTGGAAAAAGACACACTCGCACACACCCACGTCCGTATAGCAGACATAAAAACAGTTGGTTGTAGCGTAGTATCCTGAACGTTTATTTGTTATCCACTTTTGTATCTATATGCTATAGATTATAGCACCCACGCTCTTAGAGCTCAATGATTAATAGCTGACGAGCGATAAAACTCGAAGCGAACGTTTTTTTTTTGATTGAGTCAAAAATGGGAATCGTATTTTTAATTGACACTACGTTGGTACTATGTAAACTGACGTTGTATTAAAAATAAATGATCGTTTAATGAGGATAAATATAGAGGTAAGACGTACGAATGTAAATGATCTGGAATATTTTCAAATTTACAGCTTATTTTTCGATATTTGTAAGTGTTTTCATATTCGAATCGAGAGAATCGTTAAAATAAGAATTAAAAAAAAATACACACACACACACAGACACGATTATTCGACAGCACGAAAACTTGCTCTCGTTCGCAGAGTCACGTATCCGTATCGCACACCTTGGTGCACAAAACGCGGCGAGCACACTGATGATCGTAACGGTCTCGGAAGCGAGCGAACCCGCGAGTTGAGCAGGCCTTGTGAACTATACACTCGTATCTCAAATGTAGCAACATATATACAGGGAGTCCTAGAATTCGCGACTTCAATTCATGTCCTCGATAGATCCTACGATTTCGAACCGAAAAGTCCTTTGCCATTTTTCTCTCAGACTCACCGTTCACGAGATAATTAAAGATTTCGAAGCGCGGAGTGGGGGTGTGCTAGTCACGCCCTCTTTGCTGCCTCGGCGCTCTAGATTGGCTCTCGCTGATCGATCGATATCTCGTCAACCGTGCATCGGAGAAAAAAATGCTCAGGAACGTTTCTCTGCAGACTTTCACAATCAAGAGAACTGCTCTAGTCCAAACTCGATCGCTGCTGTATCTCGTGAATACCGCGGAGATTAAGCTCGTTTATTCGACGACACGCGTTTTCGCGACACGCAACGAGCACTCCGAAAGGCATTTGACTCTATTTTCTTCTTATACGCTCTTTGCATCTCAATGCCTTGCGAATGCTACATACTTAATAACAATATATACGCCAGTCACGACGTTCCAGTCATTGACATTAAGGTCATACGAAGTCGTTGCGATCCCACTGATTTTAATACTTTTCCCCAATTATTATCATACCGTTGCTGCTCCCGTTATCGCTTCATTTAAAAACTTCATTTTTTATGCAACCATTATTATCGATCGGTTTCTATATTCATCGAGATTAGTTTCACGAGATTATTGCTCGAGGATAAATTCATCGGTCACTGTCATCAACGCAAGCCCGACTATTAAATCGAACCCCGTTAAAAATGACTCCATTGTCATTGATTATAATTGTCATTACGTAAGTTTAGCAAAGCAACTTTATTATTATTATTATTATAAGATTTTTTTTGATCGTATTCGTACCGCTCGGCTCGTGTGTTTTCGTTGCGATGATTTTCGCGATAATTTTTCAAGGATAATTGCCTCGGTGCATGCAATGCATTTTCGGACTTGAGAATGCATCGTTGTTCTGAAAGCAAACTCCATTTTTCACAGCCTGCAAACTGCTTTAAAATTTTTTATAATTTTTTTACCCTTTTTTTTATTTTTTACCTTCAGGCATTTTCGATCTTGAGAAAATAATTGTAATAGCTCTGTTCGTCGCGAGATCGTATTACGTGCGCACGTATAACTACAGAAACCTCGTACTTGCGTCAAGAAAGCGAAAGGGAAGTTACAGAAACGGAGCTCACCGCAAGTGTGAGAGAGCCAGAGCAGAGCGCTCTGTTTACGCTGCCGAACATTAAGGCCAAGTGTCATGCTGACGCAGCCACCTCCAGTGCGAGAGAGACAGCTGCAAATTTGGAATGTCAAAATTTTCCACATGGCTTGTTCGATCGTAATCAATAAAACTAAATCGCGCCCACTTTTTCCCATTCTTTTCCATGTTCCCAAACTTTTTCGGATTCTCGTACCGTATCGAGATTATTCCAGCCATCGAGTGTCTCCTGTTGACCCTTCAGGACCAAAAATACCTTCAACTTTGTACTTTTCTTTACAACACACAAATCCACGCCTCGAAACGTGGATTACCGAAGGATTTCCAAGCCCGTGAGAAGGAGAGAACGAAGTTTTTAGTTTTTCGGGATTATAACTCTGGTTTCTTCGGGATTTGGGAATTATGAGTCGATGAAAATATTCTCAACAACTTGGTGAGAATTTTGTCTGAGAATTCGTTTGACGAAGAAAAATTTGTCGAATTTTGGAGGCTCGAATTTTTATCGAGTCTCTGGTAAGTTTGTCCGAGACGTTTCTTTTCTTTTGATTGCAGAAAAAGAAGGGAATGAATGGACGGATTCGACAGACGTGCCCCCAAAGCCAACTGTTTACAGAGTGACGAACCGAAAGGCTGAGAAATGTGTCTCAATCATTATTACAACGAAGTAACGTTGATGCGGGATCGAGTGATAAATAAAATAATGAGTTTCGCCAAAGAAATTCCATTCGACCAATTTTCCTGAGCAGGAAAAATTCTTGCGTTCGGACGTCAGCAAACTGATTACGAAAAGCTTGTTAGCGTTTGTCTCGCTCATTCGCAGCGCAAAATAAATGTTTAGGATTCGCTCGATTATCGCGCACGGTAATTTTCGACATTAAGTTGAAATTCCGATGGCGAGTGACGTCAAAAGACACGCAGCAACTTTTTCGCACCTTGCTCAAAGTTGAAAATTCGTAATTGGGAGGAACGACATTGATTTATCTGCAAGATTTTTCGTACGAAATAAATGACGAGAAATATATTTCAAAAAATCGTAAACTCTATTCGCCAGTTGCTATTCGTATCCGCATTTCACAATGGATCATCGTTTCAACGTATAATATAGAGAATAAAAAAAATATGTGTTGTAAAATTTGTCAATGAGTGGGAGGCGTTCAGGAGGAATTATTGAAAAAGGACAACGAGATGGCAGCTCGTTCCTGAGGCAATTGCAAGTCGTTTCTGCCCTCGGCCATCCATTTTTCGATCTCGTCGACTCTGCAATCAGTAAACAAACCCAAACGTAAGTTTTCGTGCGAGAGACAAAGATAAAAAGTTGGAAAATCGTTTTTTCTTGTTTTTTCGTTTTTTTTTTTGTATTTTTTTATTTATTGGATTGCTCACGTGCGTGGTACGTGAGTGAAGTTTTCGACGCCGTCTTCGGTTATCAAGACATCGTCCTCGATCCTGACGCCGCCGGATCCGCGAAACTGTTCCAATCGTTCGGGAACGATAAATTTCTTTTGGTCCGGATTGGCGAGTGCAGAGTCCAGGAGCTGGGGACCAAGACGAAGAACATTGATGAAAGGAATATCGATCGATAGGAATCTCGAGGAGGAAGATTTTTGGGAATACTCACGACGTTGATGAAGTAACATCCGGGCTCGATAGTGAGAACCATTCCGGCTTGCAAGGTCCTCGCAGTCCTTAATCTTCTGACGCCGGGCATAGCGGATCGTTCTGGATTGCCTGGCAAATAGCCGCCGACGTCGTGGACGTCGAGACCGAGGAAGTGGCCCAAGCCGTGAGGCTGAAAAACCTCATTCAGGCCGACTTTGATCATGTCATCGATTTCCCCACGCAAAATTCCACCGTCCTTGAGCGACTGAAGCATCACTTTGTTCGCCAAGAGATGCATATCGGACCAATTGACTCCAGGCTTTGCAGCGTTTATCACAGCGTTACGTGCATTCAATACAGCATTGTAAACGACTTTTTGGTTCTCTGTGAATTTACCATTCGCAGGAAAACTGCATGTTATGTCGGCAGCGTACCCGCAGTAATTTCCGCCCATGTCGAAAAGGCTGTTTACAATTAAAAATGAAAATTAATTTGAAATATAAATATCATATAAATATAATATAATTGTAATATAAATATTTTTAATGTTATATTATTTGTAATATTTATAATATTTATAATATTCATACGCGTTCCAGTATTTTTCTGTGTTGCAAAAACTTTTATTTATTCATTTATTTATTTATTTATATTTATATTAATTTACTTATTTATTTTATATATTAAATGTTATATCATTGATTATATTTATAAATAATATAACAATAATATGGATATTTTATAATAATATTATACATTTATTTATTTATTTTGATAATATTTTTGAAATATTTATAGATAATATTTATAAATAAAATAACTTTGAATATATATAATAAATAAATGAATATTTATACTAATGATTTCATAATAATAATAATAATAATTTATAAATATTATAAATAATGTAATATTCAAAATATGTAATAAATAAGTAAATGAAAATAAATGTATATAAAAATGAATGAATAAATGAAAGTTTTTGCAACGCAGGAAAATATTGAAATTCGTATATCGTCGACCTGCTCCCATTTTTTTCCATATTCATTTAAAAAAAACGAAAGGAAAAAGTTGGCAACTTCGGCATTCGCTAAGCTCCAAGGGGATTTAAAATTCCTTACCACATATCGCCATCCTTGATAATTTTGTTATTTGGCGCACCAGCATGGCCATAGTGAAGGTAAGATCCATTGTGTCCACTTCCGCAAATGCACGTGTACGAGACGTGACGACAGCCACCTATCGAGTACACGTAATGTTTGAAAAGAGCTTCGGCCTGAAATTCCGTAACGTTGTGACGGACATTCCGCATGACGACTTTGTGGGCGTCGGAGCTAACTTTCGCCACGTACCGGAGCACCTCGAGTTCCTCGCTTGTTTTTATAACGCGACTGCAACAAAATAGGGGCCACGGCGTGTGAGTGACGCAGTAAAAAAAACAAGCACGATGTGCGAATGAGGAAAAACGGTAAAACGCAAAGTTCCATGGAATGCAAAATAAAATGAACGGCCGAACGAAATAAAATGAAAAAAGAAAAAAAAAATACCAAGTTTTTATTTAATCAGCCAATTGCAAATTTCGCGCGATATAATCGCTCATCTCTTGCGGAGAACGTCTCAGTCTCAAAATGGCCATGTAGTTCAATGCAACAACCCGAAGCCCTAATTTCTTGAGATGTCGAATTCGCATCTCTTGGGGCCCGATGAGGCTCGACGTGTTGCTGCAATAATGCTCCGGCAAATTAATCAGCACAGCTGTTTTTTTCTTCTCATTTTTATCCCGCAACGAAAAAATTGAGGTATTGCTGGTACGTGGATGGATGAGAATGTCGAGAGTGTAGAGATCCACCATCGAGAGATGGCCGATCATGACTGCTCGGCTGAGCTTGTCTTGGCCCCCGACGATCCTCGCCAAAGGCCCGACGAGCAAATCGGTAACTCGTTTGAGTCTCGATCGCATTAGGATCCTTTTTTCCCACTGAACTTCCGAGCTCATTCTGCAGGAATATCGATCGCTCTCTATCGCCATAGCCCGGTCAAGGAAACACAATTTTTCCCGGAGATATGCAATCGTCTTTGCGTCTCGATTCACGTGCAGCTTCTCAAAGAAGCTCGTCGTGAAAATTTGGTCCAGCAGATTGAGGGGCGTTTGCTCGAGGTAAATAAGCGACAACATTATGTTCAATGCGTCGTTGGTCGCCAGGGACGAAAATTTTGATTCCAAAGATATTTCGAAGGTTTTTAAACTTTTGCGACTGCCCGGAGTCTGATAATTGAGATAACCGAAAGGCACGAATATCGGAGCTAGCAAAGAGGCTGGAATGTCCATCGAATTTTTGGCCAAGTATTCTCCGCAAGTTTCAAATACGTCGCTGTTCCTTATCCGCTTTTTGCAGCAGTAGTTCATCACGAGGGCTATCAATGCAGGATCCTTCGTCGCGAGTCCTTTTTCTCTCATGTATCTAGCCAATGAGATTTCCAGAGATTCCTCCCCCGAAAATGTCAGTTTTGATGCAGTTTTTATGAAATCAAACAATTCGCTCTCGTGGCATGTATTCATGTGCAGCTTCGACCATTTTCTCGCAAAGTTCCAAGCGTTTTTTGTCGTGTTATTGTTCAACGTGACTTCCAGGATGTCAGACATTTGGGAACCGTTCAGCTTCCACCAGTTGGTCGATAATTTACGGTCCAGAATCGTCTCAACGATTCGACGACTCTCTCGAAAGAACGGGAGAATCCTGAACAGAGGGACCAAATTTTTCTCGTTTATTTCACACTCTCGTGCCTCGATTCCCATCCAAAGATCGTCCAATACTTCTCGATACGTTCGCTCCCCGTAAGAGGACAAAACTTTTATCAATTCGATCAACTGGCCAATTAAAAATTCTCCTTTCGTTGCCCGCGACAACGCTTCCTCGCAGAGACGATCTTTGTGCAAGTTTTTCGATGAACTGACTCGATCTCTTGCCAGCAATGCCAGCCCGTCGATTAGCATCTCGTTGTCGCGAGTTTTCACGATCATATCGATCAGCTGATCCAAAACCCTTTCCCGGCCACTCGAGCTGGTCAGCGGCGGCTCTTGGTTCTCGGGGTTCCTTTCCCTCGAGAATCTTTTGCTTCCGCCTCCACAATCCTCGTCCTCGAATCTCATTATTTCCTTAAGAGCTTCCAGAGCAACGCGACAATTTATTTCGTCGGTAATCATGTTTTCGATGATCGAATTTTTTGGAAAAGTTTTTTTGAAACGCTGACGATGCTGGATGTCGATGTCGGTACCGAACAAAATTGCTGTTCCCTCGTCAGTCTCAATGTGAATTTCCTTCTTCCCAACATCGTCGCAGTCGCTCGTTTTTTCTCGTTTCCTCTCGGCAGCTGCGTTCGTCGGTTTCCCTTGCGAATAAATCAGCTCATTGACGTCACGAGTTTTTTGCACGATCAATGGAGCTTCGTGGATTCTAAGGCCATCCTGCATCATGATGCTCGTCCGCATCAAACCCGAGAATTTGCTTTTTTTTCTACGACCAGCAGATTTCGTGCATCTGTGACTGAAGTTTGCGCAGGTCGAGCGAAAGTTTTGAGCGTAAGGAGAAAGTATTCTTGGCAACATATCGCGATCTACAAAATCGAGAAATTGGATTGAATTTTTTTGCTCGTTACGAGAACGCAGCTGCGTGGCAATTTTTCATCGATTGGCAGAGACTTTCATCTTCGAGGTTAAAAAGGCCCCCACGATTTATCAATAAACGCAAAATCATTGCTGTCAATTTACTCGATCTAAAGTTAGTCGCGCCAAGTTTTAAAAAAACGACCGTTCATTTTTTTTTGTTTGCGGTGATAATGAGCTCGAAATTGTGGGAATTGTTCGTTACGAAAAACAATGCGTCGCATGGTTAACGGAGTAGGCTTACCATTCGCAAATAACTGGGTACAAAATTTTGTTGTTTATCTGGGACCTGCAAACGAAGGAAAACAATTAAATCAAAAATAAATAAAAAAATTTGAAAAAATCGAATAAATGTTAAAAATCGATCACGCTCGACTGATGAAAAAAAATTGATTGCCACTCCAGTCGATAACGTGGGTTTCTGCTTTTCATTTTATCGATAAAACATTTTCTGCTGAAAATTCGAATTTCAAGCCCGAAAGCCTTTTTTTTCATTTTCCATGAATTTTTTAATTTTGTAAAAATATTTTTCTTTCGAGATAAAAATTTAGATCTCATGGGAAAGCATTTTTCTTGAACGTGCGGCAATTTGATAGAAAGAATGGAATTTGCTTGATTATTCAGACGTCGATACATACTGTTTTATTCCCTCGTACGTGGCTTCGCACGAGAAAAGGTTACTGTCGCTGTTTTGGCCACGCTGTATGCAAAAAAGAACAAAAAATTATTATGAGAAATTTTCTATTATATGGAAATCAGAATAAAAGGCAGTGCAACGACTTAACCGGAAATTAACGAGTTAACGTTTTTTTTTAAATTTTTTCAATAGACAAATATCAAACAAACGTTTTAATTATGAAATTTGTAAACGACTAAGCTTCAATTGTGCTCCGAAATATTAAAGAATTTTGTATTGAGCAAAAAAAAAAAAAAAAAAACAGCGAACTTTACACGGATTTTTGTTTTTCATTTTTCTAACCGATAAATATCCGACAAACGTTTTAATGCCAAAATTCGTAATTAACAAACGGTTGCGGTTTGTTTACGTTTTCGAAAATTTGAGGAAATTTTGTAAAAAAGCGGCAAATTTTTTTGGAATTAAGTTTGTTAATTTTTTCATTAAAAATGAAAAAATGTTCGTAACTGGCGAGAACTCACCAAGGTCAATATCATTTTTGCCCGCAATTGCAGCATGACCGATTCCACGTCGCACGTGAAATAAACTTCGTCGACGCCGTATCGCGCCTTGAAATCGTCACAAGTCGCCAATTTTCCGCACCAGATTTCGTATTCTTTGGGCAATTTTGGAACGAAAAGTATGGACTTTCCCGTAGCGACATCTAGCGCCCCCATGCAGTCTGGCTCTTCGACTCCGAAGCACCATTGAAAAAAGGACTCCTGTTTGCAATTTTTTCGATCAATTTGATAATTACGATCGTTCGGAGTAAACTCGGAGCTCAAAAATCTCCGAATATGTTTTTACGAATCTGTGTTACCTGCCGGAAGTCGTGGTTTATGTCGGTATCGTTGAATGGCACTTCTGTACCCCCCTGTAATAACACGACTGCCCCAGAAGCTGGAACGTCCGGTGTCTCCCTCAATCGGGCAACCAATCTATCACGATTTTTCCGAAACAACGACATTGGAACTTTTAGGGTATGATCTCCCATTGTGTAAAACGACTCCATGATTTTTCTGGAATTTTTTTGACAACCATTTATCGAGCTCGACGCAGGAGGACAGATTTATCGACGTAGAGCCTCAATTTTCGATCTCTGTTTTCAGTTTTTATAAAAATGGATGAAATAACTTCCGTGACAATGAGCATGAGCTTGAAAACGAGAATCTTGAGTTAAAAACTTTGGTGACAGAAATAATGCGAAAGGGACGGAATAATTTGTTGATTTTGTTGAATCGATGACGCACCACAATAATGACTGCAATGGTAAATTATTTCGTAGAACTTTAAGGATGAATAATGCACTTTATTGCTGAAGGGAAATCACTGTTGGAAATGAGAGTAGTTTTTGTTGTTTTTTCAAAGGCAATGACATGTAGAACGCCTATAAATTATACGTACGTTCGTGAAGCTTCAGTTGCGGCCATATTGGAAACTCCGACGTTCGAGCTCGTGTGCGCCTGCGCGAGAATCCTCTTTGTTTTCGTTTGCGGCGACTTTTCCTGGACGCGGTTATTTTGATTGAATTGCTATTATTATTGGCGGGATTGTTATTGTTGTTGTGATTATCGTACGTCGCCTGTGTTTTGATATGCTCGTCCGGGGATTCTTTTCCTTTCGTTCGGAAATTATTGATGAATGCGAGTTTCTTGCGGAATCCTCGGAAAGTGCACGCACCAGTTTTGATACGAAATCGCGACTGCACGTTCGAAATTTTCCAACACCAATAACGTATCGACGAGAAATTGACCAGATTTTATCGCGCCCTATCATTTTCTTATCAATCACGAGTTGTAAATACATATAGGCGTAGCAATGCGCGCGTTACATATCGTGAATGGATGGAAAGTGGTCAAAACTCGCGCTGATAAAAATAAAAGAGAGCGGAAATATCTATATCGACATTTTTCATTATTTTTTTCGATATTATTTGTTTTTTTCGTTTTTTCAATTTTTTGATTTTTGAAAATATTCGGAAATGCTTGGATTTTTCATAAAATCGAAAACTTGGAGGAAATTTGTTTTTGCTCGCAATCAGAAACTCTTGCGACTAATTTTAGTTCAATTACTATTGATTTACGTGATGGGAGCTGATGAAAGGCTTTGCGAGAGCAAATGCGTCGAGGCAACACACCCCCGGCGTTTTCAATGTCATTGCAACGTTTTGTGTTGGTAAACACAGCAGGATTATTATTCATCGCGCAGTGCCAAGAGAGAATTGCGCGGGGTGCTCGATTTAAAATTTGCACAATATTAAATGATGGCCTCGAACGATATTTGTCCCACATTCGTGTTATTGGTTGAGTAGTACGAGAACAAGACTGCGAAGGCGAGAGACGCAGCTCTCGTGTAGCCCCATCGACGGAGCATTTTCGCCTACGGCTCATCATAATAAGGGACGAGGTCAACGGTTCTCGCGTTTTCGTAGACATCGTTCGTACATAGCACGATATACGACAGCCATTGGCTATGGACTCACTCGACTTTCGCACAATAGTTGCGAATATAAAGAGTGTCCGTAAAGTCGCGACCAAAAAACAAGAAATTGCAAATATGATTCAAATCTCTAAAGAAAAAAAAAAATTGCTTCAATTTTTTTCCGTGATGCCTCGTTTAGGAAATTTTGAACAATTTACAGCCGATGCCGAGCGATCTAAACACGAAAACGTTTGTATTACTCCCAATTTCTGGACACCCTGTATATGGTGGTTAAATATATTTTTTAATTTAGTGGGAAAGGTACCAATTTTCGAACATAAAAAACAAGGTCGAAAAGACCCGAATCGCCGGCGCACTCAAGGATCGAAAGAATAGCGAATAAGAGATTTTTTTTTCAACCCTGACGCGCAAAGGACGCGCATTCAAAACTGTGAACAACAGAGCTACACAAAAAAATTAGCAACTCAATGATTGCGAAATGAAATTTATGTTTTTGAAAATTTTTGCTTCGCTCGAGACGTCACACCGGAAGCGTTTATAAAATCACTTGGCCTGCTGTTCCGGAAAACGATCGCAGCAAATCAACGAGCACAGGGAGGAAAAGAGAGAGAGAGAGATTTTGGATAAATCACGGATCGTCATCGAAATATTCGTCGACAGCTGAAAATTGAATAGACTTTTATTTGCGTTAAATATTTTCAAAACACCGCCGCGATATGGCTGGAGTACGACAACCAGCGCCACCGTGAGTTGCGGAAATTTTGCGAAACTTATTCGTCTACGATGAAGTGTTAGGGAGTTGGAACGATAGAACTTCTCGATTATTTCAAAACACTCGGCCCACTCGGAGGAGTTTGTCGACCTCTGCCACGTATTACGACACCGAGGAATTTCTGAAACAATTGAACATTCGTGAGACTTTTTTCGCTGACCGCGCTATAGTTTTTAAAAAATTGCGCCTGTACGTTTGTTCCTTCGCCGCGAAGACTCGACGGCTATAAATACACACGAAAATATCAAACCTGCGGCTTCTTAGATTCTTATTGTATCCCAAGAGCTCTCGAGTTATAAATGTTGGAATTTTTCGGTGCAAGAACATCCGCACATCCGGAAATTTTTTCTAAATATGATTTCCGACGTTCTGAGACATTGACATTAAAAACTAGGAGAAAAAAAAATTTCCTCTATGCGAAAGAAAAAAAAATCGCAAAATTTTGTTTCTATCAAATTCCGTGATCCGCTACAATTCCTTATGGCAATATACAGACATCATAATGGACAGAACCGTTCGAGTAATCGTCTAACGTTATGTGTCGATCATGTGCTTTATTCCAAGACACACACTGTTGAGAGCCATTAGGAACTCATCTAAGTATCCTTGTGGGCCACCAGCGAAGACAACTTGCGTTATTTTTCCACAGTTTATATTTAAGCAAGCGTCATTGAACGAGAAGAAGCCGCATCTTCTGGGACTGACATAATTTGGTCGACTTCCCGAAATAAATTCTTTCATTATTGGTGTGCCACACTTGAGGACTTTTGTGCCATGCTAATGTACAATAAACACGTGGCCTGCTGCGACGATTCCGCCATAACCTCCAAATTGTCGCGTCATGTGCAAATAATACAAATGTAAACAAGTACAGAATGAATAAACGATTGCGAAACATAAAAAATCTCCTCTGTAGCATGAAGATCGTAAATTTTTTCTTCCAAAACGCATATCCTACACGAAGGTCTTAAAATATGCAATTACGCGATTAATCTCTCCGATTTATTACTCGAAAAAGACTCAACAATGTCACATTGCGTGCAGATGAAAAAATAACCAAAAATGTATATTGAGGTTAGGAAGAAATTTATGAGAGGAACAATATTCGTGTATCGACGAGACAAATCGGCAAAATTCGAGGTCGAGATAACGAGTTACGTAAAGCGGAACCGTTGGCATTCGTGAGCTTTCTTTATTGCACATGCGACTGTTGGCTGTACATTGTCAACCACCGTTGGGCCATTTTGGCAATAAGTAAGGGCCTACCTTCTGAACGTAGAAAGTTCACCTTTCGTATGGTTACTCAAAACGCAAAGAATTATGAAAGCTCATCATGAATGCGTAAAAGTTGTTAAAAAATGATTTTCCTAAAAAAATATATTCCCGTGAACTAGATCCACGTTGCAAAGAGTTCTCTCGCAAACACTTCGAAAATACGTAAATGTAAATGAATCTAATGCTAGAAACAGGAAATTGCGTGTTATATTTATAGATGCGAAAGTGTCTGGACATTACGGAGATGAATTCTATTCTCGAGTACAGACGGACAAGCTCGGAGTGAAGATGAGACAAAAACTTTGGAAAGAGACAGAATATTCGGAAATGAAATAATTTTAAGACTTTGAAGAGAAATCAACAAACCAGCCGTCGCGAGTGTGGTTTTCGTTTTTATCTCTCGATGCAAAAAATCATGGTATCACGATGCACAAAAATTATGGACGAGCATGAAAATCTTTAATTCATGTCTCTCTCGAACATTTCTCGTTAGTCGCTAGTTTTGAGGAGCAAGAATATAATTTGGTTACAACTGCGCAATGTCGTTAGAGAGTTGTTTTGATCGTAACAAAGGAAAAGAATGGTTGGAACGACAAAGTACTTTTTTTTTTCTGGTAGACGGTTGGCGCCACAGTCGACGAAACGTTCGTCAGTCCATGTTGCATGACATGCTCAAATCAACAGATCGAAGAATGCTGTTATTGTTGAAACATAAAAAAGCAATAGTTTATTGAAATAAACAATCGCGTGACAGGAGCAATTGAGTCGAAGAGAAAATCGATCTGCATTTATGATGCTGCCAGGACCTCGATTCCATCGACGAGTCAGCAAAGGATATCGACTTTTCTATCCAATATTCTTTTTATAGGTTACATAGGCCGACTTATCACGACGTGCACGAATGAGTTGAGAATAAGATTTCGGTTAATCGAACTTTAGGAAAATCGAGCTCCGAGATAATCAGAACTCGATGCTCAGGGCGCTTAGATCGTGACACATCGAAAGCTCTGATGATATGTCAAAATTTCAAGTGTCCATGGTCTCTCTTACAGATCGGTGAGTTTCCGATGACGTAACTGTCCGCGTAAGTATGAAAGTACTTGGCCACTAAGTGTCTAACTGTTAATAATTGCCAGTCTGCATTCGTAAGTGTTGCCGAGTAAGTGCTTGAGCGATCGATCGTCATCTGCTACGTTATTATGCAAATACGACATCGAAGCTTCTTCTACGAAATTCCGAAGAATATATGAAAGCTGCATCCGCCGCTAGATATTCCTATGAATGCACAATCGCCTCGTCTATGTACTATTTGTCTGATACTGTGAGTACAGCATGAGCCAAAAGTTTCGCTCTAAAATGAAAAAATTCAATGACTGAGAATTGGCGAGAGAAATATTTTTCGAAAACTTTGCAAAACTTGATTCCTATTAATTTCGATTAACGATCGCCGCGAGAGAGTTTCCGACTCAACATTTCTTCCAACGATCAATTGATTGCTAAAAAATCTTGGCTCCCTCGAACTTTAGACCCCGTGCTCGACTTTTGCGCCGCTCTATATATTCGACGATCGAGGCCCTTGATAACGGACCGTTCGATATTAACGACAAGGAGAGGCAAGGTATTTGTATTTGAGGTCGTAGACGAACGTAACGGTGTGCGGCGAGAGTTACGACAGTCGTCGCATCGTATCGCCGATTCCAGGGATAGATCATTGAGGACGCAGTGGGAACGTTATAGTTTGCACAAAATAAAAGACAAGAAAAACACGAGCGTAGTTTGAACTTTGAATATTTTTTCTTTTTAATCTATAATTAGACATGTCGAACGAGCTTGCAGGAGCAAGTTCGACGATCACAACAAGATATAGTTTTCCCTAATTCTTCTATAACGATGAACTAACGCATATAAAAAAAGGGAAAATAAAATTAACCACTTTTGCCTCATAGAAAAAAAAAGCATTGATACCAATCGTAACATTCATTCCTGCACAAATCGTGGATAAAAATAGATCGTTGAACATTTTCAACACACACGCGTGCACTTCGATTTTTAGTGCATCGACGCACACTTTAAGGTACACAATGAATGGGATCGATAGACAAAGAATATAATTGTCAAACATTTGAGAGTGTACGACAGTTTCGATTTATAATCACATGTAAAATTTTTCAACTTTATTTCAATTGCTAAATTCGTAATATTCGTTAAATCGTTCATAAATGTTTAAACATTATTTACGACAAATATCGATAATCGCAACAACAGCTAGGCGTCTCGAATACCGATTTTCCATGATCCAGCATTAATTTTCTCGCTCCTCTTTCGTCATCTCAAGTATTTACGATTCCATGGTGAATCATCGTTGACTCTCGCATACACAATTGGCAATAACATCATGACAGGAGTGAGATTCCACTCTTTTTGTTGTTTTAAAACTAAATCCCATGCTCACAGAAAATGCGCACATCATCCATACGAGGAAACGTGTTATACAATAACGCAAAAAAAAAAATCAAAAATATTTCACATAATGCGAATAATGAAATTCTATGAACCCAACGTATCGGAGCAATATCGATACTTCATCATTTTGATAGGCTGACTATGCACTAAAACATGCACAGCGAATTTGTAAAGCTACAGCACTTAGAAATGAGAGGCGAAAGGGTCAATGAGGCCCTTGTAAACTCATTTTAATAAATCATCATGTTCCGCAATCTATGCACGCAGAAAACTAATCAACGTTTGATATTTCCGTACAAGTTGCCCGGAAACATTCTCGCTATTCGTTCATTGTGTATTTTTGTTTCTTTCGTTTGTTCTCAAGACTTCAGTTAATTCGGGAACAGAGAATGATGCAAGCAGAAGAAATGCGTCAATAGATATTATTGAATAACAGGGTCAACAACCGCGTAAAAAAATTGTAGCTAGCGCACGTTGGAGATAAGCAACTTTTGCGTCTTCACACGTTCGGAGAAGAGAAAAAATTGTAATGAGATCACCGTCTTCCTCGCCTCTCGAAATTTCACTTATGAAACGAAAATTCGATTGTTTTTCTTTCTCTCATGGCGGGAAAGGTTGAGCCTTGACGGAAAAATGCGAGTCGGTTGCTTATAAAAAAAATACGCTTGGTGTTGAATGAAGAGATAACCACAAGAAGAAAGTCCGTGTAACGCTTACTATTTATCAGCATGCTCCTGTCATTTCTATTAATTAAATAATAAGTTCATACGATCAAAAAATATCAAGCCTAGCCTGCAAATCTTGAAAATAACTCTGAGCTTTTTCTTCGTTTATTTGACAGGAATTTCAAGTTTATGTAGACGTAGGATCGTGCCCCTTTAGTTTTTATGATTGAACGTCATCTCGCACGTGGTTCTGTACTCGGGGCCGAGAATTCTGTGTTGGCATTCTCACAGTTATAACTAAACTTCCGAATAAACATAGCTTATATCACAAAATGAACTTCGCATCAAGCTTATTTCTTCAAAAGCCTCGGCATACATCTAGCAAATGATTCGTTGAGTTTCTTGGAACTGCATGTATCGGCGAGAAAACATATACGAACGGTATCGGATACAAAAATATACTTTGCACACATCTGAAACAATTTTTTGGAGGAACGAAGCTTTTCGTTCGAAATTGCAACGACGAAAAGAAAAAAACGTATTTTCTTAAATTGTTTTTTGTGTACCGATTCTGTATAAATGTCTGTATACACTGAAAAAATAAGGCCTAATAACAGAGCGACGAAAGCAAATTGATGCTGCGTTTTCTCTGTTATTGTTTTCTTCTTCGTACGTTTCAATTGTTCTAGATTCGCTCGATTAATGGATTTTATTACTGACGTATACGGGACCTCACGGATCGAAGTGTTGAGGCCACGTCGAATGGTATTGAATAAAAGGTATTTTGGACGGTGGGTCTTTACATCCTACTCCCAAAGTCCACGCGTACAGTTTTGAACGTATCTCTCGAGCGGGAGGTCTCTTCGACATCAGCCCCACTATTTGCCCTCGTCCACAGTAGAACAAAGAGGACGATAGATGCGCGACTATTCTAGAGACAAATTCGCGTAATCATTCCAACTAGGAGGTAGCAAAGGGGTGTACGACGACAAAGCCGACCGTGGCCGAAGTTTGACGAGGCGGAAATTTGCGAAACTCTCCGCCGGTCGCAATAGAATTTCGCTTCGAACGGCTCTCTGCATTTGTTTACAAATATTGATGACTTGCTTGATAGAACGCGATCCCCGGCTGGTTGCAAAGTGGATTTGTATCGCGGGGCCTTTGAGCTGTTTCACTCGTTCACGTTCCCATGGAGCTTTCCATGTAGACGCGTACAGACTTAACATCGCTTTGTGTTTGTACGTGCCAGGCATGACTGTGATCTCCATGAGACCGTGTACGAGACTGGTAATTTTATTCTCCCGATGGTTCTAACTTTGATGCCGTTCGTCTATTTCGTATCCACAAGTAATGGACGAACTGAGGAATTAATGTTTACTGACTTGTTGAAAAGGTTTCGTTCACGTTTTAACAACTTAATACGAGACTGCGTCTTTACGATCCAGTAACAACATCCCGGGGGAAAACGATCGGTCGAGACGAAAAAGTTTCAATAAAAACTGCAACGTTACGATATATCTTGTCAACTCACGAGAGAACCATTGACGCGTTTCCAAATCCCAATAAAAAACGTAAAAATGTAAGCATCGATGTCCCCAAAAAAGAAAGGATAAGTTTTTGTTAAAGAACCGTTATTCGTTTGGCTATCGTCAAAGAGCAAGCACCCGTTCATCCGATACGAACAAAAATATCGAGCCGCGCAAAATGTTGTGGTGGTGTGTTGTTTGGGACACGCGTTTGTGAGTGAAATGGATAGAGAAGCCCGTACGGACATACACAGATGGACATGCACGCATACGAACCCGATTAGCGGTGTTGGAGAGAAGGCGCTTCATCGAAATCCCCGCCCCTTTACCGGCCGAGGGATTCGCGAGGTATTTCGTCAGCATTATTTTTCAAACGCCGGGTCCAAAGTAAGAGTTTCGCAGCACGTACACCAACCGAACGAACGTGAAATACTCGACAGCGTTTCGACTCAACATATATGTATATGTTTTCCGTCCAGGCGCGCTATCGCCAATGAGAACACGTCGAACTATGTTGAGTGTACACACGCGTCACGAGAGAAACTCTTTAACGGCGATTTCATCAATCTCGACCGCGTTAATGAGACTCGAAATGCTCGCGTCAATCAGTTGAGTCAACCATTGTTTCCAATTTCTATATGCTGCTTTCCGACCCGAATTTGTTTTCTTTACAAAGTCCAATACGTTCGAAAAATTTAGAATGTGTAGAACCAAAATTTTCGACGAAATTATCAAATAGCTTCGCAGTTTGTTCAAACAATGATCGGTCCACTGATTGACGATTGACGATAGTGCCTTTCCCATACACTGTAACTGAACGCTGGCAACTAAATATTAACAATATATCTATCTACTTAAAAACTAGCGATATACATAGGTTGTATACTTATAACTATGAATTCCAGTTCTTTGAGGGCTCGGGGGTAAGGCCGAAGGTTTCGAACCAGGGGACGGAGGACCGGGGTTCAGGATATGAATACATCACCGCGATCCTCCTCACAGATCAAGGGGTTCGTATACAGGCGGCAAAGGTTCATCCTCGGAATCGTAAAAATAAGGTTTTCTCCGGTATCCCGTAGTGACCCGGTGTTGTTGTTGGAGTTGCCTTCTTCGTTGTCGTTCCTCGTTGCTCTCATCCTCATCGTCATCGTCGTCATCCTCCTCGTCGACTGTTTCGTCCCCGGAGTTGTCGAAGTCGTCGAGATTCGTCTGGAGCCTTTTGACCGCCTCCTTGATGAGTCCACCATCGCGCAAGAGTTCCTGGAGCAAATCGTAAGGATCGTCGTCTCTCGTTGCAGTATTTCTTTTATGACCATGGAGATGATGGTGGTGGTGGTGGTGGTGATGATGGTGATGCCTCTGCTCGTGTCCAGCACCGTTGTTGCTTTTGGTCCCGCATATTTCGCAGTTGCCGGGTTCAGCCCATGAGCGCGAAGGTACGTGATACGGGGATGGCCTATTCTTGTGGCTTATGCTGGATTTCGCCTTGAAGCCGGACAGCCTTAGGTTCTCCTTAATCTGCGATACCAGCAAATCAACGTCACGCGTTGTAAACTCCTGGGTCGTTTCCGGCATAACTTTAAATAGATAAGTTGTTTCTTCGGCACTCGGCATTTTACTACTTGCTTGGCGTATTCGTCAAAAAAGTGTACGATTTATTTATATTAAACGTATTGATATAAACGCAAACGTATGTAAACTGATAGCGATATTCTCGCTGCCTCCTTTCTCAAGAAAAGCAGGAACACAACACAAAAGTTTCGGTTCAACGTTTGCTCTTCCTATCTCCCTCTTCTTTCACGACGAGCTGGAAGCCGAAGCAGGTGCGCGCCCCGTCCAACTGCCTTAACTTGATGTAAATATATCGCTGCTTGGTAACGAACCTACCAAACGAATATAAATTCCACGTGCTCTGTTTTTTTTAGTCCAAACCAACGGAAAAATTTCACGGTAATCCCCACGCACTTTGCTCCGATCTTTATCTTTGTTTATCAACACACTCTTTCACGAACACTCAAGGCTTCCGGTTCTGTTTTTTACCTCGTTGTTGCATCACCGCCCCATCAACCACTAAACACAATAACTCAGCAACGATAATTCGATCAAGAGTCAAATGATAAAAAACAACGAATTATGCTTCGGAGAGAGATGCTCGACTGAACAAGCTGTTTATTTCGTCGAGGTTTTCTTCACGGATTCTCTCACGGAGCCGACAAAACCCGTCACAACGAGTCAGCTCCCGCGAACGAAGCACTAAACCCAAACACGGCCACTCACACCGACGCCTTGTTGGGTACGTAACCAGTGTATACACACACGTATACGTGTATATATAAGTAGCGCGGATACATACGTATATACACAAAGTCGAGTGAGAGCAATGCGTAATCAACGAAGCGCGTGATTCACCCGGTGAAACCGTTCATATAGCTATACACGTTATTTATAAACATACAACTGTATCACGAATTTGATGAGTAATCTCAGTCTTTTCGTTCAACTTGTTGTTGTTTTTTTTATTTATTGTTTTCACGATACGACGATGCACTTTGTCTCGTTTCAAGTTGGGGACTGTTGTAATGTTGTCGAAAAGAATGTACGTCGAGGCGGGTAACCGAAATGGCTTTGTGTTGAGAAACGAGAAATGCTTAGCGAGGCAGAAGTAGCGTGGAGAGAAAGCGAGACAGCGAAACGCGTTGAAATATATGTCTGTATATATTTGCGAATCTCGAAGACGACGGCGTGTCTTGCTGCCACAGGGAGCTAGGATCGTGCAAAGAAAAGGCTCTCTCGCAACGAACTTTACTGTGTGAATGAGCACTGCTGAGGCCTCTCGGCTGCTCGTCGCGGTGTCTCTCACTACCACCAACTAACTGAGTTTCACTCGATTGGCACGCACACCGGCATTGTTATTGTTTTGATGCCTATCGCTCACTCGACTCTCGACAGCCCCCACCACAACGCCGTTCGTCCTCTTTACTCTGTTTTGTTGTGGTTCACCGATCCCGGACAATTATACCACTATTGCAACTTCTCTTCAGAAAAATGCTCTATTTATTTTGTTTATCGTGAAGCTCGAAAACCGCTGGGAATCTATATATAGCCCCCAATTTTTCGGTAATAGCGACACGCACACGCACGCGCACTTATTCACTCGAAAAATAACAGAATGGAAAATGCACGTTGAAAACGCTCCTCGATGTTTTCTGATAAATCAAAAAGAATGAACACCTGCGAGCTTGTTGATTAAGGATCTTAGTCAAATTTTTATTTTTCAGGATTCTATAAATATTTCGTATTCCGCTTGTGTATAACCGCTTTCGAGAGAGCGAAAGAGAGGTCGCGAAGCTTTGTGGAATGTCGTGAGACACGACGGTCACTGAGCAAGCGGATACAACACACTGATCACAACACACACTCTCGCTACTCTGTTATGCCGAGCAGTGCTCTGCTCTGTCGTATAGAACCAAGAGTCTCGACGCTCACTACAAGTGTACGACTCACAGACGCACACCAACACGAGACCTACATGCATACGTAGCGGCGATGGATGATGAAACGCTTTTTCAAATAATACAAGTTCGTTCGCCTTAGTTTAGTTAGAACACAACCAGACAGCGATAATATTTTTTCGAAACACTACGCTGCAAAGAAATTGATGCGAGTATTGCGAATAAATGTGAATTTCTGCTGCCTGCTGCTGTTGGCTGTTGCTGGCAGCCATGAACCTTCTCTTTCTCTCTCTCTCTCTCTCTCTCTCTCTCTCTCACTCGACTCTTATTATTGTTTTGGTTGTGCGGCGCATGCGCACAGCGCCATCTGCCTTCTTTGCCCTCGTGTAAACAAACCGTTAACTCAAACCTACCGGACGAATCGATACACGAGCCCGCGAGGCATTCAGACATATACGTGTCTGTTATTGTATACATATATATATTTGCTGTGAACGTGAGAGCTGTGTGTTTTTTACTCTGTGTGTCCCCGCGTGTGTCCTCGTGTCGTTTCTTCGAACATGTATGAATATTGGGGCAAAAAAAGCAGGCATCCGATAAAAGTTTTAGCCGCGACAGATAGCAAACGGAGCTCTCGCATATGCGTCTTATGTCATACATTGTTTTATCGCGTGTTTACATGTGCATACATTATTATAATTCTATACATCAACAATGTATTATGTATTCACTTGCAACTTCTTGATAATTTTTTTTTAAGCTGATAAAGAAATCGTCGGATTATAGTACCGACAAATTTGTCACATGAAATTCCAAAGGTCATTCGGTTATTTTTAACTTCCTTATATGTCCATCAAGCACACGATTCCGTATTTTTTAAATTCTGCAAAACATGCGTCGAAAGTTTAAAATATCGCAAAACGTATTCCAATCCTTCGATTCAAGCGATAACATGAATCCTAAAATTAGATTCGCTCTTCCTTGATAACTCGCCGATCAATCGACGAGACGTTATTGCTCGTGTATTCTTCGTGTGTCGAAAAAACTCAATAGAGCGAGGAAATTAAACAAGGGAATGGAATTTTTTGGTTTTCTTAAAAGACGAAGAAAGCCACGCAATGGAAATAAACATTTGTGCATAGCTATGAGAATTTTGTCGTCGTCGTCAGAGACATTGTTCGCCTGATCGAGTCAGACCGCAAGTTTTAATACGATGAAGCAAAAACATAAGCTAAATCGTTGTCACTTGACATTGCGACAAGAAAAAATAACGTTCGTACGTAGCGGTACGTAGGAAGGAGGGAAAACAATGTACTCATTTGTCTCATTGAACTGTTTAGATAATCTCAACGCATTTTCAACACTCGGAAACACCAGTCGTGCGTCATGGGCGTTGTCATGTTTAGAGCCGAGTTATTATTGTGGACGGAAAGATCTAGAAAAATTCGTGGGTCTCGGATGGACTCTCAACGCCGCGATCATATTATTGCTTCATGAAAAAATTCATCGACGGTTTTCGAAAAAAATCGGAAGCAAGTAGGCAAGCTCAGAACCAGTTTGGGTTTAAAGTCGCTGTCGACGTGATTAAAGCCTGAGAAAGCAATTATTCGCTGCTTTCAGTCCATTTTGCTCATGTTTCCTAGTTTTTGTCGTCCTACTGTTCGAGATGAAAAAGCCAGAAATCTCCGTGCTCAGGAATTCCGGGTGATATAACAAGTGGGAAGGGAACTGATCGTTATAACGAACCTGCGTGCTCGCAGGGGTGAAGGACAGGCTCGCAAATTTATGGAGGTTAAAAAACTATGAGCCCCGTTGTAAGAGGTTATGTCATTAAAAGATTCACTAAGAGACTCTCCCGTATTTTGGGCTATTTTTGGAAATGGTCTAAGTGATGCGTATCGTCGACTATCTATTTTCCTTCTTGGGACGATTTCCATAGAAACAAAAATTGAATGCATCGAGTCGAAAGTTTCGAAATTTCTCCTGATTCATTGCCACTTTCGATAATTCGTCGAAAAAGAAACTCCGGAAAAAATGACTCACTGCATTCGAATCGATATTGATTTCATTGAAAATATCTGAAATCCACAAGTCAAACACGGAATTCGGAATAATTCGCTGTAAATCGACCGTTTACAAATCGTGGCAGCATTGGCACATGAAAAGCGGCAAAAATGGTATAGAAATCTAGGGCGAACCCTGCTGAGTTTTTCATGTCTGATAAGGGTCGTGAGGATATTTTTTAATGACCCCGCGAGTCCAGGCTCGCAACTAGATTTGTAAAACGCGAATATTATGCATGGGCTTAATTAACGGGGACGAAGTTGCAGAGAGGGAAAGAGGGATTTGTTTGGACGTTGTCATGACACACCTTTGGTGTGCTCGTTTCACGAGGAACACCTATACGAAGGCGTGTACACATTTGAGGTTATTTTGTTGCACGATCGTGAAGGTGGTTCAATGGTGGCGGACAGAGGGGGGGAATCATGGCTGCCTTTTGGAAAGCAGAGTGGGAGACGTGTATGAAAGGGCAGAGGTAGAGTGGGGACAATGTCTACAGCGTACAGAAACGTACTGTACACGGATCAAGGTTACACTCCGGGCTGCTCCTACGTCATCGTAATGCGGGAAGAGTTTTGCCATGCGCACTGCACAACAACAACACGCTCTACTCGCTCGTGTTTGTGTGTTTATGATCAATTCTCTAGTAACGAGCTCTGTGTTTTTTCCTTTCCTTGCTCGCTACAAACAAACCTCTGTCCTCTTTGTATGTTTGTCGTCATTTGTTTTCGTACACGTGGATACTCTTTGTTTTTTGATAAACCTCAAAGTCGTCTGTCGCATGCTTGTCACCTCGATTATCAGAATTATCAGTTTCCTGATATCTTACGACGGATCTCAATGAAATTTGGAGCAAATTATACTAAAATTTCACAAGCACGACCTTGATAATTCATTTTTACAAAACATTGATTTTTCCTCCAAAAATCAAAAATTTCATCCTCCTCCGGTCCGATTTTTAAACGCACCCTCATTTTATATCCAACTCGCCGATCGTTCCACCTATTTTTAAAAAACGATGAACCGAATGATGCAATCCTCGGACGATTGAACATATGAATGAATTTATTTTCGTTACACATCACGAATGCGTTCTTGAAATTATTATCTATTAATGAGTCAATTGATGGATTTGTTTTTTTGGAGTTCTTCAAAATTCCGCTTTTTCGAACTTTTCATCGACGTGACACTTGACTGACTGTTTTTTTTTGCATTTTTAGCGTCTGAAATTTCAGTTTTTAGATTTAAAAAAATGAAATTTATCTGGAAGTTGGCAAATTTTTTTGTAAAAAAAAAAAAACAAAGTCACTTATTTCGTAATTTTCTCAAATATTTTTGCTTTTTATTTGATTCGTCGGCATCGAGTCGCTGCCGCGTCTCTAAATTTATATGATTATTATTATTGAATTTGGAATTTGAAGAATGAACGTTATTTAAAAATTGGTGATTTTATTTTTTCAAAAAGAATTATTTTCTCATTTATTTCGATTTTTATTTTATTTGTTGAGCATTCAGTATTTATGGCAACGAGATCGAGTGCTTCGAGCTTTTGGTATTACAAAATGAAAAAATAATATTTCTAAGGAATAAAATATAAAACTATTTACATGTCCGAAGTGACCGAGAAATGAGAACTCTCGACTTTTCTCTTAATCTCGTCGTACTTTGATTGTAATTGCTCAGGATCTGCTAGAAAACGTTGCCACATTATTGTCGTGTCACGCTCGAAGGAGCTGTCCAGAATCTTTCTCTGTAGGAAAAAAATAATCGTTATAAAGTTATTTGAGAAAAAAACGATAAAAACTCATTTTGGGAAAAGATTAGCAACGTATTTTTCTCTTACACTCATGTCTTTGATTTTTGCTCGAATTTCAGAAACCCTCTCGTTAATATCACGAACGTGTCTGGTACTTTCACCGAGTCGTTCCAATAATTCGTAAGACGTTGGTTTCAAACTGTTTGTCGCACCTTTTATTTCCTCGTCATATATCAACATTATTTCGTCTTCCCTAAAACATAAAAAACGGTCGAGGCATAGGCAATTTCACGTAATCGTTGAATGTGATTTTTAAAACCGTTTTTTTTGTGTTTTCGTAGAAATTCAACGGAATCTTCAATTTTTCTTTTCTCAAAAAATTCCTCTTTTTATTCTCTCAATTGTTTACTTTCTCTATTGCGTATAAATGAACTTACAGTCGCTGTAATTTGGAGATTCTCGTAAAGTGTTGAACGCCCAGAAGAGCTTTTTTCCGCCTCTCGTTTTCTTGCACCAATTCATCATACTGTTTCGTTGCTACGCTCAAATCGTCGGGATCACTGTTCGTGCCAAGAAGTAACGATATCAGAACTTTGTTGAAAACGTTCTGGTCTTTGGGCGAAGTTTTTAAAATCGCTTCGTATTTCGATTGTTCTTCCTTCATACTTTCCTGTTTACGGAAAATTACAGTTCATTTTTTAATTCAAATGACAACCAGGAATTTTTTTTTTTTCTAAAAATTTGCCGTTTGCACTTTTTCCAATTGTGACTTTTTCGTTCGTAATTATGGTTGAAATACTCACACATCGCATCGATGAGAGACGGTATTCAGTGGCAAGATAGTGACGACCATCAGCAACAAAATCGACGATTTCTCGGAGTCGTCGAAGCTGGAGTTGCATCAACGTGCAGAGTAAATCGGAATGTCCGTGTCCTCGTTCGCGAGCAAGAGTCCGCAGATTCTGCAACTTTTCCAAACGCTTTTTCCGCCTGTCGGCTCTCGCGCGAGCGTCATCCACAAGCATTTTTGTTAGCACGAGCCTCACGTGTTGTCTCACGAGTTCCAACAATTGTTGTTCGCCCATAAATTCTTCGTTCTCCTCCAGGAAATCTCGCTTGCTCGTTAACGTCGCAATTTCCATTCTTGTTTCCAGAACACACAAAAAAACGTCATTGATGCACTTTGCAATATCCACCGACAAGTTTCCTACATTTTCGTTCAGAATTTCGTGAAAAGCTAATTTTTCAACGATTTTTCAATATTATTCCAATCCACAAGTTGGTGAAATTTATTCCGATCCAATTTTGTTTCGAAAAACTTGAAAAAACATGGACCAAGATAAATAAATCAATATCAATTCGCAGAATAATTCCAAAATGAAAAAAAAAATTTTTACCGAAAAAATGAAATATAAATAATTTTACCGAATCGCGGCCTCGGATTGAGGAATCATCGTTTCACTATTATTGTAAATATCAGCTGCGTGTGCAGCCATCGCAACGCTGGTGGCTTCCGCAATTTTCGCATTAATTTCATCCATTCTCGACGTAATGAGACTGGAATACAGAAAAACGTAAATACTCCTTCATGTAAAACACATTTTTGACAAAAAATCTGCCTTTTTGCAAGGGCGAACAATTCAGAAGGCTATCGACTCCATTAATATCGATTTTTTGTTGTTAATCTATCGAGAAGCGCATCAAACGTTTCGCATTTGTCGTGAAAAACCGAAATTTGTACTAACTTCGTTTGGCATGCGAGCAAATCGTGAATTTTGTCATCGTCGCGTCGATATTTTCCGTGTATCACGAGCGTATCATCGTCAGAATTATCGGCTTCTTCCACCGAACCACCGAAATGGCGTTTCACGTAAATTCCAAGATATTCGTTGTGCATTTCCATCTGTTTTATGAAATTGTCGAGAGGCAGTTGGGTCCAAACTACCGCTGGAGATTTCTGCGAATCGAATGAATTGTCAACTTCGTTGTAAAGAAAAAGTTGGTAAAAACGAGAACATTCTTGTTTTGTCGGAATTCCTTACTTTTTCCGTCGCATTCGCATATGTTTCCAGCAAAGCCTCAAGGTCGGCAAATAATTGACGGTGGCTCGTGTCGAGCGATTCCAGGGCATGGACACAGTCCAAATACACTCTGTTGCATCTTATACGATCTTTTTCCCCCTGCGATTCTTCCGTTTCGGTATCGTCGTCGATTTCGAGCTCCAACGCCCTGAAAATGTGTCGAATCAATGTTTCGGTCAAAAAATTTGATTCGGTGAGTAGCAAAACGACGGTTTTGCGCATTTTGGGGTTTATATTCATAGAAATAGTTTTTGTAGTCGTGTTCTTACTTCAAATCGCTGTGGCTCTCTTCCAGAGCTTGCACGTAATCGGCGTCTTCTTTGTAAGCATCTTTTTCAGCTTCTAGCTGTTCGACGAGTCGTGTACACGCGGTAGACTCAATGTCCAAGAGCCCCATCAGTTCTGGACAATCTTTGGTCGCCCGAGCAAGCTCGCAATCCAGTTCTTCGCCGTCCAACCATTCTCCTTGCTTTTTAATGTGTTTTACGCTGTCGATGGGGTAAAAAAAAAAATGGAGGTATTTCGTGTTTTTAATCGTTCGATTTCATCGAGGTTGGTGACATTTTTGTGGGACGGAATTTCGGTGGAACGAATAGACGATATGCTTACAGTCTTTCGTCTTCGGGGGAGAGATAATTGTCCTTTCCAACGTGCGAACAAAACCACTTGAAAAACGGTTGAGCGACAGGATCGTCGCATGTTTTGTTCAAAACTTCGGGCGTTATGCGGGACGGAAGTCCAGGCAATATTTCGCGAACTTTGGTGTGTAGAATCTTTCCGGTAATGCTCATAGTTTCCGATCGTATGAATTAATAAATAAGAAAAAACTTGCACGGCTGTCGCCGGTGCTTCTTAGGAGGAGGAATTTTTATATTTTTCTCTGCGAATATTCATAAATAATTACTACGCTAATTACTAACTCGTTGACGCCGGAATTAACCTCCAAATTATCGTTGGCGCCGCAAATTTTTCGAATCAACTGACAGCTGCGCGACAGGAACGCCGCTACGAATGTGGCGACTCACAGCCAACTCCGCGCTACGCATGCGCTCACCTCAAACCTCCTTTCGCGTAAGCGGATGGTTGGGTAGTCATTTCAATATATAACAACTCACTAGACGCTCCTTACACCCAGCGCGTCTAGGGCACGGTACAGTCGATCAGCCCTACTGATGAGTCTACGACTGTACCGAAGACGAAACGCTACAGATCCCCCGTGGTTATTTTTACGCTACGCTAGCGTAGGGGATCTTCCTAGCCTACTACCGCTCCGCTTCCTTACCTACCCAACCATCCTGCTTTACCGACGCGACTACTCCTGAGGTCCCTGAGGCACGAACAGTGGGATCCGTTGAGATGCGCGCGCGGTCGCCGACCCCGCATCTCCCATACGGATTTCTACACGAATCCGGACGGTGGCGCCACGTCGACAGCGATCAAAACTAACAGTTTTCTGCTCCCCCAGGTAGCACCGGGCACCGATGTCAATAGTGATACTACTGGTGCTTCGTGATGAAACTGAGCGTCATGGCGGCAATTAAAGGGTCCCGCGCCTGTCAAAATATTAAAACCCCGGTGTAAACACTAAACAGTGGCGAAACAGTGAATACGTGCGATAAGTATTCTGCTCCCGTCTAATTTTGTTTAAACCCGGTAAAATAGCGAAAATTGTTGCGACGATTAATCGTAGTAGTGGTGCGAGGGAGGTTTTGCTAAGAATATTTGATAATCTTATTTTTTCTTTTCATTTTAATTTTTTGTTAGCGTCTAGGTTAGGAGTCGAAATTCTTTGTGGTGTACACACCACAAAGACAGTGCAAGGTAAAAAAACTTCATCTGCATTGAAAATTTTGGTAACAGTGACAGGAATAATGTGGATTGAAGATTATCGAATGCGTTGATCCGTAGGATGGGAAAGATGTGCGCAGTTCCAGGATGTCGCAGCCGGAATACAATTGGACCAAAACAGCGAAAGAGCCTAGGACTGCGGAATCTCTCACTCTTTTCGGTTCCGAAGGTAAGATATTAGTTTAAGCGATATATATTTTTTTGCATGTGCACAGGAATGCATGGTCCTCGCTTACACACCATGCGAATAAGCTATTCCTCTTTTGCAATCTGCAATAGACCGATCAATAGCAATTGTTATCGCTGCTTCACTATTTTTTTCAAATTATATTCTTGCTTTTATGGAATTATTTGTGTTCATACAGAGCGAAGAGCGGTGCACACAATGGAAAAACCTCCTCAACTGCGAATTGGACATCAATCAGTTTGTGTGCGAGTTCCATTTCTCCGAGGATGACATCAAGAAATGTGAAAGGACTGTTTTGCTGGATGGTACAGTCTACGAGTCGCCTCTGGTCAGGTGGCGTCTGGAAAGAGACGCTCTACCAAAATGTGACCAAGAGCAACCGATGTCTTGCGAGGTAAACATTCTTATGAAGTTAACTGCGGTGACAAAACAGAAGCGTGTCCTGCGTGTGCTCGTGAAGAGTTCTCGTCGGTTGCGTTTCTGGAAAAAATTGTATGCACGATTTTCGGGATAAAAAAGAATTAGAAATTTCAACCCCGTGATGGCGAGTTTCCATGAAGAGTTTTTGTAAATCTAGCGATTCTGGTCGATAAGGAAAGTCTCCCCGCGTGTTGTCGTGAAGAATTCTCGTCCTTTGCCTTTCTGGAAAAAATTTTTGCATCATTTTCGGAAAAAAAAATTAATAATAAATTTCAATCCCGTGATGTCGAGTTTCGATTACGCGCTTTCGTAAATCTAGCGGTTTTGGCTGATGGAGAGAGTCTCCTTGCGCATCCTCGTCAAGAGTTTTCGACGATAACTTTTCTGGGAAAAACTTTATCAATGATTTTCGAAAAAAATAGAATCAAAAACTTCGACTGAGAGATCCCGAATTACTGGGACGCGTTTTCGAAAATTTAGCGGTTCTGGCTGACGGAAAGAGTCTCCCTGCGCATCCTCGTCAAGAGTTTTCGACGATAGCTTTTCTGGGAAAAACTTTATTCATGATTTTCGAAAAAAATAGAATCAAAAACTTCGACTCCGAGATCCCGAATTACTGGAACGCGTTTTCGTGAATTTAGCGGTTCTGGCTGACGGAAAGAGTCTCCCTGAGCATCCTTGTCAAGAGTTTTCGACGATAACTTTTCTGGGAAAAACTTTATTCATGATTTTCGAAAAAAAAAATAGAATCAAAAACTTTGACTCCGAGATCCCGAATTACTGGGACGCGTTTTCGTAAATTTAGCGGTTCTGGCTGACGGAAAGAGTCTCCCTGCGCATCCTCGTTAAGAGGCGACGATGGCTTTTCTGGGAAAAATTGTTTTAGTTTTAGTAAATGATCTGTATTCAAATTCTGAGCTTTTCCAGATCAACAATAATGGTGAAGGAGGAATCGTTTTCCACGACGACGTAGCCGCTGTCGAATACGAAGAAGAGAGATATCCCATCGTTCTCGACGAGACCCAGCAATCTCTACCATGTCCGCCTACCGAGCCGCCGAAGGAAAAAGTTCCAGACGATGTGGAGATGATTACGACTGCATTCACCGTGGACGATCTCAAGGAGGAGTTGGGTGCAGGACTTTTACCCCAGTCGTGGGCGTGGACTCTCATTCCATCGGGAGTGGCTTTTACTCTGTTGGGTCGGGTGGATTTTCATCCGCAGCTTCATTTGGAGGTGGCCGTAGATCTCACATTACAGGTAGTTGCTCGGATCTTATTCAGATTTTCAGTTTAGTTTTTTTTCCATTTGAGACCAACAGACATATTAAACCTTCTTTCTATTGTACTTTGATCACAGGTTCGGACCATCGCTGATACCATCGTACGGTTGGATGATCGGGCAACGTCGATGAGAGACATTCTTCGCCACCTGGAAATTTTGAGCCGCGCTTTAATTTGCAGCGGAACAGGCATGGAAAGCAAAAGGTAAAAACGATTGGCCATGAATATCTTTATGTATGTTCATTTTTTATGTTTATGACTTATGTGTTACAGACGACATCCCCGGTGTACAGGGATGTCGTATCCTGATCGAAATGACACCTGTCTGCGAACCTGGAGATGCGAAACTTGTCGACGCCTTCGCCAAACGCTGCAACGGAATAATCGACGACGCGGTCAATTTGCATTTCGACAAGATCAAGCGAAAAAAAAGGCAAAATTGGAACAGAAGAAGTTCAAACGACTGCAACGGAAGGTATGTTTACACATAAACAACTTCGCTTACAAACTAACTTTAATTAATGATACTCTACGATTTGTGCTTTTTCAATAGGTACTTTCAACGATATTGAATAATGTTTTCGTATATTTTTAATTTTCAGACTCAAAAGGTCCTGGCCGACGTGGCGGATCTCAAACAGACTTGCTCGAGAATCGAGAAAAATGCCCTTGAGGAGAACATCTCTTCTTTACCAGCAGCACAACAACAGGCTGCGCGAACTTGTTTCGAAACCGCGAAGGTGAAGAACAAGTCGGGCCGCAGGTACACAACGGATTGGATATACGAATGCCTGTTGATGCGCATCAAAAACAGCGGATTGTACGATCATATTCGGGATCACCAAATTCTGCCACTTCCTTGCCGAGAAACTTTGAGCCGATATATCCAGAAGATCAGCACATCGGCCAGCCAACGGTCGGCACATCCAGACAACGATTTCCGAGGCCATGAAGAGGAAAGGTTCAAATATGGATTCTCGTGAAAAACGAGGTATTAATCTTGAGATATTGCGTGACGCAATTCAAATCAATTAATTACGTTGAGTATTTCTTAGAAGCCTCGCGCATGTGTCATTTTGTTTCCCATTCATGTCATTATGGCACACTTTGTTGAATATTTTTCTACATTCAGAATATCTACAACATTCGCAAACTTGTTCTTTTTTCTATTTCCATTTTCCAGGCACACTTTTGGCTGATGAAATGAAATTGAGTGAAGCTATTTCATTCAACAAACAAACGTTGGAATTCGGAGGATTCGTCAATCTTGGAGAACATACCCCCGAGGATAAGAAGAACACGCGTGCCGATCATGCGTTAGTTTTTATGTTTCAGCCACTTCGAGGATCTTGGGTGCAATACCTTGGTTGTTTCCTAACCAAGGGCTCCGTGACGAGTGCGATCTTGCACAAATTCATTTTGGAGGCCATTGTACTGCTAGGTAATGCCGGTTTTCACGTCGACGTTGTCACCACGGACGGAGCTCAATGGAACAGAGGAGTGTGGAATATCTTCGGGATACAAGATGGAAAACTGAGTTGCGAGCATCCTTGATTTCCACCTGTTTTTATATTTTATTCCGACCTTCTACTCATTTTGTATTAATTAATGCTATCTCGAACTTTCTAAGGTAACAGAACGCTTAAATTTCGAAGTAAATGAAATGTATTAAATCGTTCACATAGAGCAAAGAAAATGTTCTCATCAGCTGTTAGTTTTTGGCGCGTGATCAGCCGTGTACGTTATGCGGCTATGCGCATGCCCGAGGGGTCCCTCGAACAGCAGCACCGCTTGGAGGAACTACGGGCGGTATTCACAGTCGATTCTTAAATGTAAGTCGGCCTTAAGGCGATCTTAAGATCGCATTTCGATTCACAGACGCAGCTTGAGCTTGCCTTAAGGCAGAACTTAAATCTCGACCTTACCTAAGGTAGAACCGATTCACAAACGATGCTTGAGCTCGTCTCAAGAACGATCTGACTGCATAGTATTCACAGTCGATTCTGAGATGTCTTAAATGCCGACATAACCTCACTATTTGAGCAAAAAAGACGAAATATTTCAAGTCAACGTTCTAGTCGACTTAAGACGATCTTAGAAACGTTTCACCAATAAAACGTTAGTTCTTTTAATAGTGTGTGAGTTATTTTACGACAGGAGTGTTCGAAGTGACTAGTACACATGGACATTTTGTTGTTTTTAGATCATTTGAATGATCCCGCGGAAAAACGCCATTGAGCTATTCATCTTCTTTTCTCTATATATATATAAATCTATACTGCCAAATTCTGTTTGGCCCATTTTTACGCAAAAACCACTAAATTGATTTTAATAAATCGTTCACTAGCATATGAAGCTCATTAAATCATAATAGGTTTCGGGCTGTACCACATTCCGATAATTTATTTGTTTCGGGAACTCGAACCGCAAAATCACATTTTTTGTCATATTTTATAAACTTTCAAAGTTCACAAGTAATTTAAAAAAGTGATGAATCAAAAAGCTCCTACTACCAATTCAAATATAATGCAAACCCGAAGATAATGGGTGGTAGTTGGGGTGTTAACTTGTTATAAAAAACAAGTTGTAACGTTTTTCGTAAAATCAAAGTTCAATGATTTGTAAATTTTTGTGTGATTTAATATATAACAAAGAATGCCTATGCCTTTTTGGTAAAGTAAATGGATAATTATATCGAATGTCCTCCTTTTTGCAATTTCGCGGTCTTTTCTCCGAAAGTTATTTCGCATTCGTATTTCGTACAAAACAACGAGAGCACGGCTTACAAGATTTCAGTATAGAGGAGGAACGACACGACGCGACGGAAAATTTCGTGACAACCAAATGTCTTTATTGATTGGCTGCTACAGCAGAATTATTCCGGAAAGACCCGAACCTCGTGTGAGATTGTCTCAAGCATTGTCTTAACTGAGGTGATCTTAAATAAAATAAGTAAATGCTTGAGACCAAATTTTTACGCAAGATGATCTTACTTTCCGACTGTGAATAGATATGGTCTCAAGATCGCCTCAGTGGCTTAAGACGATCTTACGTGAGGCGATCTTGAGAACGGTCTTGAGACTCGACTGTGAATACCGCCCTATAAGTTACCGTTTTTAAGTTGCCTTTTGGATATGACTGTAAGATAACTAGAAGTCACTAGTAATTGGATATCAATTAATGGTTGCCTTGAAGATAGCTTTTAAAGGTTATCAAAACGACGAATAAAAAAAGCTATCAAAATGATATCTTATTGTGCAGTCCAAAAGATGACTAATTCAAAAACATCGAAAAGTTGTCAATTAAACGTTGACTATTGTATCTGTTGAAAAGTTGTCAAGAAGTTATCTTTACGCGCATTCATTATGTTCACGTTTTCGAGGTTGGCAATACGTTGTCTAAAAGTTGTCATCCAATAGCGTAATCCAAATGTCATCAAAAAGGTAACATTCAACCGACAAGTTACAGACGCTCAGGCAAAAGTGCGCAACCGCGTTGTGCTCTGAAAATTTTATTGTCACAAATTTCGCAAAAAAGTTAATTGAACGTGGTTTTGTTAAATATTTATGCAGGTTCGTAAGTATACATATGTAGTGTATTTTTATAATGTTGGAGAATGCTCATCTCACACCAAAATATGTCATATGTCATGTGTACTCATTTTTTTAGGTTACGTCCCGTCAACACGCCCGGCATTTTTCGTTGATTTCGTCTCGTTTCGATCAGGGTGGAACAAATTGAACCGCACACGTATTTCTTGGTACGTAAAATTTCATAGTGGTCAAGATTTATTATGAATGAAAAAGATGATCGAAGGCCAACAAGACGGAGAAACACAAGAAGGAAGTGAAGAAGAAGAAGAACAACAACCATATGAAGAAGAGCAACAACAAGACGAACAAGAAGAAGAACAAGAACGCATAGAAGAAGAAGGAGAAGAAGCGAATCGTCAGCGTCACAACCCAGCGGTTTGCTGCAGTGCGTATGATAATTTATATTTCTTAATATCCCTGCTGCTTAGATACACTCTTTATGTTTTTTTTTCTTTTTATTGCTCAGGTCATTGTCGACAAGAGCGGAAACAATTTGAACAGCAAATCCTGCGCAAATTGACGAGTTTGAAGGAACTGCATCGAAACGACAATCGTGGTGCAGCACAGCAACCTCGTCCCGTATCGTTATTACCACCCATGCCTTTCAACGAAATCGAGCGTCTGCAGCGATTTGACAATGACCTCCGCGAAAATGAACGGCTACGAGAGCAATTCGTACGTATACGAGTACATGTGGCCATTATTATAAGCGTCGATTTACTTTTGTCAAAAGTTATTGATTTTTTTTCGATCAGAAAGGAAAAATTCAAGAAATCGGTGGCAAAAATCTCCAAAAAACGGTAAAATTTGCGATGGAAGCGATGATGACTGACGAATTAGCGCAAAAAGTTGTCTGGGTACTTGGCGCGGACAATATTCCGAAAATATCCAAATTCCAATTCCCATACCTCATTATTGGTACGTTTTTTTATTAAATATTTTTTCAAATGATTTTGGGTCAAGTTCGTAAATAGTTCCTTGATTTGGCTTCATATATATATATATATACATTTAAATTTCAGATGTTATACGAAGCGCGCTCGATGGGACAAAGATAAAATCAATCGAGGAGCGTATGGCCGAGTGGATCCGTCGGGCTGGTGATCGGTTGAAGGCAGCCACAGTGGCTGAGAATAAACGCCGGGAACGCGAGCAGAATCAAGAGCGTGTATAACGAAAAACAATAAAAAAAAAAAAACAAAAACAGGATTATTTCTGCGTTTGTGTGCCAACGGTCATATATGTTTAATTGTATATGCGAGATATACTCCATATAGTACATTGGACGCTCTAAAATTCGATCATCTCGATCAATCTCAAATTTTGATATTCTTTTCGGTGTGTTGAAAATGTAATCAGATAGATGATGAATTAATCATCATTATTACTATTTTCAAATTCGGAAATAATACAAAAATTTCAGATTTATCGGAGGTTTGGGTTTCTGAGCGTTCGGTTTAGTATATGGAATCATGCATATACCAATAAATACCTATAAATATATATATATATATATATATATATATATGCGCTTCCCATTCATCCCAAATCGAGACATCATTCGGATGTCATTAGGTTGACTTTTTGACGATCTTTTTCATCCTTTTTGGACGTCTTTATGACTACTTATCGATAACGTTTGGATTGCGATATTTGGTGCCTTTTAGACACCTTTTCGGTGACGTTTGGTTTCCGACATTTGATGCCTTATTTAAGCTATCTTTCAGTCATCGCAATTCGATAACATTAAAATGGCGTATTGATAACTGAAATTTGACAAAAAGTCATCATTCGGCCACACACCAAGTTATCTGCCGGGCGGACATTAGTAATCAATTTGGGATCCCGAAAGGCATCTTTTTGGTCATCCAAAAAGTTATCCTTGACTTATTTTGGATTCCGTTCGGATTACAATAAGATATCATATTGCTACCTGCCTACGAAGAACATTTTTCTGACGATTAGAATTTGAAATTCCTTAATTTCCCATTTTTTACTTTTCCCATCCAAACGCTTGTAAATTGAACTCGCGTTCCTGTTGTTTTTTTCTTGCAACTTTTTCACCGAAATGTGATTCCGATTTCTACGCGTTTGGATAGAAAAAGTAAAAAATTGGAAAATTGAATATTTCAAATTCTGAACACGTCATAAAACTTTTCTTCATGGGAGAAAACTTTTAGTTTTGGTGCCAAGAACGTTCATACGAAATTTTTAAAGAACCCTCAATGAAATTGTTTCGTGATAGAAAAACAAATTCGAAGAATTTCCCAAATACGACATTTTGCGACATTCTGTTTAGTTCACAAACAAATATTTATACAACCAACAATTAAAACGTGTTCATGAAGATCTATATTTACATAACGAATTACAATTAGCGAGATTGGAGTAAAAGGATGCGTAAAATGTGGGGTCACTAATTTTTGGTATTTTTAAACATTTTTTTTTTGGTTTTTTTGTTCTTTTTCACGATTTTTTGATAATTCTCATGGCCTGGGAATCCCCGTCTCTATGCGAATCCCATGCATGTCTTTGATTTCGTCCTTCAGGCTCTGTAAAAAAAAGATACAAATTATTTTCAGCCGGATTCTTTTCATGTATCAAAAATTTCGTCCTGATTTGTCTCAATAAAAAAAAACTTTTTCATGTGTAAATTGTTAGATCGACGTTTTTCAATCATTTCGATAATTTTCAAAAAATTTGTCAAAAATTCGGTAAAATGATTATATTTTTTAATCTAAATGTTCATTTTTTCATTTTATCGATTTTTCGCATTTTCTGGTTCAGATTACCGTTCTGGGGTTGAACAACTATGGAATACTCACGTCGTTGATCATTCGGTGTTGTTTGACCGTATTGAGCCCCTTGAATTCAGGAGCAACGACGTTGATATGAAACATTGCTCCGCAGCCTCCTGAATTCATAGAACGAAAAGGAATTTTATAAAAATACAAAAAAACAAATAAATTGGGCTCTTCATCAAATTTTGCATTTTTGATGATGGTTGGGAATTAGAGAGAAGTTGAAAAAAATACCTGAAACGTCGGTGACTTCGATGACCTGGGCCTTGGGGAATTTGTTTCTCAGGATATCGATCATTTTTTGTTCAGCTTGTTTGCCAGCGAGAACGCCATTGGGTCCGCTCCACACTCTGGAGAGGAGCTGCAAAACTTTTGGTTTACCAATCCTGCTCATTTTTAGGAATATTCATCGAAAGATTTCCCGAAAATTTTCCTCGATTTTTCGAACGTTATTACTTTTACTTTCGTGTTGCTTTTTAATGAATTCCGAAAAGTAAACCAGAGAAGCGCTTGATAAGCTTCTCCGGCTACTAAAAATCTTTCTCTCAGTATTTTTCGTGCATTACGTTCAACTAACGAACCGGCTAAATTTTTACCTACCGATATGTTACGAAAATTTGTATTGAACACACGACCGAACATAGTAGCTGTCGAAATGTTAAGTGTCAAATTCTATCCTCCGCAAAGTTACTAATAAAAACACCGCAATATTGCGGGAGGGGGAAAACAACAGCAACGATGTTGGTGTCTGAAGGACGCACGTGAACGAGTCTGATAAATATATTTATAGGTTATGTTATTCTGGAAGAATTTCTATATCAGATTTTCATGGTGCCGCTGCGAGCGCCACTTCTCAAGAACCAACTGAAAATTGGTCACGTGACCGAGGAGACTGTTGTCATCGCGTTTTCCAAATGGTAAATTGAACCTCCCCGAAGATCGCATCCACCCACTTGAGTATGCGTGGTGACTAACTTTACTGAGGTAAGAAAACATCGATGAAAACATATTTGCTCGTGAAAATCTCGCGATATTCGAGCAACTAGCGAAAATTACGATCCTAACCTAAAAATTACCAACTCGTAAAAAAATATTGCACGTAGAGGTTTTTCTTGAGTACGATCGTGATATTCAGAAAGTCGGGAGTTTCTACGAGTGATTCGGAAATGTCGAAAAGATCGAGAACGCCTGAAGGTCACATCATGCGTCTCTGCGTCTCACGCACAGCGTAAAAAAATCGTTAACCTTTCAGTTAACTCCTGTACTCGGTGGCCTGCTATTTAATGATTCTGGAGCGCGAGTATCGTGAACCGGAAAGCAGAAGTTCAAAAATGCCATATTGGTATTACGAGAAGAAAGCATTAAGGAACACGCCGTCCATGAAAGATGGACTGGATTACGAGACGGAATGTCGTTACCGCAAAGAAGGTGCGCAGTTTATTATCGACACAGGAACAAAAATGGATCTCGGTTACAACACGATGGCCACCGGAGTCTTGTATTTCCACAGATTCTACATGTTCCATTCGTTCAAAAGTTTTCCTCGTTACGTGAGTACATTTTAATTATTCAAAGATGAAAAAAACTCTGCGGTGATTTTTGAAAAACTTGCTGAGACTTTAACGACAATTTGTTTTGTAGGTGACGGCATGTTGTTGTTTATTTCTAGCTGGTAAGGTCGAAGAAACTCCTAAAAAATGTAGAGACATAATCAACACTGCCAAGACATTACTTACCGCGCAGAAGTTCACGACGTTCGGCAAAGATCCAAAAGTGAGTGGATTTTTTGGCGTTTCTCTAAATTTCTGTAAATTCGATTCCAACGGACTTTTTAATTTGTTGATTGCGTTCCTTGAACCATTTCATTATTTCTCTTGTTCGCAGGAAGAGGTCATGACCTTGGAAAGAATACTTCTCCAAACAATCAAGTTTGACCTTCAAGTAGAACATCCCTACAGTTATCTACTGACTTATGCAAAATGCTTGAAAGGTCAGTTCCTTAGAGAGACGCGTTGTTGGAATTGCGTGTGAAATTTTCTTTTGCTTTGGAATTTTCGAAAATTCTCGCAATATTTTTGTTTCAGGCGACAAGAGCAAGTTGCAGAAAATGGTACAGATGGCTTGGAACTTTGTTAACGATAGGTGAGGCAAAATGTGGCATTTGGAGAAAATCAAATTAAATAAAAAAAAATTTTAATTATTAATTATCAATTAAATTTAATTAAAATTAAAATTAAATTGAATTTTCATTAACATTTCGTCTGTAAACGTGGCCGTAATTCGTGTCCGGGCAAATATGACGAACCGGTCGATATTTATTGGATCAAAAGTGGATGAAAAATTAATTTTCCTACAATTTTATAATTTAAATTCCTAGTTGAAGATTTCGAGCAGTAAACTGCATTTCTTCAGAATTTTTGGAATGTTAAAAAAAAAATTAAAATTGAATTTAAAAAAAAGAAAAGAAAATTTCGGAAAACTTTGGAATAATCAGCAGCTTCTTCTGAATAATTTTGGTTTATTAAGACGAATGTTTATTTGCAGTTTGTGCACGACTTTGTCGCTACAATGGGAGCCAGAAATAATAGCCGTTGCTCTCATGTACTTTGCTGGAAAATTGAATAAATTCGATGTGGTGGACTGGAACGGTAGACAAGAAAAACATTTGCGTTGGTGGGACATGTTCGTCGAGGACGTCACAATGGATCTTCTCGAGGGTGAGAAAACTTGGAAATATGAAGCTAAATACTGAATCTTCCGTGATTTCAATATTTTTCACAATATTTCCTTTTTGCATTTCGTTTTTTTTTAGATATTTGCCATCAAATGCTGGATCATTACTCGCAAGCGAACAATGCTCGGCTTCCTGCTTCACCGCCTTCCGTCTCTTCCGACGAAACAAGCAAAGAACGAATCGTAGTGCCGCCTACGATAGAAACTCCCTCGAATCCTCCTCCTCCTCTTCCTTCTCCAAACGGTACGTCCTCATTTTCTACTTTGCCCATCAAAAAGCCAAGAAAAGGTATTAGAAACTTGACAAATGTTTATATCAAAATTTCTCAAGATTTCTCAGTCACGAGAACGGTGGCTCGCTTCGAAAATGTTGCAATTTACACAAAAAACTGAGCCATTCGCTGAAATGCGATTATTTCTGGAAATTATGACTCCGCCACGTTCATTGACCTTGAAAATTTGTTCGCAGCAACGACTCCGAGCAAAATACCGAAAATGGAGACTCCACCGCTCCCTGTGAATGGAGCGCCACCCCCGGCGCCGATCGAAGTCATTCAACCGATTGAAATGCCGCCAACGCATTTTCCGCCTTATCCACCAAATTTTCTACCAGCTGGCATGGGCTATCCAGCTGTATTTCCGCCGACGAATATATCCGTTCCTCCCCCAACTGTCAACACAATGAATCACATTGTTTCGGCAATGCGGCATTTAGGAGCCGCTGGATCGATCCGATCGAATCCACCGCCTCCGACAACCGTTCACCCTTTTCAGCCTTACGGTTATCAACCAAATACCACGTACTTTCCTCTGCCTAATGCCCCCCCTCCACCTGCCACAGTCCAACGACCGTATTATCCCCCACAGCTCTGAGGAATCTACCCAAATACGAAAATATACATTATTTTTACTGTTATTCGCCTCGTTTTTCATTATTCCCTCCCTCCTTTTTCTCACCAGTGAAATTTTTATTTTTATTCATTTTTTCCATAAATTGAGGACGTTGCAAGCAAAATTTTCTGTCGATAAAATACCAAGGAGGTTGGCTACATACGACCATATGATAAGAATTAAATAAAATTTTGTCATAATATTCTTTAGAATAAAATACCATGACACCATTTTTTTCAAATTTTTCGTCTACATATTTGTCGAATAATTGAAGTTTATAATATGCTAAAGATATACCTATATATATCTGATTTCTATTTATTTATTACAATCACAATTTTCAGTACTTTCTCATAAGAGCGTGTGTTAAAAGTTGCGATTTTCAACATTTAATGTTTCGATTTCTAAATGGTGAAGCCTCTTAAAACTTTGCATACACTTTTATGTAACATCAAAGAAGCTTTATTTAGTTTTTCAAAAAAATCGGTCGTAAAATTTTTTCGAAATTTTGTTTATCACATAAAAAATGCAGATTACTTCGGAAAATCTTGGATTCAGAGTATGTTGTTCTTTGAGCAATTTACAACAATTTTTTTTAATTATCTTGGGCTCGCAAACTATTTTACACATAAGAAAAACTGAAAAGAAAAATTTAGCTTGACCATCGCCATGCAACGTCCTTAGGATTTTTTTTACAATGATTTTTACGAAAAAAAAAGAGTAAAACAAGAAATAGCTTCGTCTCAGATGGAATGAAGGAGGTGAAGCATCAAGTCATCGAATAAAACGCATAGCAGCAATCTTACCGACCGTTGTATTAGTAAATCTCACCAAAGCCAAAAGCTGTCCATTATCGAATGAGTGAAGAATTTCAAGGCTTTCCCTGGACTCCGCAAGGATGTGGAAGAATTCAAATTCGATAAATCGACATTATTCATCCCGCACGAGTCCCGTGAATTTTTAAAAATTACAGCCGCAGTGAACGATTTCAATGAATTGACAAATATTTGAAGATCCATCGAATTTTTATTTCAATTTTAACGTGAACGTTTTTTAAGCACCCTCATTCCAGGACCTTGAGCTTTCGTACCATCACAGCGGCAATTATGGACGGAAAAATCTAAAAAAATTTATTGTCAATCTTCGAAACGGCACTTTTGGCACGATAATAGAATTTTTTTTTCTATTTTTAATAAAAAAAAAATTTTCGTCCCCGCAAAAAAATCTGTAAATTCATCGATATATTAATCGAAAGTAAACTCCAATTTATCTCGCTGCATTATTTAAATCACTTGGCGTCGTGTTTCTCTTAATTCTCGTGCACTGTCTCGCGCCGACTAAAAGGCTCGCCTGGTTCATGATACGATTGCGTGTATAAAATACAGGGAGATGAATTCGCTGGAGCATGAATCCACAAACTCGCTTTCGATCTGAAGCGTCTCGGGCACGATGCCCAGTCTTATGAGCAAGAGAATGTGCAGGTTTCGAAAAAAAAGGCAAGCTGCATGGAAGGCCAAGGGGGAGGCAGGAAACAGCGTCTGTTTACTAATTTATAATTTATAGTCGGTAAATCATAAATGAAGCGAATTACTTAAACGCGAATAAGTTGACTGGAAATGAAATTTGCTCAAAAAACGTCGAAATTTTTTTTGAACACGGTGAAGTGAACATTTTTGGATAATTTCTTGGATTTTCGTCATTTTTGCAGGATATTCTGTTTCTCACGAAACTGTCAGCGAAATTTACGATCGGAAGGACAAAAATTTGATTTCCGAATAGATTTTTTTTCGAATATTTCTTGCTGCAGTGACAAGATTTTTGGGATTATTCAAAAAAACATTTAGTCGAACGTCGCCATATCGATTTATATAAAAAAAATTTTGACGAATGAAAAACTCGAAAAATAAATCAATGGGAAACGTGGGTTGGTTGCGAAATATGTCGGCATGTCTTTGCTCTATCGGTATGAGGTACATGCTGGAAAAGGTCGAAGAATATTACTCCGTTTATGGGGGTTCTATAAACTTTTATTTATTTCCTACCACAATTTTTCTGTTCCTTCTTGGTCTGACTCTTTTTTCCGTGACCCCTTTGACGAAGACCGAGGCGTCGAGCACAGTGGCAGCTCGAGGAACAATTTACGGCACACGGTGACTCTGGATTCGATTTGATAGGAAAAGGGGAACAGTAAAAAGTTTGAATTCGTACACAGCGCGTCGGTGTGTACGACGCTGGAATAAATTTTTCTTAATATTTCAATATTTCGAGAAGCTACCACAAGCTTTTCGTCTTGCCAAGTAGAAACAGCGACGCGTGGTCAGACACCGGCGACTTAACTCGTTTCCATGGCTCAATGGATATTCGTTAACGCGTGACTGTTCCACTGCGATCAGTGCGATCGTCCTCGATCAGCCCTTCGCGCAGTTTAATGATCAATGGAGCGCTGTTGTCGTCGCAAACGTGCTCGACGTTTGTGCGTTCGTAGACATATCAACGGCCCCAGTTTCGACGCGACATCGTTCTGTTCCTCCAATCGCTCGAAACATCGAACCTGCTAAATTTTTTGCACGAGATTCGCACGAGATATAATTTTCTCTCCGTCTGGGCAACGAACCCATTTTTTGCCTTTTTGTTCAATCAAAAAATTTCATTTTGTTTTCCAGGCCATTTAGTCGACTTTGCAAACTGCGCGATTAGAGCCGGAGCCGCGTTGCTGATTTCTTTCCCCGCCGTATCGTTCAATGCCATCGACCAGCTCAGTTTTGAATTGATTCTCAAAAGGTTTTAATCCTCTTCGTTACTCGGTGAACTAGTTCCTTCAATCGGACACACCGCATGGACAGATGAAGTTACATCATTGCAATCGTCGTTTGATATCGATGGTTCCCGGAAAATGTCAAATTTCAAACGATTGCTTTGTGCATCCTGTTTTTTTTTCTTCGTTAAGGACCTCGGTGAATTCGAACAGAAATGGAAGCTGGAGGAATTTTGTTGAAATTTCAAACTTTGTTGAACACGCTAAACTCTTAATATTTTTTGATAATTTCAGAATTCTCGTCATTTTTACAGTTTATTTGGTTTTTACGGAACTGTCAGAAAAATTTACGATCGAAATGATAAAAATTCACTTTCCGAAGACATTTTCGCTGCAGTGACGACATTTTTGGGATTATTCAACAGAAAAGTTTAGTCGAACGCATCCAACAAAATGTTGTGTTCAGTGTGATAGTTCCGTGGGAAATGTATTCCGAGGGTTATGGATTGATGACAAGTTTCCTCTGCTAATCGAGACCAAAAGCTTCCGACGTTTCTTGCATGTAATTAGCACAAACTGTGATTTTTTTGCATGCGCACGATATTTCTTGATAATGAGGAAAAAATTTTTAATGCTTAATGGGATTATTCTGTATTTTTCGACAGAAATAATTTTGACTCTTGTCTCATAGTCTGGCCATAAAACCGTGGAATAACGTGGAAAAGTACGAAGCATATAAATTTTAATTATGAAAATAACGACGTGATAAAAAAAAATAAAATCGAAATCTCGCATGACGTCGCGTGAGATGGAAAAAAAATTCATAACGTCGCCGCAATGAATGCTCGGGCATCCAGTCCGTCGTTGATTGGCTCGAATCCTATGAAAGAATAATTGAAGAGTTTATACATAACTGGATGCACAAATGCACATTTGTTTGTTCGCGCAGGCTTGTTTGATGTCTTTTACAAAAGCTTTGATGTTTTTATGCAATTACGTTGGCAACGTTGTGGCAGTGAATGGAAAGCCCAGGTAGACGTGTCCGCACAGCGTGCACAAACGTATAGACATAGCCTTGTCGCCCCCGCAGTTCGTTATAATTATGAGAACCTTTTGATGGGAATCAAAGCATACGAGCTGCGCCAAATCCACTGGCCAGACATTCCCCATGTTGACAGATGTTTCTCTGCTGAAAACTTTACAAATTATCGGACATGCTCTACACAGGAATGAGGCGACAAACGCCAGAGATACACTAACTTTACAGTTCGGCTGCACTCGCTGCCATAACAAGATGTCAACTCTCCTCTCTCTCTCTCTCTCTCTCTCTCTCTCTCTCTCGGATTTCGGTTCGACTTTCCACTTGTATCGGAAGTCCATTTAGTAGCAGGACGTTTCATTCATCTGGAGTGTATCAAACGCATCGAAATATTCCATAGAAATTGCTATTCCTCTGGATCGTATGCTCGACTCTCTGCCTTTTTTTTTTTTTTTTTTACTTCTGGCCTCGCATCATTATGCACTTTGAAGGAAAGTCGTTCAGGTCTTCGTTAAGCTCTGAACTGAGAAATTCATTTTTATTCATTTGCGTGAGCCATTGACGCAGTTTTTTTTTTGACGCTGAGAGTTCAGCGAGAACTCGACGCTCGACAGAGAGAAATTTTTATTGACTTTTTGTTGTACATTAAGATTTAGTTCTTTGAAAAATATATTCTTGGCTACTTTTCCTCGCAGCGGGTTATCTGACGGAGGACTGAGGCGATTTTCACTTTGACGCAATCCATTGAGTTGGACGACTAATGAATGATTTCCGGCACTCTGGCTCAATTCTCGACGCCCATCCGTCGCCATTTTCTGGTTACCTGTAAAAAAATCATCGATGAAAAGCTTTTTTTCATCTTTTCTTGTCATTAATACAGAAAAAAAACGTTAGGTTTGCTCGACAGACATAATTATTGATTTTTATCAAAAACAAAATTTCGTTCGAAAACGTTTTAACCTAAACGTTTTTTTTTTTAATAATCCTAAAAATTTTGTTTTTGCTGCAATAAATATTGTAGAAAATCTCTTCGGGAAGCGAATTTTTGTCATTCCCATCGTGAATTTTGTTGACAGTTTTGTTAGGAACGAAAAATACTGCAGAAATGACGAAAATCTTGAAATTATCCAAAAATATTTATTCGAACGGAATATCGACGGTTATCGGTAAAATTTTATGCCCAGTGTAACGAAATTCCAAGTCTTTATCACGAGGAACAATTTCAAACAGTTTATTCACCTCTCAAATATATTTATTGTCCTTGCCACTCAATTACCAGCTCGAAAAACATTTTTATTTGTCTCATTCGTCCACCACGAAAAACCAGTGCAATGAAACACTCTGTATTGTTTAATAAATCAATTCGTTTTGGCCAATCTGCTGAGGTAATATTTAATTGTTCTATGGTTAATTTGAAGAGTAGGATTTCGTGCTTTTAGTTAATGAATTTCGGTGCAAACGAACCGTAACGGAAAACGTATACGGTTGGAGTGAAACAATTGCGAGCGAATAAACACAAAATTGACCTATTATTCCCGGAAATGTTGCCTCTCATAAACACTTGAATTAACTCAACAACAACCTGAAAGCGTGGAAAGAATGTTCAAAACATCTTTTGATACCGTTTTTTTTTATTTTCATTTTTTTTACGCTCCGTTGAATTTACCGTAACGTACAGTTGTTAATTCAACTTCCGGCTCATCAAACTCCGAAGCACGCAACGTTCTCTTTGAAAAACATTTTTATCCCATGGAAGAGCTTAAAAGAATTTTTTCTCCTCGTTTTTTACGTTCAACGCAAGAATTTTTTGTTTCTTCATCGTTGCGTGTTGCGTTAATAATCCTCTGCAGACCATGTGGGTCTTTTCGACCCGAAGGACAATTTTTTTTTTCGAAAATCTTGTCTTTTATAACGTTGTATTAAAAAATAAAATAAATGCAACGACTTGGACTATGAAACTTGTAAGTAGAATCGATCCAGAGTATTCCAAAAAATTTTCAGATTTTTTTCTCTCCGAATACGTGAGATATAAGTGGCAGGACGAAAAGGAGCCGTAGAATCATTTTGCCAAAAAAAATCTCACAATCCGCTGATCATACGAGTCTTAGGGACCCAAAGGACAATTTTTTTTCGAAAATCTTGTTTTTTGTAACGTTTTATTTAAAAATAAAATAAATGCAACGACTTAGACTATGAAACTTTTAAGTAGAATCGATCCAGAGTATTCCAAAAAATTTTCAGATTTTTTTCTCTCCGAATACGTGAGATATAAGTGGGAGGACGAAAAGGAGCCGTAGAATCATTTTGCCAAAAAAAAATCTCATAATCCGCTGATCATACGAGTCTTAGGGACCCGAAGGACATTTTTTTTTCGAAAATCTTGTTTTTTATAACGTTTTATTAAAAAATAAAATAAATGCATCGATTAAGACTATGAAACCTCAAAGTAGAATCGATCGAGAGTATTCCAGAATTTCATCAGATTTTTTTCTCTGCAAATACGTGAAATATAAGTGGCAGGACGAAAATCCTGATTATTTGGCGATTTTTTAAATTGTGAGATAGCCAATTTGAAAGTCACGTGAATATTCCCTGTCCAGTGAGTAAAACGAATGATATCGTGATTATTTCGAATCCGTTGCGTATAAAGTTCCTTATCTAAGCACGTGCAATCAACAGGTGCTGTCAGTCGGTTTTTGCTTCGCTTAGCAGCTTCGCTCGGTATCCATATCCAACACCGCGTACTTCAAAGCTCCGCACAGCAATTTACAGTTTGCCAGGATTTATTGTTTTCTCTCTTGGTGTCCGTGTGCTTGTAGATCATACATACATGTGTCAAAGGTTATAGTTTGTTCGATAAGGCAAAAGCTGTAAACGCCGCATTAATCGCTGATTAATCGATCGTCCTTGGTTTCGGCGGTTGAACGTAAAATTGAAAAGAATCGTGTTTCCTGTTATTCCAGCAACATTTTTCATGCTTCTTTGTTAGTCTCAATGCGACGTTCGATTCGATTGGCATTGACAAATACTTCCAACTCCTTAATCGATATAATTTCGTAGAAATATTAATAACTTTTGACGAGGCTGATGAATTTCGAAACGTCGGCCTTTAAACGGCGAATGATCGAGCTCGATCCGACATTTTCTAGTGTAACAATTGAGAAAACAGAAAGTTTCACCCTCAGCAGTAACTTTTCACCCCTTGGGGGGGTGTAAAGTGCGAACTAAGTTCGTGAATGGAAATAGCAACTTCCCGGATCTCCAGGGACAAATTAACCTGCACTTTGGTAAACAATTTGTTTCACTGGAAATGAAAAATTTGTTGGAAAACTTCGATGTTTTGTTGAACACGATAAACGGAATATTTTCGGGGAATTTTCAAATTTTTGTAATTTTTGCAGAATTTTTTGTTTCTAACGAAACTGTCTGCCAACTTTACGAATTTTTGGGATTTTACGAAAAAAAAACGTTCAGTGGACGGTATCCAACAAAATTTTGTTTCCAGCTTTGCTACAGAAACTGGAAAAAAGCTCAAGTTTCATGCCAATTGTGCAAACGTTATTGTTACGGTTCCACCAAGTTTCCACGATTCAGAATCGTGAGATCGTTGATACACGATCCTTTGATCTTAACAATGATTTTCAAGAACGTTCACAAGGAATTTCAAGATTGTTTGCACACAATAAGGGCTTGGAAGAAGTTGTATCGAGAGGCATGAGAAGTTTGGAGTCAGTGGAGTCCATATCACTTACAAATGCAATAGATCTGGATCGCAGGAAGTATCATTGTGAAATATATACAGGAGGGAGAAAGCGGCAGTCGCATTCTTGGGCATAAGTGCAGCAAGTCCCACAACGGAATCATTTCATCTGCATATATAGTCACAAAGTTAGTCAGTGGTCTTCGAGAGCTTATGGAGAGTCCTGCTGCACCCTTCCCATAAAGTAGCCTTGTCCGCAAAGCCTGAAAAGCGATAAGGTGGTACGAGAGATTCGAATAGTCAGAGGAAAGGCACCTCGAACAGGGAGTTTCTTGAAGGACAAATACACAAGTTGAGCAAAGTGAAATCGAGCTTTGTTTGGCTCATTCGGAAGAGATAGCCAAGGCTTCGCACTATGAGAAACTCAACACGGAGTAATTAAGCCAGTTGTTTATTCAGTTCACGAGAAAATAGTAGTGCATCAAGTTTCTATTGAATGGAGAACGTTACCAATGGATATGCAGCGTTTCCGTCAAGTTTATTTGAGACTTTATAATCAACTTTATATTTTCAAAATATTGAGACAAATGATGGGAAATTTGGGGCAAATTTGAAATAGACGATGAAAGGAAAAGTTTTTTTTAAATTGTTTTTATAAAATTTCAAGTCCTTGGATCTTTTAACCCTCCACGAATCATGGATCTTTTTGACCCAAGCGACAACTTTTCCTCGATTCCTTTGGATTCCATGATTGTCCAAAAAGCGCAATAAAAAACGGAACCAGAGATTTCATTGTGGCAATTTGCATTAGCACGAAGTGCCAATACGAAAAAAAAGAAGAATGTGCTCGATCCGGACGAATATTAAAAAGAAAGAGGATGGAAACCGAATCGTAATAGAGTGAAATTTCTTCGCTAATTAGCCGATAGAGAAGAGGGAATCTTTTGCTTGGAAGAGATGTGGGCACAGGTCCAAAGATCTATCAGAGCCAAATTAGCCTGAATCTCAGTAGCTTGCCATGTTTTCCGAGAAAGATTAACGGGGTAAAATATTCCTGAATATCACGAAACGTTGATCAAATTTTTTTTTTTCCAAATCGTTTCTTCATTAAGGACGTTGTATGCTAAATTTCCTATTTATTTATTTATGTTTATATGTATATTCACGATTTTGAGGAAAAAACGGGAAGACTGAGGCCTCCTGACGCGTCTTCGTAAATCTGGCGGTTCTGGGTGGTAGAAAATTTCCCTCCGCGTGTCCTCGTGAAGAGTGCTAGTCGATTGCGGGTCTGGTTGAATTTTCATTCACGATTTTGGACAAAAAAATGCATAAAAATGTTCATTTTTGAGAGGCCCAGTCGCTCGGACGCGTTTTCGCAAATCTAGCGACTCTGGGTGATGGGAAAACCCTCCGCGTGTCCTCGTGAACAGTGCTCGTCGATTCCGTTTCTCAAAAAAATTTTATCCATGATTTTCGAAAAAGCGCGAAGGCTGAGGCCTCCTGACGATTTTAGAGCTGTTGTCATCGAACAGCTCTAAAATAGATTGGTTTCTAGACGCTGTTGTACAAGTTCAACTTATTATGAATAAAAGGAGCGCCGCAGCGCCACCAGACAACCGTTCGCGCGCGTTAGCGCGCGTGATGCACCCTAGTTATATCAAAAATACAAATCACCTTGAAAATCTTGGATTTAGAGTATATTGTTCTTTGGAAAATTTGTAACAACTTTTTTTCATAAACTTAGGCTCGCAAAGCATTTAGTTTGTAGGAAAAGCTGAAAACAAAAATTTCGATTTGACCGTCGCCATAATACGACGTCCTTAATGTGTCGGATTAATCAGTGGAGATTTCCTTGATTATCGTTTCGTTACATCATCCAATTATTCCGTTCTGTTAATTGGATCGAAAAATCTGGAAAGTAATCCTTTGCAGAAGGAAGAGGATGAGCGGCAAGGATACTGAGTTATTTGCGAGTTGCACGAGTGTCGTGCGTTTTTTGTGCTCGTTAGAACGAATTCGTGGGCCGATAAGAGGGACGCATTACAGGATCGTGAGAAATGAGAGTGAAAGCGAAGGGTTGAGGGAGCAGGAGGAGAAGGAGGTGAGGCCAGGGGAATGTTGGTCAACCGAGAGCTTTTATGGGATTCCTCAGCGTTGCATGGTCCATGGACGACTGTATGTATATATGTGGCTGCCATCATCCGGCTTGTCTGACGGTTCGCAGCAGTTGCTGGTGTGTGCGGGTTGTGTGATAAAGTTCTTGATAAAGGGAGAGTCGGGGGAGTGTCAGGAAGGCGGTGGTGAAAGCGTGCGGGGGCGGGAAGGGTGAAAAGGAACGAGGACGAGAGGCTAACTGGCTTGCGCGCGCGACCGTGCAAGAAATAAGCAATCCTCCTGACAATGGTGATGCGAGAGCGGTGGCAACGGGAATGTTGGTGCTATATCGCGTTGCGCCCGCGTTTGGTGGTGTGTGAAAAGCAACGAGGAGGAAGGGCGCAGGGAGCAGGGGACCAGCTGACGATGGTTGTTCCTACATCGACGCGAGTGCTCGTAAGGGATGCGCTGCTCTGTAACCAACCCTCTCCACGTTGCTGCCACATTCTCATTCTCCCATTGCTCTACATACGAGTTCTCCGTCGTCCCTTTCGCTTTTTATCTTTCTTTCTTTCTCTTTTTTCCTCTCTCATTCTTTTCCACTTTCCATCCTTCTATCTCTCTCCTCCTCGCTCTTTTACTATTTCGACCGAAGAATTACTGGCCTATATTCGACGCGACAATAAAGCCCGCGACGCAATTTTCTTCCATCCTCTGAAGCTCGATCGTCGCAAGTCACTGAGTAAAAGAGAGAGAGAGAGAGAGAGAGAGAGAGAAAGATGGAGAGAGCCCCATACAGCAGTCGCCCCAGCTCCAAGACCGATTTATCGACAAAGACGAAGACATCGAGAAATAGAGAGGAAACGATAAACACCGAGGCACCAGGCGAAAGAGGCAGAGGCTGTGTCAACGTCCGCTCACGACAGGGAGGCAAATTCCCTAGAAGGGTAATGGATGCACCGGAAATATGAAAAACGTCATGTGGAAATATCTCACCCTTAACGACCAAATTTTTAACATTTAAAAAAAAATATAACATATTTCTACAAATTTTGCAAAATTTCGTTAAATTTTGACACTTTCTTCGGAATTTTTGCATTCTGCACTACATTTTAATAATTTTTCTAAAATTTTGACATTTTTTCATAAATTTTGACATTTTCGGTCAAATTTCCGATGTCACCGTAATTTTTGATATAATTTTGTGTCGTGTATGGAATACTCTGGAAGGTTTGACACGAGAAGTTTCGTATCTGGGAATCTAGTGGAAAAAGCTACACACATACATATGTATAAACTTTCCACTTACTCAAATGCACTCGATTCCATAAATGCATTCAGTCTGTAGCAAGAAATGGTCGTAAGAACGTTGACTAATCGTATGAGAGTACTTGAGGCGAATTATATCTTTGTGACGTTCGTACCGCGCGCTGGAATCGATTCTGACATGCACAGAGCTACGCGATTAAATCCTGGATTCCGATCGAATCTTCGTGCAGCTTTAAAATCATTCTATGTGTTTTTTTTTCTCGATATTCCTGCATAAACTCTGCAGGTTTTTACGAGCCCATTCCATTACTGTAACCTCAATTTTTTCCTGCCCTATCATTTGGCTTTGCTTTACTTTCGGGCTCACCAAAGTTGCAGACACCGAATTGACGTATATCAATTTTTCTGTCTGTGACTTGCGGATGATAGTCGTTTGCATGTTTTTTTTTAATAGTAATTTTTCGTCGTTTGCATCGTGAGGGAAAATAGTCGAGGCAGATTATGATGTTGGATTTATTTTTCAAAATTTATCGCGTTCACTTAGATGGCGATGAAGTGGAATCATTTTTTTTTTTTCAAAGTGTCAAGTTTTTTCGTAAATTTTTTGCAGCTATTCAACCAGAACATCCATTGGCTTTAAATTCAAATATTACGGGATGGATTTGGGTTTATGGGAGATCCGAAAAAATCTGGACTACTAGAATCATTGCTATATTAAATCCTGCGATTTAGAAATTGGTTAATTCTATTCTATTCTATTCTATTCTATTCTTTTCTGAAATTCTATTCATTTAAAAAGTGATAAATAATTTAAAAAAAATTGAAAAGATCGGAAATGGTTTTAAAAAATTGAGTAAAATACAAAAATTTGTAGAAATTAGGAAAATTGTCAAAAATGACGTTCATCGTGATTTAGAATTGTCGAATAACGAGTTTGTTAAATAATCGCGTAGCCCACGCGCCCCCGAGCGACTGCCTCGATGTTCGGACACATTTTTTGTTCTCCCGCGGATTAAGGCCACGACGTCCAATAACAAAAATGTACGTGAGAGAAAGTGGGCGAAGAAAAAACTTGTCCTTGACGCGCGGGGATGAAAACTCTCATTCTCGTAGCGATGAGAAAAAAAAAGTGTCAGACACGTAAGCGATCCGTTCATCACTTTGTCGGATCGAGTTTCATTTGCTATTTTTATTTTTTCCTTCATCCGTTGAATTATGTTTTGTGGATTTCGATATTATTACACGTGGAATTTCGTGATTTAATTGAAAGGAACTCACGGCTGATGAAGAAAAAGCGAGATTGACGTGAGCTCGAGGGAAAATAAGAAAAAGCTCACATTATGCAAGCAATCTTGGCGCAATATTAAAATAACTGGCTCGGAAGCTGGCCCGATATATGGGAATGCCTTCGACTCTCTCGTGTACCAGAGCAGTGCAGTTGAAAAACGGAATTGTGAATAAGGGGAAGAAAAAGGGGACGTACGGCGAAGAGAATATGAAAAATAAGCCAGAGAGAGAGAGAGAGAGAGCGAGAGAGCGAGAGAGAGAACGAGAGAAAGGGGAAAATGGACCGACGGATATAAAGAGAGAAACTGAACCGTTTATCCCTCTGGGAGAGGAAGAAATTCGGAGGAAGAGACTGAGAAAGGGAGGAAACGGATTTCCGGGAAAAAATTCCACCATCCTGGCGTATCCGATTTTTAATAAAGGCACCTGTAAGCTAGAGAACGTTTCGTGGATAAAAATAGAAGAAGCCAACGCCGTTGGAGGTTCGAAAGAAAAGAAGAAAGGAAGAGCGAGACGAAATGAATGAGCGGTGTGTGTGTGAAAAAACGGCTTTGAGAAAAAGGGAGAAAAAACGCACGTGACTTGGTCGCCTGACTGCGCAAACCTTCTACATCGAGGGAGCTTCGAATCGCCGGAAACTAAGTTAAAAATCCCGGAGAGAACATGTCAGTCCCCGGCGATAGTGATGAAGCTTTTAATATAAACTTTAACGTCCCGGCAAGCAAACGCTCCGTGATGATCGATGCCGTCGATCAATCAGCGTCGAGGGCCACACGTGTAAAAATCCCAACGTTGTCTTTTCATGCTCTTTGACGCTTTCTGACCTGTGAATTCCCAAAAAGCCTGGATCGACATGCGTCCTACCTTTTATTCTCATGAACATGAATTCGCTCTTTAAAAGTCCACAAAAAATATTCCCTGGTACAAAAAAATGATAAAAAGCGAATTGGTATACGAAGCAAAACTAATTTTTCAGCTCTCGTTCCTTTGAATCTATAAATATCGTGTAAATAATCGTGTAAACCTTTGCATGACATATTTAGCAGTTTATGGAATAAATTTCATTTCTACCTTCTCAAAATTCGATGAAAATGATTTTTTTTTAAATTTAAACATCGAAAATTCCTTATGAACGCGATAAACTAAATATTTTTTGATAATTTCAAAATTTGGGTAATTTTTTAAGTATTTTTCGTTTCCAACGGAACTGTCTGCTAAATTTACGATCGTAATGAAGAAAATTTGCTTTCCGAAGAGAAATTCGAGAATTTTTTTTTCTGAAATTTTTTTGGTATTATTCAAAAACATTTAGTTGAACGTACCGAACGAAATATCGATCATCTTCAACAGAATTCTGTTTCCGTAGTAGAAACTGTTTATTTTTTAATTTTGTACAATTAATTAATTGATTTCCATTCCGTCGACGCGTCTATGAATTTCTGGCAAAAAAGTCTCGTACGAAGTCGAGAATAAAAACAGAAAAGACTGTGAAAAAATGAGTTTTCGAGCATCGAGTGGAGGTTTAACTTTTGGACGTGACTGTCGGGAGACTACTGCGTTAATCCCTGCAACAAATCAGCCTTCGCTTGGGAAGAGAACCTGCTGCATCGTATTTTTTCTCCCTAACCGTAAACTTTCCACAGCAGAGAGACTGGCAAAACATTTATTATTTAAAAAATCGTGGTTGAGGACAGCAGGATTCGTGATCCCTGTACGTATCGTAGTTTTTGCCTGTGCTGCATATTCCAGTCGCGAGTTGCTCGCCGCGCACGAACACGAAAAACATTTTGTCGCTGAAACTTGAATTTCGCGATAATTTAAAAAAATATTTAAAAAAATTCTATGCATAGTTAGCAGCTCACGTTTTCATCAAAATTCGCTGCAGTTCGTCGCCAAGTGATTTCGCATCGAAGTTATACGTGCAGGCGAAAAGCGCTGCCATTTATAAACGAGCCTCGTGGGGGAACGACGATTTGTAAAGCTTCGCGACTTTTTCGTCTTTGGACCAGACGTCTGTCGTGTGATCGAGATCGTTACGATCAATTTTCAATCAGACAACGTTCCGACCAAGAGGAAAAGCCAAAAAGTTTCGTTCGCAGAAAATCAACTTCGCGAATTATTGGCAGTCAGTTGTGGCAGCATTTTCAACAATCCCAGGACAGATCCTACGACCTTAAGCTTTCAGAGAAACTTTCTCAAAACCCCAAATTATAAAATAAAACAAAAAAAAACAAAAATATCGAATTTTTGAAGTTTCTCGACTCGTGTCGCGAACTGTTAGCAAAATTCACAACGGAAATGTCAAAAATTTACTTTCCGAAGAAATTTTCTAGAATATTTTTGGCTGCAATGATAAAATTTTTGGAATTATTCAAAAAAGTTTTCCAACTCGTTTTCATGCAAATCGCTGAAAACGTTGAAAACGACTACGGTGAAAAAAAGTTGACGCCCGATTTTAGTACAAAATCCTTTACTCGATTAATTATCGGGACTGCAATGCTCGTTCGGGTTAGAAATAAAAAAAATCTTGGTTTCTGTTCGAAAGTTGAAAAGGACTGGAAAGGAAATGACTAATTTGTCAAGTTTGTAAGGGCGATGCCGTATTTATTTTTAACCGTTTCAGGAGCGAGCAGTTCGGAAGATACGATGGGTTTATAAAGTAGTGGAGAAATCCTCTCGACTCCGAAGGGTTGAAACGGCGTTCTAGAGTCTCGGTTACTTTTATCTCTATGGTGACCTTCTCCATAAAGAAGCAAGTCTCTCATAGGCCAATTACGAAGGTTTGAGTGTGGCTCGCGGCCTCTACTACTTTGCAAGAACAAACTTTGCGTCTTTGTTTTATTGTTGCCACGTCTCGACGTTTAATTGCTTCGAGACATCGTCATTTTTATCGGAATTTCTGAAACTTTTTTATTCGCATTTTTTTTGGGTCCCAGGGAAGTTTGCAGGTTTCCACGTAAAAAGCTGAGAATTTTGCGTTCGAAATTTTGGCTTTTTCACCTCCAGTCATGGGCATGGAATTCGTGGGATAACAATATATATAAAAAATCATAAATTTCTAAGTAAAATGAATTTGTAGCATTCGGAAAGTTATTATACACGAGTAAATGGTTTTCCATCATTGACATTCTACGAAAACATATTTAATAATCAACGTTCAATTAATTGGCTTCATTCGGGCATGATTGATATTTGATTAAATTTTCAATGGATTCGCTTCGTAATAATTGAAAATTACGGATCGACAGTAACTTGATTATGCTTCGAATGTTTGTTTCGACTCTGTTGAATTTTGGACGGAAAAAAGAATCGCTTTGAGATGCAAATCTTTATCGCATGATTTCTTTGGTAAATGACAATTTGCATGTTTTCTTCTATATTTGCCCTACGCCTTGTAGCACAAAGTAAATTTATGTTCGTGCATGTTAGATGTGTTAGTCGGATGGCATGTGTATCGCTAATGTGTGAAGGAGGTTCCGTGTACGGTGTTCTTGCTTGCTTAAAACGTTATGTAAATTAATGAGTAACGCTCCTATTCACAGTGGGGAGGGGTCGTTAAATCGGTCTCGCCCTGGGAAGCTTGTTCCCGTAGCAATAAGCGCGGCACATTTCGTGTTCGAGTGACGGCGCCGTCATGTTTTCTGAGCTTCGTAATTACGCGTCTTTCCTTCAATCTTGATTTTACTCGATTAGCACATCGAGCTGTTTTTCTTTTACTATTTCGCAAAAATTTGCCCTACATACGCCGCATGAAATATTTCAGGCACTGCATCGTTGGAATACAACGAAAAATGTATTTTTGATTTATTATTTTGATAACCCATGCGATCGTTGCAATTTTTCTAGTAAATTCAGTAATTAAATTGAATTAAATTAATTTCAATTAAAAAATGGCAAAAAAGACTGTTTCATTATCGTGCAAAAAAATACTGTACGAAAATGTTGGGCTCTGCTATAAAAAAATGATGAATTTTCGTTGCATTCCAACGATGCGAACTCCAACATCGTTATTTTATGATACTCAAGTTTGGATCGTTGGAAAACAACGAAAAATATATTTTTCATTCATTATTTTGATAACCAATGCGATCGTTGCAACTTTTCTAGTAAATTCAGTTTTCCAATGGCAGAGAATACTGTCCCATTATCGTTAACAAAGACTGTATGAAAATTTTGAGCTCTGCTGTAAAATATGATCAATTTTCGTTGCATTCCAAAAATGGGAACAAGTCAACATCGTTATTTTATGATACCGAAGTCTGAATCGTTGGAATACAACGAAAAATGTATTTTATTCATCTTTTTGATAATTAATGCGATCGTTTCAATTTTTCTAAGAAATTCAGTTTTTCAATGGCAAAGAAAATCGTTCCACTAGCGTTACAAAATATTGTATAAAAATTTTAGGCTCTACTGTAAAAAAAAAAAATCGGTTTTCGTGGAATTCCGACGCATGTTATTGAAAAATTTGAAAAAATAAAATTAGGCATTCTGGAGAGGGAATGCTCGTTCTGGGGTATTTATTGAGAATTATAATTGAAACGCCGATTTTCGGAAGGATGGAAAATGTGTTTGAATTGCAGGAAACGAGGAATGCAGCGATGACGAACGTTCACATGGAAAGTGAACGCGATTGGTCAGCGCGCCGGTATACGTGTGACTAGTTATTGTACTTAATGAGAATAATTGTCAGTTTCCTGTCCGTCTCTACGACGTTGCATTCGTGTGTATAAACGTTGCTATAAATGATAATAACAAGTTGCTCATTTGTGAGGTTTAATAGCGCGATCGTTAAAATGGGGAAATTTGCTGAATGGCGTCGCAGATGTTCGAGTAGTCGCAGTGGAAATGGTCGGTGTTAGGTCAGACATGTCCTGCGCGGGAAACAACGTCGAGATATCGTCGTTGGTCACGGCTATGTGCTTTGAAATTCATGACTGGTCGTTGTATGCTCATCGCAAACTCCTGCTTAGAGGAGAAATTCAATCTGCTCACGAGTCTCTCGGGAAAGCAGCTGCTTAGACGTCGAGGCTGCGAAGATTCAAAGTTATTTTTAGAAAAATCAGCCAAACTTCGATACGACGACTTAATGAATGGAAATTTTAAACAAATAATGAAGAAAGAAAAAAAATTCGCACGTTTTTTCTAAGCGACAGTTTTATCGAGGAAAAAATGGATTTGTCGTCGTAATTTATTAACGAGGACGCACTACGATGACAGTCCATCGTATTCTTGCCTCGTTCGCGCGCGTGGATCATACACTTATTATTCGTTGAATGGATGAAGCTTCATGACTTTATGCGCCTTCATTTAAACTAAAGTTGGAGTGTGAGCTTACGAGAATTTGACTGCTCGGGTAACTTGTCTGAGCGGATTCGAGTAACTAGTCGAGTGAGCAACGCTTTAGTTTTGTAAGGCGCGCGGCCTCTCACAGACCTTATTTGACTTGGAGTTTCGTAGCTAAGTAAGCCTTCAGTCAACGCGAGGCTTCCCTTGAAAAAGTAATCCCGGTTATGCTTATACTCCTCAGCTCGGCTAGCCGTGCGCTTTCCAATTCAGTTTCTTGGCTCTCAAGCCTTCCTTATGCTAAGTATCTCTTCACGTATTGTCCTTGACTATCGCTCGTGCTTCTCAGGGACCTTGTCACACTCTCCGTTGAAATCGACTCAATTCCTACATCCAAAGCACCCGCTGCTCTCAAGACTTTCGGAATTTCCACTTAATTCATCCTTGACACGTTTCCTCGATCTAATCGCTCCTTTCGTATGAATATTTCTATGGGCCGGATCGTATGGGTCTTTTTGACCCGGGCGACAACTTTTTTTTCGAAAATCTTGTTTTTTAAAACTTTTTATTTTAAAATAAAACAAATGCATTGACTACAAATAAATTTTGATGAAAAAGATCGAAATTTTGTTTAATACGTTCGACTGAACTTTTTTTTAAACAATCCCAAAAATGTTGTCGTCGCAGCAACAAATGTTCTAAGAAATCTATTGGGAAAGCAAATTTTTGTCATTCCGATCGAAACGAAATAAACTGCAAAAATGACGAAAATATTGGAATTATCCAAAAATATTCAGACTCGATATTTCAACGAAATATCGACGTTTTTCAACAAAATTTTAATTCCTGTGTATGAAACATTGAACTGGAATCAATGGAGAGTATTCCAGAATATTTTCATATTTTTTCTCTCCAAATCCTTGGGATATCCGTGGCAGGACGAAAAGGGCCATAAAAAATCATACGATCCGCGGAGAGTTAATGAAAAAATGTATTGGATGAAAATCATTGAAAAAATTATTCGATGAATGAATTATTTCCGTGCCAGCACGTGGGGCCCGACGCGACTCAATCGAATAATTCACACCCTAAAAAGCATATTTTCCCATCGTCATTTCATTCTGCAGTGTAAAAAAAAAAAAAATTCTTTTGTATCTTCTCGTTTGTAAATGTAACGTAACAAAGAGTTGGAAATGGAACTGCTCGCATAACGATCGCCACGTCGAGGAAAGTTCTTTTGTCAGCAAGCGAAAATTGGAAATGCGGCTTGTACCCCAGAAAATACAGATTAGTTTTTCTCCCTTCATTATTGAAGGCGCGCATTGTTCCGATTCAATTACATTCTCTGCTTGTTTCACACATTGCATTTTCCAACATGAATTAATAGAAATGTTCAATTCTCCACGAGTCAGTGTTAAAAAAATAAAAACAATTTATTTTTTTTTTTATTTTAAAAATCGAGGAAATGACGAGCAGGTTCAAGTGCTAGATTTTTTTTCCTCCTCATTTCTTATCACTGATAAATCTTCCTCCATAGTTCAGTCCAGCCCCTGAGCTAATCGCGGGTCTCCGATCGCTACACGCGCCAACAATTTAGTGCGTCGAGCAGCGTGTCAATTTCCGGTAAATCAGCAGCTCCCAGCTCTGCATGAGTGCATCTAAGTAGCTCCGGAATAGCTCCATCGTACATAAGTATTTTCTTGCACTTTATTTTTCCTCAAGTTTGAAAAGAAACTCGCGGGAAAAGGCGAGAAAGATGCAGAGTTGGGAAAAGGGCGAAGAGAAGAGAATAATGCGAGAGAAGGTGCAGCAGCAGCAGCAGCAGCAGGGAAGGGGTGACGCATCGAAGGAAAGAGGAATTCGTACGTATTCTGCCGCCAACTCGGTATGGACCAGAAGGGATGAGGAGTGGAGCAGAGGATGGGAGAGAGAACTGGTGGAACGGTTGGCGTGCGGTGTACATACCTTCCGCTAGAGTGGAGGATGGGTTTGGGTGCTGCGTCGGCTTGATGCGCTCTAGATTTTGCCGCGGCGCCTGGCAGTCCTTTCGCGAAGCCCTAACAAGCAACCGGCGATCGGGAGGACGAACGCGAGGCCAGTCTTCCGTGTTTTTCGTCGTACAACCGCGAAACAACGCAAAGTTTTTTTTTCCCTTGAAATTTCGTCTCGCGTGGCTTATTACGCGATGCCCTGAGGTGAAAAAAAAAAACTTGAAAAAAAAGCAGTTGTTCAGCCAGTACTTTCTATTTGTTTACACGTGAGTGAGAATTCGATCTAAACGAGTTTCCAAGTGAAAAATGCGGGCAATTGACGACTAAACATTTGACAAATAAACTCGCGCAGTTAGCGCTTGCTTTTTAATCCATTGTTCAACGTGCTTGAGAGTGAAGTTTATCTGCGTAACCAGTGACTCCGAACCCTGTGAGAAATGTTTATTAATAATTACCACGAATTGTTCGCGAGCCACTGATTCTTCGCGTCAACTTTTCGGACCTCCACACTGTGTCACAAAGTTTTTAATTACCTTCCAGTAAAGTGTGTTCATTTTTTTTTACATCATTTTTTTTTCGAAATGTTAGAATTCATCAGAATTTAGAAAACTTCAAAATTTTAACATTTTTGTTTATACGTCGAGATGACAATTAACATTTTTGAGAAAGTTTCTTGGACGCCACATTTTATGGGCACATTCTAAGGGTGAAATTTGAAACTGACAGAACAGATTTACGCCTCGATGTTAGTCTCTGTTATGATAAGGGATTGACGTTGACTCGGTAGGAGAAAAAAAGTTAGACGTAGAATTTTTTTATCGTGACATTTTTACGATTTTACTCGCCGGAGCAAAGTTTGTCTTTCCACCTGGCTCAGCTGTTATTGGTTCAGGTCGTTGCTCAACTGGCATGTAACACGAAATATGAATACACAGTGAGGGATTGAAAAAAAATGACGTTCCCGAAGGTTTTGTGGTGATTCTCGTTTCGTTACGCAGCGGGAGTAAGCTTCGTTTGATTTTCCATGGAAAAGTGAAAAACAAAGAAGCATAGTAGAGTCTAGTTGGAGCAGCGAACTGTGAAACGAGCGATCCGGGCTGCCGGTAGTTTAGCCGAACAAAAAATAAATCGTAAAACTTTGGCGGTGGTTGGAACGTGAGAGGAAAAAAATCCAAGGAACTCGCGTGAAAGTTTTTTCAACACAAACTATTTCTGTATACTTCGCCTCCACTCGTGCAATTTTTTGATTCTATGCAATTCAGGAAATCACTTACAAGTCTTCTCGCCCAGTTGAGTGAAGCCCGGAATTTTTTTTTCATCATGAACAAATCGCAGAAACGCTCGTTGGTTGAATATAAGTTGACTGCGTTATTGTCAGATACACGAAGCGAAGGAGCTCCCACGCAGAAAGAACGACGTTCGAGCTTGCATCGTTGGAATGCAACGAAAAATGATCATTTTTTACAGCAGAGTGCAAAATTTTCGTTCAGTGTATGTTAACGACAACGGGACAGTCTTTTCTGCCATTGGAAAACTGAATTTACCAGAAAAATTGCAACGATCGCATTAATTATCAAAATAATGAATAAAAATATATTTTTCGCTGTTTTTCAACGATGAAAACTTCAGTATCATGAAATAACCATGTTGGAGTTCACATCGTTGAAATGCAACGAAAACTGATCATTTTTTACAGCTGAGCGAAAAATTTTCATACAGTGTTTGTTAACGATAATGGGACAATCTTCTCTGCCATTGGAAAACTGAATTTAGCAGAAAAATTGCAACGATCACATTAATTATCAAAATAATGAATAAAAATATATTTTTCGCTGTTTTTCAACGATCCAAACTTTAGTATCATAAAATAAACGATGTTGAAGTTCGCATCGTTGAAATGCAACGAAAATTCATCATTTTTTATAGCAGATAGCAAAATTTTCATGCAGTGTTTGTCAACGATAATGGGACAGTCTTCTTTGTCATTGGAAAACTGAATTTACCAGAAAAATTGCAACGATCGCATTAATAATCAAAATAATGAATAAAAAATATATTTCTCGTTGTAATCCAACGATGCAAACTTCGGTGTAACATCAGAAAGATCTGCGTGGATATCCATCCACTGTACTCCATCGAAACTGTACGTTTTCGCAGAGACAAAAGAGACAGGATGCTCGGCAACATTCGAGAGCCAGGGAAGCTGATAATTCGGCCAATTAATTAATTAGGGCGGATTGAGAATCACGCTACAAAATAGAAAACAAAGTATCGTCAGGTTGTTATCGCGTCGAGTAGCTTCGTGGATGCATTCTTGCAACTAGAGTTCCAGTTACGTTATTGGGTGTGTATAACCATAGGCCTAATGGTTTTCTGGCATTGGGCCATCGTTGTGTATCCTCGAAGGTTGCGGTTACCTCGGTCACACACGTCCAGGTTTGCTCAAATTCCAACGCATACAGGATCGTAGCGAGGATCTTACTTGCTTCCGGATTCCTGGCGTTTTTTGAGGAGCTACGTGAGCCTATTAGACTGTCAGACCCTAATTAGCAAAATGTTGTCAAAAGTTTTGAGTTCTAAAAACTCTCGATAACATTTCGAACGATAGAAACTGAAAAAATTGCCATTAGCAAGTTTTTTTTTGTGGGGAACGTTTCCACCGAAACTTCGACGAAGTCAAACGCGTCGTCCGTCAATTTTTTCTCTTAATTTTTGTCGTTCGCTTCGTAATTTTTTATTTATTATTTTTTTTTGCATTTTTATTATCGTCGAGTGGCGAGTGATGAGCAAGAGAGTTTACGCGCGTTATCGCGGCAGGTAGTGAAACGCGGCACTACGTGTCAGGGGAAAAAATGGAGGCGTCGAGTTAGTTGGAGGATGCAATGAGGGTGGGAGAGGCGAGGTGTCCTGTGGAGAAGGACCGCCGGGTTTGATGCCACACTGAGCTCTGGGTTATCGAGGATTATAAAGTTTTAACGGCGATTCGTAAGCTGCAGCATTTACTCGACGTTTTATATGTGTACTTCGGATTTATCCTGTATATCTTAGCCTCGGTGCTTTCAGAATGTTAAAGTAGAACGAATGGAAGGATGATCTAGAGCATAAGAAAGATAAAGCACGAGGAAAGCGCAGGGGCTATGAAAAGAGCTCGGGAAACTGACGGAGGAGACGACAAAGATTGGATTTTTCTTTTTTTTTTCAAAGAGAAATAACTCTGCAATTTTGAAGGAAACGTAATCGGTTGTTTAACTTGATAAACTATTCGCTAATATTTACTCTTCGGTACGTCGGCCTTCATGGACGACTTGAAAAATTCATTAAACGCAAGAGGTGATTTTTTTTCCAATCGGAATTCATTAAAACTTGCCATAAAAACGCACGGAGCATCGAGTCATTACTTCTTTCATTAGCCAGCCTCCATTAATTCCGTTTTATTGCTTCTCCTGGATTATTCAACGTGCCTGGAAAATATGACGATTTTTGTACTTTATGAAACCCTCGAGAGTCCCATAACAGTGCACAGCGCCCAGTAGGTACTTGAAAAACATTATTAGTGTCGAATTATTCTTGTAATTGATTCAGGAGCATCAAGAAATTCATTGTCAGGATTATTCAGAGTAAACTTGTCCAAATGCGACATAAAAACCATGTGCTTCTTAATTGGACGAACGCGAATCATTCGAAATGCATCTCCGGGGCTTGTTGACGCCAATCAACTTTTTTTAAAAATTATTTCTGTATTCAGCCTTTTATGAGCAGGCAATGAAAAATGTAATTGTTCTCTCGACAACAAAATTTTGTGGAGTCACCAATTTTTACGATTTCAAAAGATTTTTGTTTGTTTGTCCAGTGAAGTGATTTCTCTGGATACAATTGCTCCTGGCGGTGACATGTGATCGAGTCAACGTTGTGATTCGCGTGGCAAAGATTTCAGACGAAAAAATCGTGAACAAAAGTGAATTTTGCGAAGCAAAAAATAAAAATTGACTCGAAATCGAGCAAATGACGTTCTCTCGTTGCTCAAGGCAAAGGGTAAAGTTATAATGATCATGTTCATTTAGATAATCGTAATTGGAATACCATTGCGTGAGCTTGGTCGATTTTCCTTTAAAAAACAGAACCGCCAACCTAATTATTCGTGAGTGTGTGTTCGCGCTGTGTTGGTGGAGTTAACCGAGGGGTAAAGATCATCCACAAATTGTGCCCCGTTACCTTGTGACCTATTTAACGGAATTTGTCACTTTATTTGACCGCAAAATCTACGGGAACAGCAGTGCAGTGATTTTTTCTTCTTTCACCTTCGAGCTGATCTCTCCTGCTTCATAAAAGGTAAGCTCTACGTTTTTCTGCTTTATTCTCTTGCTTTACTCCCTCACTCCGATCAGCTACTGTATCGAGTTCGATGACTCGATGTCACGATCGATGAAACCTTATAGGAACTCTGGACATGTATATGCTGGGTCAGAGGTAAACCTCAGACCAAAGCTCTGACCAAAACTGTGCATTTCTGGTACATTTTGAAATATACAGCTTTCCGGAAACTTTTACTCTGTTACGTCCGTTTCTATTCGTTTATTCCGGAGTTTTATGGTTTACTCCATTAGCGCGCGAGCTCGCGGTGAGCTTTTCTCACATTCATCGTCCCAAGTGCTTAATGTGACGAATTAGGACATGGGAACCGTTTAGCTACGTTAATTGTGGCGATTGAATGAAACCATTCGTGGAAAACCGAAAACACAGCGATTTTCGCTGCAAACAAAAACAAAATGTTAAGTTTTCCATTTTTGATTTAGTGGATGGAGTAAAAAAATTGAATCGAGCTTTTTTGTTAATCTCCAAGCAACTTTAACCCTCCGTGGATCATGTGATTTTGTATTTGGATCCTTTTCGTCCTGCCACTTATATCTCACGTATTTGGAGGGAGAAAAATCTGGAAAAATTCTGGAATACTCTCCACAGATTGTACTTCAAGGTTCCATAGTCGCAGTCGTGGAATTTTTTTTTCATTTTTCAATAAAACGTTTTGAAAAATAAGATTTTCGAAAAAAGTTCTCACAATTGGGTGAAAAAGACCCATGTGGAGGGTTGAACATTTCAATCGAGGGAATATCTTTCGCGAAGCAAGAGGTGATCCAAAAAACCCCCAATCGATAGCCCATTAAGGTCCAGACTGGCACGTCGTTATGGATTCGTTTTTTTTTTCCAGAGGGTCAGGGCGTCTCGGAATCTTCTTAGAGCATGGCATAGGCGACTCTGATAGAGGGTATGACGCGGGCGAGTCTGTTGTGGCCCACACAATTTGATAGCGTCGTTATGAAGCTCCGAAGATGTAATTCGAAGCTTCGGGCTTTAACGTTCTCAAGTCGGGTGCTAATTATCGTCGCAGTTTCATTTTCGGCGTTTCTGTCGACTCTCGGTATCAGTAACTCGAGAAGATATGACGTGCCCTGATTCTATGATTAAGTTTCCTTCGCAGCGTCGTATTGCAGGTTCGCTGCCAATATCCCTCTCGCGCGACGCGAGCTACGTCCCGCGCCTCTGGAAAACCGTTCGATATCGAAGCACACTTCGATTTCTTGGTGCAGGCATATTCTTCGAATTTATACATTCGCCTTCGATCACATTATTTTGTCATTTCGTCGCCTGCTCCTCCTGCCGGCTCGAGCTTTATCGAAATAAATTCAAGCTGCTGTGTTTTCGTGCAGTGCCTCTTGGAATATTCTGGAAATATAATAGACGATGCACTGATGTTCGTCAATGAGGTTTTCCCAAAAGTTTGACACTTTTTTCAAATTTTTATATTTTTTTAGTGCCGAACGGTCGAGGAACGTTCGGAAAATGTGAAATGGATTCGATCTCATTTAATTTCTGAAAAAAATCACACAGTCACTGGAAAATTAACGAAATTGCATGAAAAATACATAAAAAATTGATAATTAATAAATAAAAAATAGGGAAAAAATCTTGGATCGTTGGAGCTTTGGAACAAGAGCCAGAAAAAAATCTTACGCGTTCTCAGATAGCTGCAATCGTTTTCTCCGGTATTTTTCACACTCGAGAGTTTGATTGATCCCGAAAATGTCGCGTTTCGTTCTTATGCAGTTCGATTCAGCTCGTAAACGCGATTCCAACGCATTTCAATTTTCTAAGTGAAAATCTTGTGACAAGGTCGTATCTGTGTGTATGTGGGACTGCACCGATTCCGAAGCAACTGCCACTCGAGCGAAAACTCTGCTTTCACGGCATGAAGAGCGATTTTTCTGAATTTAAAATTTTTAGTTTTATTTTTTTTTAATTAAAAAATTGAGCCAAAATAAAAAGTTTCGGCCGAAAATTTGATGAAATTTTTCAACATTCTCTGCATAAATTTGATGAACTTTTTTTTTCCTCGCATCCACAAAATTTCGATGGGCAATGATGGGGAATTCATGGGAAGCTCCATGGGAATTTTTTAAAGAATTGTCCTGGAGCTACAAAATTTCGTTGGTCAGAAGTTAATCGCAGAATTCCAACGGTTGGAGCGTTTGATACTTTCGGGCTGCACTTCGGATCGATTTTACTTCATGTCCATCCTTAATTGGGTACTGAAACGAAGTTAACGAGAAGGGTCGGAAACAGTGAGTGTTGGAGCTTCCCAGAGGATTGACAAATGTCAAACGAGGGATTTTCGTCCTGAAAACCGGGTCGCGCGAGTGTTTTTTGTTATTTACCAGCTCGTAAAGTTCCAGTTCGAACTTGAATCTTTCTAATCGCGCACACAAAGTAGTCTGAACGGAACGGATTGAAAAAAGGGAGAAATCTGGAACGCTCGTGTTTTTCTTTGAGCAATCACCCCCGAGAATTGTTAGGACGTCGCGTTGATTACAGCTGCACGATGTTTCCCCTCGGATTTTATGAAAATACCCGAGAGTTTAAAGTTTCGCCCTGTAAACTCGAAGGCGCTCGATCAAGCAGGGAAAAGTCTGTGTTCCATTTAAATTTCTTCTACCATTTAATCAGCCGCACGGTTGAGGCCTCTTTCATTCACCTCGCGATTCGCTTTTTACTTCGAGGAGAAAGAAAAACTCTATTCAGACGAAACTGGAGGCCAAGAAAATTTCCGAAATCTACGATACCGAAGTTTTCATCGTTGGAATGCAACGAAAATTTTATTTTTTATTCATTATTTTGATAATTAATGCGATCGTTGCAATTTATCTGGTAAATTCAGTTTTCCAATGCCAGAGAAGACTGTCCCATCATCGTTGACAACTACTGTATGAAAATTGAGGGCTCTGCTATAAAAAATGATTCGCGGAACGTAAACAAATATTTGAAGGAATTTTAACGTTCGAATCATCCTCGAAATGTCTTGATAATAACAATTCAGGTCTCTACACGTTCGATAGAAACGATGTGGTGAAATTGTATTTGGATAATTCACCGATTTCCCGTGAACTACGTGCGACCATGATCGGGCGAAATTATTTGATAGCAAACGTTGGCTCCTCCGCAATAGTGTAATTGATCTATAAGCTTGAACTGCTTACTCAGTGAATATATGCAATAGATACTGCAAATTCATAACGCGTTATTTGTTAATCCTCAAGCTCATGCTCATTATCTCTTGATATTTAATAATAAATTCGTTGAATCAATCAAATCCAAATAACTCGAAAGTCGTACACAATTCCCAAGCTTATGCTCATGATCTCTTGATATTTAATAATAAATTCTTTAAATTAATCAAATCCAAATAACTCGAAAGTCGTACACAATTCTCAAGCTTCTGCTCATGATCTCTTGATATTTAATAATAATTTCGTTAAATTAATCAAATCCAAATTACTCGAAAGTCGTACACAATGCTCAAACTTATGCTCATGATCTCTTGATATTTAATAATAATTTCGTTAAATTAATCAAATCCAAATAACTCGAAAGTCGTACACAATTCTCAAACTTAGGCTCATGATCTCTTGATATTTAATAACAAATTCGTTAAATCAATCAAATCCAAATAACTCGAAGGTCGTACGCCATCCTCAAGCTTATGCTCATGATCTCTTGATATTTAATAATAAATTCGTTAAATCAATCAAATCCAAATAACTCGAAGGTCGTACACCACGTTTTTATATACTTTTTCCAGGGCGAACGAAATTCACACATGGGTGTTATTCCGAAGTACAACGATTTTATATTCTGAATATGTAACTCGTGCTTCGTCGATACCATCTCGGCTTCCACCATATTGCTTCGAATCGAAACTTGAACTTTTCCAATCTTGGTTTTCTATTCTCAAAATAAAACGAACGCTCCATAAAAGTTTCGCAGTGATTTTCAGTGAATCAGAAAGGGGTGACAGACGCTGCTGTCGCGAGGGCGAGACAAAAAAATTCCATATCTTTTGTGTTTGTCTTTGAGATTCCGCGACTATTCGTACAGCCAACTCCCAAGTCGAACTGGATCGAGACTCGAGTCGCGGTTTCTTTCAGTCCCTATGGGAACAGAGAATAATTCTTAGATTTATCCAACATCGCATTTTCGTCGTTTATGCTCCAGATATTTATCTTATGCAGATGAAAAACTCGTATCGCGGATTTATCTTAGATAAAACTTCCGATAACAAAAATTACGTTATTTAATCAGTCAACTTGTGAGCCCTCAAGCCTTTCACTAAAATTGCCAACATATCGCGAATAAGGAGACATTTTGAGGCTCGATATTGGCTGAGGAACGACGAATTCGTGGTTTACTTCAAGATCGAATTTAGTGACTAAGATGCTTCAGGAAAAGAGAATTTTGTTGGAAACGATCGATATTTTGTTGGGCACACGTTAAACTAAACTTTTTCGTCATTTTTTTTCCGGGGCGACGAACGAACATGTTTCTCCCGATCGCCGCAGATATTTTTGTATGGGTTGAACGTTAAAATTCTGGACGCGTATTATTGTTATTCGATGCGTGCAGGAGAACACACTGAATATCAATTCCTTCGAAACAAACAAACCAACTAACTGGACGCTCGTCAAATAATCGAATGGAAAGTAAAGCGTGTGTTTGGACCAACGACCCAATATGCGACGAGGAAATAACTGTCAACGTTATATCCGCAATGAATTTTTGTGAATTTTTTAGTTTACGTGATAATAAAAATATTAAAAATTAGTTCAACGAAAAATTTCGACGCCTTCGAGATCGAAATTCCGGAAAAATTAATCACGCACTATAAACAAAATTTCATTGGAAAAGATGTAAATTTTGTTTGAAACGTTAAACTGAACGTTTTCTTGAATAATCCCAAAAATTGTCCCATCGCAACAAGAAATATTCTAGAAAGTCTCTGCGAACGCAAATTTTTGTCGATCCAATCGTAATTTTTCCCGAAAATTCCATCAGAAACGAAAAATATTCCCTGAATACCGAAAATTTTGAAATTATCAAAAAATATTTAGTTCACCGCGTGTTTAACATAAAAGCGACCATTTTCAACAAAATTTCATTTCCAGCGCGTGCGGATGAATGGATTCGAAGGATTTTCTTTTCAATTATTTCATTTAATCTCTTCTCGCTACAGTCTCGATGATTGTACGGTGAATTTTGAGCCGGTGTGCTAATCAGTACAATTGGTACGATTATGGTCCGAGGCGAACGCCATGCTGCACGGATATAAGGCTGATTTACATTATGCGATAATAGACCAATATCCCCTGCGCCCTTACCTCACCAACATTTCGGATGTTGCACCGAAACGTAGGTAATCAGGCCTGTAATACCTCTCCGGTACTGTATGTGCGTGTGACTCCGGCAGATGCAGCGACTGTACGAGTGCATTATCCACGTCCGCATGAGCAGTTTCAAACTACACCCACACACAGTCTCTCTCTCTCTTGCTTCCTCCACCTGGGCGGATGCCTTCACATTTTGGGCGTGTGTGTGTGAATCCATGTAAATTGGTATGTGTGGATAACAGTAGTTTGGCTGTGACGTATATACAGTTATTCGATTCCTGTGAAAGGATAACTTGCTCCTGCATACGAGTATACATATCGAATGATCGTGGAATAGTTTGCACTGTATGCATCACCATTTTCTGGCTGATCAGACTATGCTGGCGTGTCCTATATATTCATAAACATATATATATTGTATATGATGCTGTGCGTTCGTATTCTGGTGCTTGACCACTTCGCGATCATTTGACTATATATAGTAAGTGGCATGAAATTGCTACTTAATTGGATGCAAGCTCATCGGGCCAGTAATCTTTCTCCCTGCATTTTGCACGCTCGCGTTTTCGTAATACTTCGATATCAATTAATTTTTCGTTTTTTTTTGTACTGCCAAGTATTCATCAGCTCGTCCTGCTGCCTTTTTCATTCTTGTGCACCGTTCGTACTCGTTTCTGGTCCTGAGGGAAACGACGAAGGAAACTGCACTCAGCCGTCGATGACGAACGGGTGCGTGTTGGTTTTGTTTTTTTTTTATTTCCGTTCATTTCGATCTTGGGAACGAGAAAATTTTCAGGCTATCAGTTGAAAGTACGCCGCGCAATAATAGGGAAAAAAATTCTTCGCTTTTGACGTTCGCCGACGTAGCATTAATAAATCTCTCGCTGGGTTATTCAGTCCTTATGACATTGGAGATGCTTTAATGAGAAATTATGTAGGTGGCACGAATTTCTTGAAAAATTGAAAAGGCTTTTGCACAGTTAAGATCCTGACTCTGCTCGATACGACTATTAATCCCTTCTCGATATAGTCGACGCTATATTTTTATTTTTTTATTTTTTTAGTGTGATAGTAATTATAAGTGGATTAAATCGATTTCCAATGAGTAGGTTCAATCGCCCGTTTTCCGTTTGATGCCTTCTGGTGGACGAGAAATAGAACGAAGAGAGAGAGAGTGGGGGACAGAGATGCCGAATCACATCGAGATGATTCGGGTCGTTCGAAAATTGGCCTCCGGCCAGGTTTCCCAATTGAATGTACGAGCAGAGGCCGAGGCGCCTTTTCACATCTTTGCAAAACGAGCGTAAAATGCTCTTCAAAACTCGCATCAGCTTCTTGCTGGAGACTAATGCGATTATCGAACTGGTTCCTGACTGCACCGAATCGCACGTAGATCTGTGTACGCTATACGTAACCTCACTCTCTCTGTCTCTCTCTCTCTCTCTCTCTCTCTCTCTCTCTCTCTCTTCGCTATACATCTGTACTCGTCCGTGTACGTTTACGTGGCTCTGCGCGCTGATAATTGATCGAATTACAATGACAAGCTGCATCACTCGTGAAATTCACGGAAGCTCCGAAAATAGATTTAAAAAAAATGTTTGATCGATTTTTAAATAATTCTGAAAATTCGTTTCCAACAATTACACGCGGTTGATGAATTTTAGTTAAAAATATGGGAATTGATTTTCGTCTTGTTTCCAGTTTGTAGTTTTTTTAGGAAAAACACAAAATTACAAATTTTTTAAATATCATCTGCCTGGATATTTTTAATTTCAATATTTGGCTTGGAAATTGTGTTTGTTTTTATTTCCCCGAGAGCTCGATGAGGAAACGAAAGAGTATGGTTTTCCGATTGGCTTTTCCTGATGCACATTTTCCTCCTTATTCGCGGTCGAAAAAAATCGTTTTTGTTCTCTTTTACGTGGGAACAAAAAAAATAAAAATATACAGACACATTCGCGCTTTAATTTCTACGGCAGCAGTCAATTCCACTTTGGCAATTTTTCATAAAAGAGAGATATCTGACCACATGGCAGATTTTGCAGTGTGGTTTGCGATTGATTTTTTTTTCGATATTCCAAGTTTTTATTTTTCGGTTACCCAGGATGAGGAAGCTTCAGCGATCCGGTTCGTTCCGTTCACTTGGGGATTACGCTCTGAACGCCATTCGTGACAAGCTGTTCATATGCGCGAAACATCCATCCCTCGCGTCCGGCTCGGGCAAACATACGAAAATTCCGAAAATATTTCTGCTTCCTCGGAAATGAGAAAAATTTCCGCACCAAAAATCATGCACAATTAGATTTTTCAATTTTTTTCACCAAAACGTCAATTACGCAGCTAGAAATCCACTTTTCGATTCGCTGAGTCAGCAATTTTATCAACTGCTCCCTCTCATCGTTATAATTGTGATCATCATTTTTGTTATTGAGAAAAAGATAAAAAAGTGTTTCCCACTCGATTCGGGGCTCTGAAAAATACCAACGAAACTTTTCTTCTTCTGGGTCAGTCTCGTTGTCCACAGTAAATATATAAACACGCCCAACATTCGTTAACAATACGTCAAGATACTTTGCCCTAATAATAAGTATTTAAAGAGGTTTCCAGGTATTTCGAAAAGAAAAGAAGATGATTCTGGGTTTTTTTTTGCTCGGTCGAAGGAAGCGTTATATTATGGATGACACAGAAGCTTTCTTGTGCGAGCTTCCTCGTAAAAGCATCCTGGCAGGTTATACGATCCACCGTTTTCCGTTTACTCAGCAATTTTTCCATGAGAGCCAAGTCATAGATAAGCTTTAAGCTTTGGCGACGACACCCTCACCCCTCGGCCTCCGCAGCCGCGGGCAATCGCGACGCTTCAACTACATAATGGCAAATCCTCTATATTAAACCTTTCCAATCTTTGATGTGTGTTTCCCGCCTTTGATCTCGTCGGGAAACAAAGATCCTACCACAAAATAATATTCGTATCATTTTATTGAAACTTCTCCGAAATGAAACGCGTATGAGCCTGGAGTTGACAATAAATGAAAAAATATGTGAACAAACACAAGTTCCCGATCAATTACCTTCTTTTCTCCATAAACGTTTCAACTTTTCATTCACCGTTTGACAACTTTTGCATTTTTTACATTTTTAACCACAGAGCTATATTTTTATCGAAATTAATATTTTATGAATATTGCTCTTTTAATCCTTAGCGGATCACATGACTTTTTATCGCACTCTGGTTCGTATATGGATCCTTTTCATCCTGCCACTCATATCTCGTGGAATTGAAGAGAAAAAAATTTGAAATAACTCCGCAATACTCTCCATTCATTCTACTTTGCGGTTTCATCGTTTTAGTCGTTGCATTTTGTTGCATTTTTCAATAAAACGTTTTGAGTAACGAGATTTTCGGAAAAAAAAAAAAAATTTCTTGGGTAAAAAAGACTCATATGATCCGCGGATTATATGAATTTTCATGGCACCGTGATCGCGAATGAGCCTTTTCCTCCGGCCACTTATTTCTCACGTATTTGAAGTGAGAAAATCTGAAAAAAATCTGACATACTCTTCGTAGATGCTATTTCGAGGTTCTTGGGTCAAATAGACCCCTATGGTCCGCGGAGGTTCAAATTCGTCGAAATTACAGCCACAACGTTCAACAGTAATGAGGAAATTACTACTTTGTAAATTTTTTTTAAACGTCCGTTCGAAATTGGACCCAATTGCAAATTTTTTGTATTTTGCATGAATCGTTCGAGAAATATCGGTTACAGGTATCGAGAAAATCGGACAGTAACTCGAATGGAGAAAATTTGAAATGATGTTGCGAATATCGTGGAATTTGGTTTTGTCGAAAAAAGTCCATTTCCTAACTATCGGTTGCTGGTTCCAGGGAAAGATTGATTGAACAGTGGTATCGCGTTCGACGGTTGACCGAGTCTGGATCCATATGCATGCGTAACCCACGAGGTAACACGATCGCGCAACACTGACTCATTTGATTCGTTTTTTCATATCGTGTTTGAAATTTTACGTGATTCTGGCACGCAGACGAAAAAAAAGTCTCCTTGTATCTCTTTGATGGGAATGCGAAATTATCTGACTGCAGTTTCGGCGCGATGCATATATCGATCACTGTCTTTTTGTTGAGGACGCGGACTCGCACACTCGAGTTATAAACTGCTCGCGTATTTAACGTGCCCTCAGCCCAGCATGCTTGAGCGGAACAGAGAAAATCACTTTGATCTTTTTTTTGTCAATTTTCCGAAAGCCCGAAACAAGCGATGGGAAAATGGAAAACTTGGAATCCCTCGAGTGCTGCTGACGGATGGTCTGGAAAACATGATTGCTGGCGCGGAGTTAACTGCCCCTGGCGACTCTGTAACGAGTGATGAAAAACCCGATTATTTGCTTTTTCAAATGCAAACGTTTACCGTTGTACGAGAGAGCACGGTTTTACTATAAATTGAAAAAAAGTTTCATTACATGTTTGTGCTTTGGTCGTAACTCGTGAACGCTGCGAGGCGTGCAAATTAATATTTGAAAAAGAAAAATGAAAATATGTTGAAAAGGAATTTTTATTTTTGGAAACGTTCGATATTTTCTTGGTCACGTGGGACTAAACTTTTTTTTTTATAATCCCAAAAAATTTCCCAAGGCAGCACGAAATATTCGAGAAAATCTTTTCTAAAAGCAAATTTTTGTCATTCCGGTCGTTTTGAAATTGCCGAAAAATGTTTAGTTTACCGTGTTCGACAAAATATCGAAGTTTTTTAACAAAATTTTTATTTAATCAGAAAAAAAGCAGCCGATGAATGCACCAGAACATCTGCTCGACCCACAGCAACGTTTCCTAGTGTTATGTTTGGAGAAAAAGCATGTTGAAGTAAGTTGAGCTTCCTCAAAATGTTCCGGTTATGATTCGGAACTTTTTTGTCAGGGATTTGTGGAATTTAGTCCGGTTGAACTTTCCCCTGCGTGGATCATGTACTTTTCTCGTTTCTGCTCTGCATATTTCAATGCTAAAGGACGCTGAGCATAGTTTTTTTTTCTTTCGTTGGTGGAATTAGCTCTTTGGAGGACTTGGTTGCTTCTGCGGAGGCTTTCCTGGGGGTGGAAAGTTTTAACGGAGTTCTGGAGACGATTCCTCGGGACTACTACAAGGGATAAAAGAAGATCAAGTTTGATACTGTGCGCGGCGATGTTCGGGATGTTTTGGCAGCTCCACCAAAATATAAATATTATATGGGTCCGCAGAACGTAAGACGGAAATCCACGCAAAGAAAACACGGTAACGACGCTCGCTGGGAATAATTCGAGTGCGTTCAACAGCTCTCGGTAATCTCTGTCACAATGCGCGCGATCTTGATATAAAAAGACTGAGATTTGCACGTTTATACAATTAAATTCATCTCATTGTCTGGACCACGTTTTCCATAGAGTTGGGAATTCTTAGTTTCTACCTTTTTATCTCATTTCAAGAATTTTCATCAGTGCAAAATTCATATTCGGGCTCTCGATTATAAATCAGCTCAAGAAAAAAAAAAAAAAATGATTCGCTGCATTCTGGGTCGCCCGTTTGTTGTTTCGTTTCTATTCGTGACGCGACGTTACACTGGAAATTATTATTTTTTTTTTAAACGTCGAAATTTTTGTGAAAACGTCAAACTAAATATTTTTTGGTAATTTCAAAATTTTCGTTATTTTTGCAGCTTATTTCGTTGCTAACGGAACAGTCGGCAAAATTTACGATCGGAATTACAAAATTTGTTTTCCAAAGAGATTTTCTAGAATTTTTCGTGAATTTTTTTTTTTTGATTATCAAGAAAAAAAAGGTTTCGCTGAACGTATCCAAAAAAATATCGATCTTTTCCAGCAACTTATTTTTCTAAAAATTAATCCTTCCGCGACTGAAGTGAGTTTCCTGTTTTATTTTTTTTCGAGCAAAAACCACGAGACCGAAAGAAAATATTAGCGAAGGTGACGTGAACTTTACGAATGCGTGAAATTTGATGGCAAACATTTTTTATTTCCCCGAGCACCGGAAGTGCCAAGATTTACGAGCAACTCGTCGCGTCATAATGAGAAAAATATGTCTTAGTTTGTCAGCTTCTCAATTAGTGAGAGGCGCGCGTTTGACTGTGAAAGAAAACAATGAAAAATTACGAAGGATTTCAGTCGATGACTCTTCACTTTCGCATCGATACAATTTCTCCCCGAGGGAGAAATACTTTGAGTGCATATCGCAAAGTTAAATATTCTTTGTGGAAAGCCGAGGAAAAAGGGGAGGAGCGGGCCGAAGAGTTGACCTATATGAGTTTGACGTGAACGAATGTTCCAGTCAGTGTTACGACTGCATATGTGTGTACAAACGCGTTGACTGAAAATTCATGCAGCGTACGGCTCGAGTGCAAGCGGGACGAGAACAAAGTATACCCAGAGGGGAGGTTAGATGCTGGATGAAAGCCGTTTGGGGAGAAAGACCGAAAGGATATAATGGCGTGGGTGGACGGAAAGGAGGAAGGAAGTAAGAGAGCGAGAGAGAGTGTGTGAGGGGTTGAATAACGTTATAGAGCAATATGAAGAAGAGAAAAGAAGAAGAAGAAGAAAAAAGAAAGAAATGTTATAACTTGGCGAAGATCGAGTGCGGTTTGCGTCTTTCCTATTTTTCTTAGTTTGCTCCTTTTTTTTTCGTACCTTTCTCACATTTTTACTGCTGGCTATTCATCATTCGAATCCCTCTCTCTCTCTTTCTCGCTCTGCCCCATTTTTATTTCTCTGTGCTCATTGTGCGGTCTCTCTTTATTCTCTTCCTTTGACCAACCTCGACGCTTTCTTTTTATACAACTTAGTTTTATTGCTCAATTCGCTTTGTAGCTTAATTATAAAGAAAGAAAAGCATCCCTCTGGCCAGCCGATACTTTTCCGCACAATCGGACATTCCACAACGATTTTTTCACCAAATAATCACAAGCCGGAGCATCGCAGAGTCTTGTATTGACAACAATAGCAATTGGAAACGTTCGCAATTGAAGCTCCGGAGAAACTTCAATATTTTACCAATCGTTTTTCCAACAAACGACAGGGAATTCTCTTTCAGGCTCTCGATTCAGTCTCATGGATCAATTATCCTGAAAAAAACCATAAATACCCCATAATATGGCACCTCATTAGGGGACGCCGTACAGGAGCTCGCGTTATTCCTTCCTCGCCTAGTTTTTCCTTGGCAAAAAAAACACCAACTTTTATTTAATGTCAAATACAAAATCGGCTACAAAACAATTTTTTTCATGAAATTGTTTTTTTCCAATTTATTTTTTGACAGTTTCAAAATTTTTGGAATTTTTGCAGTATTTTTGGTTACCAACGAGACTGTCAGCAAAATTCACCATCGCAATGACAAAAATTTGCTTTCCGAATATTTGTTGTTGCAGGGACAACATTTTTGGGACTTTGTATAAAAAAAAAGTTTGGTCGAACGTTTTCAACAAAGTTTACTTTTCAGTGACAAATTTCAAACAATAAATGCAACGCACTAGTGAAACTTTCAAAATATCCTTACACATTAAAGTCGTTTGTGAAAAAACAGAAAAAGTCAAAGCACCTGTTCACAATGAATTGTGTAAAAAAAGGTCGGGAAAGAAACCGAAGGAAAAGTTGAAATTTTCTCATCAACAAGTTGCCTGGGGACTGTTAATTTTGTTGAAAAGATTCTTTCATAACTCCTCAATGTTTATTGTTTTAACAATCGTCCATTTTGTACCAAGTGGGCCCTGTGCGACGCACGAGTGAAAGGTGGAGAACAGGTGAAATTGTTTTCACGTCGACGCTCGATTTCGTGTGCCTAGGCTTTTGAATCCAGAGCATAATGGAGCAAAGAGCGAAAAGAGAGAGAGAGAGAGAGAGAGAGAGAAGGAAAGCAGACGCGGAATTGCTCCGGTACGCCTGGAATAATATAACTTGTATCCTCTTTCTCTCCCTCTCTCACTTTTCAGATCCCCAAAGGGTTGCTCGGGTGCTCGTTTAACTTGGCAGTGTTTACCGCATTGCGAGATTATATCGTGGTTTATAGTGCACTGCAGCGAATGTTTAATGGAGTGATACAATGGGCGGTAGTAATACACGGTGTGTGAGCTAGCGACAAGATTATACATCCATATACTCGCCTCTCCGTATCATATGCATATATATATATATGTTAATGTTCATCCATATACACATCGATCCAAATATTATGTATATACTTATGCCAGTTTGTACATAATACATGCTCGCGATGTTTGTTATTTTACGCGGGGGTTTGTATATTCAGTGGTAGCAAACCCTCATCGGTTTGTATGTTGAATCATGTGAGCGATCCAGACGTTTGATCGTTGTTGATTTACGTGTATGCGCAACCGTGAGAAATTTTCTCTTGGTATCTTGTGCTTTGGCAATTCCATCAACGGCCATGGGCATGGTTTATGTGATTTCAAGCTGCTCTTCAGGAAGAAAGGGACAGTTTTTTTGAAGCTTTTCTGAATTGCCTGCGGCGGATAAATAGGAATTTTTATTTGTGGTATTATTTCGATTGTAATGGCAAAAATCTGTTGGATCGTTCGATGCATTTTACGAATGCATCCGCTTGCTCGATCAACCACAAGGTCGAATAATTCTCCTCGCAGTCACCATGAGAGTCGAATCTTTTTCGTCCCAGCTCCAAATTTTTTAACGATCGAATCCCTTCATGGATCATTTTGCAATTCTCTTTCGTGTGCTCCGGAAAAACGTACCCATGTCCGGGTAGCCGACGTTCCTACATCGGCCGACGATTGGCTGTACTGTGGCATCTCGTTGGCAACCAACAGTCGGATGTAGATGACGGCCGAACGTCGGCAAAACGTTCGTGCAATGTCTGGGTATGAAGCGGGAAAGTATCGGCAGCCGACGATCGGAATCAAGCATGGCCCAACGTTGGCAAGACGATTGTTTGACCATCGTGATGACGTTATGCTCTGTGGTTGGCGCGATGCTGGCCACCGGAATTTAGACGACGTTGGGTCATCGTCGTCTGAAAACGGTTGGCCACCGCTTGCATCCCGAAGTGCAGCCGAGGGTCGGCAGTAAGGCGGTGTATTATCGGCAGTCAACGATCGAAACCCAACCACGGTCCAACGTTTGCGAAACTTTTATTTCACCATCGCGACGACGTCCAACGTCGTGGTAGGCTCGACGTTGTCTACCATTATTCAGACGACGTTGGTTCATTGTCGTCTGATAATAGTTATGGCTACCGCTTGCATTCCAAAGTACAGCCAACGGTCGACAGTGAGGCGGGGAAAAATCGGCACCCGACGATCGTGCCAACTTGAATTTCGCGCGTTTCATGGACTAGAGGGCCAACTCGCGAACGCTCCTTTCCCGCCGAAAAGCATTTTTCGCGCGGCAATACACCACGCGTACCATAGAATCCCGCCGGAGTAGAGTTCGTTCGGAGTAGCACAACGCGCGCATTGTTCACACGTGTGTTTCGATTTCGCCAACGTACAATTACGTGCAAAGAAAAGCCACAAATGTCTTCCGACGCCATGGATCCTCACCTAAACAATGGGTAAGTGCAAAATTCTAATCGTGCATTTTTATCGCGCGGAGACGTTTTCATAGCCACTAACCTCAAAAATGATTTTTTTTCCCCATTCTTCAAAGTTTTTTCGAGAGTCGAACAACGCACGTCGTTGTCGATTTCGTGCACGAGAAAACTGCGGGGCAGAAAGCATCCGTCGAATTGGTTCCTTGCGGTTGGATAGACCGAGTGGAGGAAAAATGGATATGCTACTATCCACCGGAGAAAGATTGGACAAAAGTCGACGATTGGACAAAAAACTCCAAAACAAGGGAGAAGTCATGGAAAGCGTGCGACATTTCGATCCTCAAAGAAGCATGTAAGATGAATCATTTCATTTTGTATTCATGTCACTGCGGTCATGTTTGACAGCATGTCGAATGACAAATTATTTCTTTGCTTAGCGAACTACGAGAAAGGGATCCGGCGTCTCAAGAAATTCTTCACTGATTCTACGGTGCTCAGTACCAGTGAAGATGTTCCGGAAGAACCAGATTTGCAGAACAACAATGTCACCATTCTGACTGCAGCGGAGAGTCTTTCCCAACTACGCAATGTGCCAATGATGACTCCGAATGACTCTGCGACGAGTAAGTATGAATTATTTTAATTATTCATCGGCGCCTCATATTTTCATTAATTATGGGAATTGAATTTTATTTTTCACAGACGGAGGAACCTTGCGTCGAGCTCAGTCCTTCGCTTCCACTGGAAAAATGATTCGACAAAACAATTTGTCGGAAAGGAGATATCTGAACAATACGGAGAAGACAGAAACGCTTCTAGGTATGTTTTATTTTTTATTTTTTATTTTTAATGTGACGTTAAATAACGTAACGTAACGTTAAATTATTTTTTAACGTAAAGGAAAGTTAAATTCCCAAAAATAATTTTAGGCCAAAATATCGTCAAAAATTAAATTTATTCAGTTATTTATAACTTGAATTGATAAAATTTGTGTAGTTATTTTTTATTCTTTTGCATATTCTAAATTTTTTTCTCATCTTATGAAAATAAAAAACAATGCGTCAAAAAGTGAATTTGTTTACTTTAGGAAAATGACATAAATTTATTTTATCCATTTTAATATTAATAAATTCGAGTTTTAACGCATTTTTTTATTTTCATTTAAAAAAAATGTATTTCATTAAATTCCAATTTCATGTCAATTAATTTATGTCATTTATGTGAATTTATGTAATTTTCTTAAAGTAAATAAATTCACTTTATGACGCAGTTTTTTATTTTCATAAGATGAAAAAAAAAGTTGAATCTAGACTGAAGAATCTAAAATAACTAAACAAATTTTATTAATGCAAGTTAGAAATAACGGAATAAATTTTATTTTTGAAGATATTTTTGCCCTAAAATTTTTTTTTAACGTGACGGTAGATCAAATGCCGAAAAATCCGTTCAAAGTGGAGCAGACTTTGAAAAATACGTAAAATTGGAGGGCTTGTACGAACCGTTGGGGGCTCGAAGGGTTAATACTAATTCACCTTCACTGTTTTGTTTTCCAACAGCTGTTTTGATGGAACATTACGCAGTCTCTACAAAAACCATTACGTCGAGGATGAGCCGCTGGTTTATTGGAGCAGCTGATCGAGCTGGTGGTCGGAAGCAGCGAAAATAAAGTATCACCATAATTTGTTTCGTGAATACCTTTTGTGGTTGTTTTAAAAAGTTCAAAAAAAGTTGAAAGTAAAAAATTCAAAAGTTGAGTTAGTCAAAAATGAAAAAGTTAAGTTTAAAGTCAAAAATTAAAAAGTTAAGTTAAAGTCAAAAAGTACAAAGTTAATAGAAATGACCAAAAATGAATAAGTCAAGTTAAAGTTAAAAGGTAAAAAGTTAATAGAAATGACCAAAGATTAAAAAAGTTGAAGTTGAAGTTAAAACGTACAAAGTTAAGGTAGCCAAAAATTGAATTATTATCATTTCATTGTTAATTAATGTTAGTTGATGTATTGTTCATGCATACAGTAAATAAAAAGAAAAAATATTCATCGTTTGAAAATTGTTATATACATGAATTCCTTCCTTCCTCAACTACGACGTCGAGCCTACGCCGATCACGACGTTGAACCGACGCCGATCGCGACGTCGAGCCTAGGCCGTTCACGACGTCGAGCCTAAGTCGTTCCCGACATCGAGCCTACGTCGATCACGACGTCGCGCCTAGGTTGCATTCAACGTAGGCGCACCGCTAAGGTGTAACGTTGGGCCGATGTTATCATGCCAACGATTATTGGTCGTCGAATCGACGTTGACGAACGAGGTCGGGCCGACGTTTTATCAAAGGCGATCGTCGTTGCGCCGACGTTGGCCCGCCTCCCAAACCGTACATGGGGTATGGTTACAGCTCAAGGACGCTCACTGCACCAAAAAATAACGCGACGTTCTGCTTCAAAGGGTTGCTCATTTTATTCGCTCAAAAAAAAAAACAGCGATTGAGCTTTTGTATCGCGAACCTCTACGGACCAGCTTCATGCGGTTTTCGATTATAGTTGGTCCACGGAGACACTCATTCATTCTGACATACGAATCGACCTTATGATCCGTTAACGAGAACGTTCACGCTGGACCGTAAGAATCAAGATTTTCTCCCATGAAACTCAAGTTCCGCATTGTTCCTCACCCACATGTCGTATTCTCTTTGACGATAATTTTTCCCCCAGAAGCTTCTCCCAGTTTTTCTCATGATAGAAAAAAAAAAGGATGGCAAAGTTCACTGCAATTCATACACGCGTCCACGTCATCCCACAATGGCAAGACGAGTTATTTCTCTTTTGCTACATCGATTAATAATTGACAAATTTTTGCATGAAAATTTTTTTTTCTCGTTGCCGCTGCGCCAAAATTTTCCGCTGAATTGAAATATCTCCGCACTCCGGAAAAATGACGCAAAATATTTTATTGATTTCTCAAGTTTCGTAAAAAAAAAAGGAAGTGAATTTTTTTTAAATTGAGCTGATTAAATTTTTAATCGACACGACGACAAAATTGAACAATACTTTTTTGTTTTCTCGATACTGGCAATAAGAAATCGACTTTGTTGATCACCAGGTGAAAAAATGAAGGAAAATTGTTTATAAAAAGATTGAGGTGAGAAATTGTTACTTCGAGACCTCGCTGTAAGTTTTTTCTTCGCGTACCAACGATCACGGAAAATTTCATTTGATGCCAAGAATAGCTCTCGCATCAACGAACCGTGGCTACTGCCGAGTCCGTGCTTCAGGCTGTGAACGCTTGTGTACTGCTCTTACTCTCATAGAATAAAATCACATCGCAGCCATCGGTGGGAATAGCCTGTTTAGCGGTCACGCGAGATTAATCCGTCGAGCGAAATATCGGTTTATCGATTATTCCTCGTTACACACTCCAAGTTGCTGCCGTGGGATATAAGCATCCGCGAGAATATCATGCTCCGTGCAGATCAAACGGCGAGCAACGTCCTGACTCTGCTTTTCTATGTTTCTTTCAACGATCGCGCCAATTTCGATGAGCGATCGATTTATGCCACGTCGACGAAGTAAAAAAAGGCTCGCCATAGCGTAATTGAACCGATTGAACCGCTTGATACTTTTCAACATGTTGAACTCTTTCAAAGTCTAAGACCAAGAGAGATTTATGACGCGATCGATTGCACTGAAAACAAAATTTTGTTGAAATAGATGGAAATTTTGTTCGATACGTTCGACTAAACGTTTTTTTTTTTCATAATCCCAAAAATTGTGTCAATATGCAGCGAGAAATATTTTATAAAGTCTCTTCGGAAGACAATTTTTGTCGTTCCACTCGTAAATTTCGCTGACAATTCCGTTAGAAACCAAAAATACTGCCAAAATAACGAAAAATTTTGAAATTATCAAAAAATATTTAGTTCTTCGTATTCAACAAAATATCGACGATTTTTAACAAAATTTCGTTTTCAGTGTAGGGTGATGCACAACTTTTTCTAATCCTGAAGAAATACTCACAATTTTATTTGTCAGTTCGTTTTAATGTTCAATTACCAACACCAATTAATAGCTTTGTTCAATGCGTCGATTGATTGGAGGAGGAATTCCGAAATACCTTGAATTCCATCCCTTAAATAATTTCCGTTCCTCCAGACGATCCTCTAGCGTTTGTGGGAAAACTGAGTGTCGGGATGACGAAGAGAGACCAAGAAATTAATCCAGTGAGAGAGAGAGAGAGAATCCGTAATAATGTATCATTGACGCTGGACAAGGAAACGGACGCACGATTCCCAGGGAATCAGGGCGAGAGGAAGAAAGCGAGAGAAACTCTCTGTGGTACATCGTAGGATCACCACAAGGATTCACAGCTGACCATTCCGATATATACAACGCGCGAATAGTTCCGTTTGCAATCGCGATTTCGATCAGATCACAGAGCTTGAGAAGGAGATCAAGCACATCGGTAAGCGAAATGGCAAGCAACGGACACACGAGCCGGAATGATAGAGAGCCTCGATTCTTCGGCGGTCCATATACAGTAATACCAACAGATCCATGCCATAGGATATTGCAGCGAGCCTAGCCGAATTACCTGTGAGCATTGTTATTAAACGTATCGGCATATGAGAAATTCTCAGGTGTACACTATCCGTTAGAAGTCCTTGACTGATGTGTACCTCATTGAATAACATTCACATGATTAATCCACTGTACACAGGGAGACAATTATATGAAAAATTGCTTTGAAGAAATGTCGAATTTTGGCGAAAAATGTAAAAATGTGTCGAAAATTGCCGAAAAATGTAAAAATTTGTCGGAAAATGTCGAAATTTGACGGAAAATATCAAAATTAGAACAAAAATGTCAAAATTTGGCGAAAAATACCAAAATGTTTCAAAAAATGTCGGAATTTGACGAAAAATGCCAAAATTACAACAAAAATTTCAAAATTTCGCGAAAAATATAAAAGTATGTCGAAATTTGACGGAAAATATCAAAATTAGAACAAAAACGTTAAATTTGGTGAAAAATATCAAAATGTTTCGAAAAATGTCGGAATTTGACGAAAAATGTCAAAATTACAAGAAAAATGTGAAAATTTCGCGAAAAGTGTCAAATTTTCCATTTTCAATTTAACATGAATGAAAAATTGCTGCCTTTGCAAAAATCTCTCAAGGCACATGCGAGGCTCTGATTTTTATAATCAATTCGCGTAATACCATGGAGCAGGAAAATGAAATAGTATATTACACCACAAGGGCAGAAAGTTGCGCAGTTCAGGGCTATCAAACTTCTGCCCGTGTGGTGTATACTATTTTTCTTCATACCTGGTCGAAAGGACGGTTAAGTACAATATATTCGTGACAGATTAAGGTTTTGATGCCTGCCCCGACATTTGCGGCACGAGCGAAGCGAGTGCCAGCTGGTCGGGGGCTGGCATCAAATCATCAGGTTAAATATCAAAGAACACACGGTTAAAAACAAAAGTTACCGATGAAAAAAAATTAATTCAAACTTGTACGATTTTTTAAATCGATTTTTTTATATTATTTTATTGAGATCACATGAATAGTGGAAATTGTTCACCGTATTCTTATTAAATACACAGTTTTTATACGCATGAGATCGATTGGTAGAGCCAGATTGCAATGTTTGCTCCGCTGAATAATACAAATTATTCACGATATTTCCATGAAATATGCAATTTTCGTATACAACGGATGGGTTTGTTGTCGAAACTTTCGGGATTTCTTTACTTGCATGAGTCGCAATTTCATGTTGTGGTCGTTCATTCTCTATTTTTGTTGGCATAATTTTGATCGGTGGTTTTGATAAAAAATGCGTTGGATGTGTGGATTGTCGATTGTTGATCACGATTTTTTTTCTGCTCGCGGTTCTAAAAGACGGTGTCGGTGAACGATTTAAAACTTCCGGATGATTGAGTTCGTCAATTTTGGCCAGATCCTCTTCATTAATCTCAAAGTCATCCGAGAAGTTGATTAGGTCTAGATCTGCACCTGTAGACTTGTTGTCATTTTCGGTGGTCGAAACTTTCGGCGTTAGGTGGTTTGTTCTCGAGGTTGATGGTTGTAAATGAGCATGAGGTGGAGCGGAGATTGATGCGTGAGTTATGCTGTCGTAAATCTTTTCTCTATTTTTCAAGGAGTTTTCCACATACCCTGTAAATGAGTAAATTGTTTTTATAAATAAAATTTCCATTGAAAAAAAATATCATTTTGATATTCAATAGGGAGTCGAATTTCAATATAAGTAATTCGTTTGTGAATAAGTATTGTTGATAATTAAATTAAATAAACATCCGAGTCACCTTGAGCAATACCAGTCGATTTCCATCCGCCTAATTGCTTGAGCATGGTCGTACTGGCTCCCGAGTTAGCAAGAAGAGTTGCGGCCGTTCTTCGGAAACAATGTCCAGTGTAGCGTTTTGTGTTTGGTAGATTCAAATAGGAAGCTATAGCTTGTGGTATTTCACTAATTTTATTTCTGCCGATGACTTGGCGCTGACATTTTCCGTTGTGGTACTGTATGAAAAATCTGTCTGTGAATGATTCGTTGGGTCTTATCGAGAGGTATTTCTTGACTGTTTGATAAAAAAGTTCTCCGTTAACGAATTGGCGAGGAGCATCATTTTTGGTGTCATTGATGGACACGAGGTATTTGTTGCCAAGATCTTCAACATCTTGCACCGTCAGTTTGATGAGCTCATCACATCGCAGAGCTCCACAAATTCCAAGCACAATGACAACCTTAAATAAGTGTCACAGGAATAAATATAAATTAATTACGAAATTCATAAAAGTGAATGGTAATACTAACCTTTGAAATTAAATGGGTGTGGTCTGATGCATCGTTCATGAATTTTGTAATTTCATCCCACTTGAACACTAAGGATTTCTTCGGTTTATAACCTTTAGAATTATTTTTTATGAAACTTTTCAAATTTTGGAACTTGCTTAAATCGAGATTGTCTCTTGTGTTTAATGTTTTTTTTTAACATCGACCAAATGCTCCATAAAGTCGATGGCTTCAGTTTTTTGGTCAAGTCTTTAAAATACACGACCAAATTCGCTTCTTCTGACTTTGACAGAGAACTTTGATTTTCCATCTGCCATTTTTTGTAGGTTTCGTAAACCAGTTTGTACCGATCAGCCGACTTTTTCGGTAAAGTTTCCGCCTCAATAATTAATTCCGCTTCCGCGTCAAAATCTCGTATCACCTCTTCCTCGTCTAAGGATTCATCAGTGGAAATCATTTCGTTCACTACTTTATTCGAAATACTGATCTTGATTCGGAACTGAGCTGATCAATGAATTGCTCTCAATTCCGAGAAAAAAAATCGCTTTGACGTATTGAGCAAGAAACACGGTTAGAGACAAGCGATCGGCGGCAGTGCAGAATAGTATATTACGCAACTAGGGAGGAAAAGTAGACTACTTCAAACCGCGGGCAGAATTGTCAGCCGAGCCGAAGGCGAGGTTGACAAGCACGCGGTTTGAGGTAGTCTAGTTTAACTCCCGGGGTGCGTATACGATTTTACAGTCCGACGTAGGCGGAAAGCGGCACCTTCGGCCCGCGCAGCGGGCCGAAAAGTGCCACTTTCCGCCCGGAGGGCTGTAAAAAAATTTTTGCTTCCGCTGTCACAGAGGGAAAGCGTGTTTTTTTTCTAGCAATGCAGGAATGTTGAACTTTCTGCCCTGAAATCAGTGCCGAAAGTGCATACTTTCGACCGAGGTATGAAGAAATTAGTATATTACACACCTAGGGCAGGAAAATAAGGAAAGTCTCAGATCACATGTAATTGTCGGCCGAGGCGAAGCCGAGGCTGACAAACAGAAAAAATGTATTCGTCTGTAAAAATATCAGAATGCCATGAATGCCAGAGGTCAGAGTCGTCAGACGTATTTTACAGTGACAGTGAGACAATTGTCAACTTTTTAAAGTTTCACCCCAACAAAACAGGATCGTCGTTGCGTAGTTGTGTAAAATACTCTGTCGTATGAAAAATTTTATCCCGTCACTGTAAAAATGCAACGCGGTGCTGTCGCCCATTGCACATTCGTTCTTGTAGCTCTGTGGCTTCGTGGATGAGTTTCCATGCATTTGCCACTACACTCTTTTAACTTTTCTGCACGTAGCACGAGATTGGCGTCCAATTTCGTGGCAACATTACTCTCTGGGCCGCGTTTTCCACGCTCTCTTTCTTGCCAAAAACCACCACGACCGTGTCATCCTTCTCTCGTTCGCTGCCCTCGTTTCGAACCAGAATTTCGTTCACCGATTGTCATAAAACGAGAAATCTACTTAATAGATGCAACCAACGAGGCTACACTATCCAGAGGTTCATCACTTTTTATTCCGCATTTAACTATTTTTTAACGAGACAGTTCGTCAGTCTTTTATATATTAATGAGGCGCAGCTCGACATTATCGTTTACGTACGATGTGAATGATGAAAAATTTCGCTCAACGTATATGTTTGTGTCCAGCATATGTATTTACGATGTCCAGGATGCTTGAATAAACAATAAAATTCGATGCATCGTCCGATTGGAAAAAAATGCTGTAAATTGAAATTTGCAATTGGCTTCCTCATAGAGGAAGCTTCGAGCATCGTGCATCTTGAGCAACTTGAGGAAGCCATTTGCAATTTTCAATTTGCAGCATTTTTCTACTTTCTTGTATTTGCATTTTAATTCAATAATTCCGACAAGTTTGCTCGAAAGTACAGAGGGAGAACTGACTTATACATAATATCTTACAAGATTTCGATATTTTTCGAAAAACAAAGATTTTCGAAAAATTCGAAAACCCATAAAATTTAAACCGTCCAACCGATTATTCCCAAATTCAATACCAACCTTCCTATCAAGATACTCTATTTATAAAAAAAAAATTGATAATAAATCTCGAAATTTGCGAAAGTTAGAGTGCCGACACCATTTTTTCGAAAATTTCAAAATGCCGTAGAGTTCGTATTTTTT
>JBAJMU010000007.1:13128432-13161511 GCA_037952995.1 Hyposoter didymator
CACACACACACACGCACACGCACACACACATACACACACACATCCGGACATTTTTTGTAGATATGATTTTTCGACGTTTTAGGACATTTTAAGCACATTGACATTGAAAACTCGAAAAAAAAAATTTTACCGTCACATAGCTTCCTCTATGAGGAAGCAAAAGAATACATTTGAGTGAATTATTGAGTTATCGACCATCTGCGGATCAAATGGGTCCTTTTCGTCCTTCCACTTATATCTCACGTATTTGGAGTGAAAAAATCTGAAAAAATTCTGGAATACTCTCCATTGATTCTACTTTGAGGTTCCGTACTCGTAGTCGCTGCATTATATTTATTTTTGAATAAAACGTTTCAAAGAACAAGATTTTGTAAAAAAAAGTTGTCGCTCGGGTCAAAAGGACCCACATGATCCGCCCAAGGTTAATTATTCAAACATTCTTGCAATTATTTTGCTTCACGATGTCTGTGAGTTTCTCGATAAAATATAAAAAAGCAACTACCTCATCATCGCGCAATAACCAATCAGCCATACGTTTGCAAGGAAAAGCTATTTTGGTCCTCGAATAACTTATTTGGCGAGACGAGGGCTCGGCTACTTTTATCAAGAGAAAAGTGCCGTTTTACGTGCCATTAGAGTAGAATAAAAATGGGTTTTATTCCACTTGCAAAGTGACAACGATCTTGATGCTTGAAACTAGATATTTTTTGTCCAACGCCCACTCGATCTCGCATACACTCGGAGATACATTGACGAGAGTCGAGCAGGAAAAATGAATAGAGAGCACTTGATTTTCTGGGCCATGTATAAATGGATTTTTTGAAGGAAGCTGAAGAAATGACGTCGAAAGATTTTTCACATGACTCCAAGGATCCTGTGATGAGGACGAAAATCTATATATTTTCGTTTCGACAGAGAAGAATCGTCTGAAGGATAAAACAATCACTTATTGGCTAATCAAGCACTTGCACAGCGTCTNCAAACGCCGTCTAGCGTTCTAAGACGCGTGAATAAATTGTGTAGCGAAATCGTCACAAGCGTTCGCGAACGTAAAAGTGGGTTTTCGCTACAAGTTTCAGCTTCTTTGAGAATCTTCTCTGTCAAGATTCGAGACAATTAGCTCGAGCAGCAAAAGCTTGATCAATGAAACATTGAGTGCCTGCTCCCTCTCTCGTGTCCCCAACTACAACTCAATTTCCTTTTCTTTGCAGCACGTTCCTTCCATTCGTCACTCTCTCGTGCTTTTTAACTTTAACATCTTTTTCACTTTTATTCATCTTCGTCTTTTCATTCCCCACGGTATTTCCTGCTCCTCTCCCTCGCAGTCATTTATCAGAAAGCCCTCTATTATTCATGAGCTTTTCACTCCTAGATATACATATGAAATTACCAATTTTTCGCAAAAGAGGGTCCTCGCCAGATTATGTATGTATGGCTATGTCTATTGGGAGGGTTCGTGATGATTGTATAACTCCCATTTATACACTTACGTGCCTGCTGCATTTTTTAGACAAAAAAGAGGGCGTTGGTGGATCGATTTCAATGGGAGAGTGTCTAATAAAATTTTCTTGCCAACGTTTGACAATAAAAAATATGGAACAAGTCTGTTTTTTACCATTTTTTTTCTCATGGAAATTCCATTCCGCCTTTGCAAGCACCCTTAGGGCAGCCTTGTTGGATTATAGTCACGTTTTTATCTTTTTTTTTCAATTTCAATAAGTTTCCAGTGAAATTTTGTGGAAAAAATCGAAACTTTGTTAGATACTAAACTTTTTTTTAAATAATCGCAAAAATGTTGTCAGTGCAGGAAGAAATATTCTAGAAAGTCTCTATGGAAAGCAAATTTTTGTCATTCCAATCGTTAATTTGCTGACAGTTCCGTTAGGAACCAAAAATACTGCAAAAGTTAGGAGAATTTTGAAAATTATCAAAAAATATTTAGTTCACCGTGTTCAATAAAAAATCGACATTTTTTAACAAAATTTTATTTCCAGTGAACGGACGTTTTATAGTTTGCTGGATGAATTTTTGTTGCCAATGGCCGTTGTTTCGTTTTGCTTGACCTAATGAAACTGTCGGATGGAAATTCTTCAATTTTTTTTACCTATTTTTATACTTACCCCCCCGCGAAAGTTGTTTGACGAGAGTTGAAGGTCCCAACACGGGCAAAGGCCATAAAACAGCTTAGCGAGACCTCAGCAATCTCGTTTTTTTTTCTTTTTTTTTTCGTTGGGCTCCACCCTATTTATCGAAGAATTGTAACGCCACGATCTTGCTACTTGAACATCCTCTTTGGTCGTTGGGAATTTCTCTCGCTATCGTTTTTCTACGCTCAACCGCCCGTTCATTTGCTACTGAGCGGGCAAAAGATTTAATCGACGAGATACAGGAGGATTTAATGCGGTTTTCCATCCCCCTATTTAGCTCTCTTTCTATCACCGCGCGACTCCGCGTTATTACACTGTGTGCTACGTTTTCGTTGCTGGCGTATAAAGAGACCGATATCGCGATTGAAGATTGAGCGTCTCCTCGATTCACCGTCTTCTTCCTCGCCCTTGGCTCCCCCGTCATTTCCTCTCATCTCTGCTGCTCAAGAGGGGGCGAGAGTTCTCTCTCGCTCTCGCTCCTCGTACCCTGCTCGTTTTCATCTCTCCGTTTTCTCGTCGTCGCCATATTCTCCCATTCCAAAAGACTCTTCGCTAACTCGACTCGCCTGCTCCTCCTATCCCAGAAAATTCTTCCAATCTCTTCTCCATTTTCTTGTCTACGACTCTCTTCACGTTGTTTTTCCTCCCATCTCACTCGCCAAAACTCTCCTCCATCTCTCCCCCTCCTCCGCAGCGTTCTCTGCTCCACAGCCGCTCTCTTTCTTTTAACATGACTTTGTTTTCTTCCTTGAGATGCGAAAGTTTCCAACCTAAAGTTTGCCAGTTCTCCGCGCCGCTGGCGCGTTCTTCGGCTTCCTCCTCGTGCATCTCGAAAGAGCTTTCGATTCAACGCTCAAACTTCTACCCCTTTACCATCATCAGGGAAGCATTGCCCGCTCTGTGACGTATATGAAGTTTAAAGAGGCACGCGAAACCGACGAGAGCTTATTGCTCCTGCGTCTGCCATCCAATCATTTTATCAAATTTCTATGCATCGCTCTAAATAACGAAATAACTTCATTTGACCTCCTCCTCATTATTGTCGAGGAATCCGATTCGATCGAGAAGTTCTCAGCAATCGACTTTATACTACAAAATGTATTCCGGATTGAAAGATTCAAAACGTTTGAGAAAAATAAAGGAAAAAAAAATAAAAATTCAATTTTTCGATTGAAAATGTTTTTTTATGTCGAGAAATTTTTTTCATTTGTCTCTGAATTTCCTGGAAATTGGTTATCGTTGAACATTAGAATTTACGATATTTCTTGATTTTGTGGTTTTTTACCCCCCCAAGAAAAACTTTTGTCGCTGAGAGAAAGAAAAACGTTTCTAAAGAGTCCAATATACGGAACACGGTGATTCGAAGACAGAGGGAAAGTCTGTTCTACCTTCGTTCTCTTCATTTTCGTTATTCGGTCGCAGGACCGATCGAGGGGTTAGATAAATAGCTCGAGAAAAACCGGAAGTCGTCTCGAGAGAAAGGTGCTCGAGTATATTGCACGAGGGAACGTATGCCTCGTGGCGTTCGACTCCTCCTTAGCTCGCTATAATACACGCGGATCTTTTGGGAACCTATGCGCTGTATCCGAGCCATAGAAACTCGATGGAATCTCAAGGTTTTATTCAGAGCCTTCACTTGGGTTGCTAATTGATGAGTGGACCTTAAGATTCCGAAGAATCAAATCTCGCTGGTCAAATATGGGGTGCGAAGTGCTCGACTTCAGTCTTTTTCATTCTCACACGTGTCAATCGGTCTTCAGAGTCGAATAACCTCCCGAACGATGGAGCTCTTCGCCTCTGGCTCTTACGCTGCATCGTACTGTTGAAATGCATCAAAAAATTATTTTTTATTCAGTATTTCGATGATTAATGCGATCGTTACGATTTTTCTAGTAAATTCAGTTTTCATTTTGTATTCCAACGATGAGAAATTTAACGACACTTTTTCCATGATACTGACGTTGAGATCTTTGAAATACAACGAAAAATATATTTTTTATTCATTATTTCGATAATTAATGCGATTCTTCCAATTTTTCTAGTAAATTCATTTTTCCAATTGCAAAGAAGACTGTCCCATTATCCTTGACAAATTCTGTACGAAAATTTTGTGTTCTGCCATAAAAAATGAGAAGTTTCCGTTGTGATCCAACGTTTCGAACTTCAACATCGTTTATGCTGCTCGATTCTCGCTCTTACGATTTCACTTGGAATTGAGAATCATTTTCAGCAACGAAATTGCACGATTTAATTAAATTTCATTGAACTCATAAAATTCTATTGGATTATCGATCTTAGGGATTCTGCAGTATTTATTTTTATGAAGAATTAAAAATTTGTGTTCGCAAACTTGAGTTTCGCAAATAAGTCCTCGCAGTATAATTTACATAAAATGTGAGAGACGTATCTTCGCGTTATATCCGGAAAAGTGATTAAAAATAATTAAAAAAAAAAATTAATCGGACGTCGGAGGCTCGAGAGAACGAATTTAGCGGCCAATAGTTTTTTGCTCAATTTGCTTTATCTACTCTCTCGATTTGTGAAAATATTTAAAAAGCAGTCGCCGGGTTCGGAGATAAATTTGAGTTATGAATAACTTGGAAATGGGTTTTGTGTGTTATCGTGATTGTAAGCGTTTCCGGCACACGGAAATAATTGCCATTTATATTTCAACAAACGTGTGAAACGTTGTGGTTAATCGGGTGTGTCGAACGTTCAATGCGCGGAAGCCGTTAATTTCGTATTGAGAGTTTAAATTTGGTCTCGTTGCTTTCTCTGCCAATCGATAATATTAGCGAACTCGATGAAATCTGCTGCTGCTGCTGCTGCTGCTGCTTTTTCGAGACAGATTAGTTTTACCAGGGGAATCGTTGCTGCGTGCTGTGCGTGTCATTCGAAATTTCAAGAGCACTTGGATCGCCACACGCGGAACGCGATCGTTCCATTAATGACCCATCATTATGTGAAATTGTTGCAACACTTCTCTGCATTTTCTGTCGACAATGTCATCGTCCTTTTTGTCGCGGAATTCCATTATCCACGCGAATTTTCCGCCATCGACGTTTTCGAACTTCCTAATTAATTTCGATTCTCCTAATTATACAAAATTGTTCAATACAAGAATCTGCAAAAATGCGAGTGAATCGAAATCTATTCGAATCTAAAAAAATGTATTTTGCTTCATTTTGGATAAGCACAAGCAGTCATCCATCCGAGTATTGATCTTGTCCGAGTTTGCGCTCACCTCAAGGAATCTAAAAAAGCACGAATCGTTTTTTTTATAGCTGCTCGTGGATTTTCGAAAAAATGCAGCAGCATATCAATTTTTTTTTTTTTTAATCGTGGAAGATGAAATTTTTGCAAAGATTTTTTTTCTGTCTCATTATTCATACGCGGAGAGAATTGAAAATGTAAAATTTCTTTCATTTGAAATGAAATATTATTCTATTTCCATGAAAATTAATATTCCCCATAAAAAAATTAACACGATTCACGTTCCAATTCTGTTTTTATTCTGTAACGTCAGTTTTTCATTTTTAACTCTCTCACTGTGTACGGATTTCGAGGTTTTAGTCGAGATATCGATGAGCAGAATGTTTATCCGAGAGTAAAAAAATGTCGCAGGAATAAATGCGCTGTCATAATTACAAATTTGGAGGGAAAGAGTTTGCAGTCCGCTGTGTGTATGAATTTCGTCACGCGTTCATCGCAGTCTCCATTTCAGCGGGTTCCTGCCAAGCCATACAAGTTTTGTCTCTGCGATGAATATTTCAACCAGGCTGCGGCGGGGTTTATCGAGTTATGGACGCACGCTCCGAGTAAAAAGGAAAATGTATGTATTTTGAAGTTGATCCGGTTGGGGCCGCACGCGCATAGCAATGTGAAACGAAAAAAACGAGATGAGAATTAAAATTTAGCAAGTGCAGGGATGCGCGTGTTTTTAAATATATTCTCCGTTGTTTCTACTTTTTGCCTCTTATTTTCTTGGCCTTTTCCTCCAATCTGTGTCATCGAATCCAACGAGGAACGGCACCTTCTCGCGCGTGAAAAAATATCAAAGCTGCACATGCATACAACATCGTTGGAACGTGAACGTTTCGATGCTCTTTCTCGTTCAACTTTTTTCCGAAATTATCCACTGCACTGGAGACTCATGAAATATTCTGCCAAGATAAACATTACCTCATCCTTTTGGGAATACACGTCAAATGGAAAGGGACCATCTGCGAAAAATATCCAAATTCCGAATTGGTGACATTTTTTTTTCCTAATCTCATGAAAAGTATTTTTCACATTTTCTAGTGTCTGAGTGGAAAGAAAATTTTGTTGGAAAAGATCGATATTCTGTTAAATACGTTCAGCCAAACGTTTTTTCTTTTTTTTTAATAATCTCAAAAATTTCATCGTTATGGCAAAAAATATTTGGAAAGTCTCTCCGGAAGGCAAATTTTCATCATTCCAATCGTAAATTTTGCTGCTCAATTGCAAAATTACAAAAATTTTGAAATTATCTAAAAATATTTAGTTTGTCGTGTCCCAGCAAAATATCGACATTTTTTACCAAAATTTCGTTTCCAGTGATTGCAGTTTTCATTTTGATTTACTTATTATTTTTCAAGATTAAAAAATCGTTTTGATTTTTTGGTAAATCAGATTTTTCGGTTTCGAAAAATGATGGAGTTATTATCGAAGAAAAACATTGGTCATGGATTTAGAAGCTCCTGTCGAAAATAACAGCAATTTCGTTTCATTCCATCGACGTAAACGTCGGGGCATCACAACGTCTAAGAAATTCAAGCGCTATGAATATATGCGTCAAGTCTCGTCCAATTTAATTCGTACGGACGTCACTCGACCATCAGGATACTCGATATTGCAGAATCGTGGCGCAGCGTCGATCACGTCTCTTGGGCAAAGAGCAAGCTCACCAATTTAAACCTCCTGTTCACTTTGAACATACATTCGAATTTGAAGCTTCGCCGAATGTACGCAGATTTCTGTCAATAACCGTAATCGATACTGCGTAATAACCAAACAAATTTCCATTATTATTACGATTATTGCGAAAAACTTTGGAAAAAAAAAAACTAGTAAAATCCTCCAAAAAAGGCACGTCCGAAAAATATAATCGACAACCTTTAATTTCTCTTTTCGGGTTTATAAACGAATCGATCGTTTATTCTTTTGCCAACGATCCACGTATCAATTTTTTATTTTGTTTATTTTTTTTTGCATAACCCTGACAACGGAAATGAAATTTTTTTTTTCTTTTTTTTTAATCATTTTTGCTTCAGCGTGTGCGAATCTCTCGCTATACATAGAAAAGCCTAACTTTGGGGCTACGTTTTAGGGGAAAATCTAGGGTAATCATTGAATTTGTTATCGGCGATAAAACGTACGTCGGCGTGTGTCTTTATAGTTTGACGCGACTATGGGGACTCGTTTTTCCGGTGACAAGATATCCGATATTCACTCTATATCTGCTCGCTCAAGTGTAACGCAAGTATATACATAGGCCGATGAAGAGGAGCACTCTGACGATGGGAAGCTCTCGCGTCGCTAAGGGCAGTCTCCTTTCAACGAACGGAAGCCAGTGCGGTGTGCTCGCACAACCGCTTTAACCCTCTAATTACCCACTCGGCCTAATTGCCCGCCTGGGAAAGCGAGTTGTCGTATTCCTCGTTCGGTAACACGCCATATGTATATATAGACTTTCCGAAACGGTCTTCAGAACGAAATTAGACAGAGAAATGTGCACGCGAGAGGGAAGGAAATGAGGGAGTGCGAGAGAGAGAGAGGGGGNGGGGGGGGGGGGGGGGGAGAATTGACGAGGCGACAGTATAAGAAGAAGAGACGAAGAGCCGGAAAGACAGAAGCCACGAATATGTTCCTCGAAGCCTCCAACGTTTTTGGTAATTGCTGCTAATGAAGGGGGTCCATGCCTAAAGATCTATATGCTAAATTGGTGCCCACGATCTATTGAATTTTCGAACAATCCTCAATTTTCCATCCATAACTTTCTCAAGACTCGTATAATATTCCATTTATCTCGCTCTGTCTCATCCTCATCTATTGTCCAGTTAATTAAGCCACTCGCTACTCAAATTTCATTGTAGTCTTGCCTGGAACTCGTATCGACGTGCTTTGGAGGCTCGATAATCTTTCACGTGGAAAAGATCATGCTAATCTTACTTGAAAGGCTTGACCTGACTTTAATCTGATAAATTATAATTCATTCGATCGCATGGTTTACTTCACGCATAATCCGTCGAATAACGTGCATAATTAGATCAGCATTGATCAATTTTTATAATGCGATGGAGAAAGATATTTTCATGATCGTGCATTTTATTCGGTTCACCGAACATTGATCGTTGTTTGTGAATGGAAGAAAATCAACAACGGACTCACGTTTCCTCGATTCTGTTGAAATTCTTTACCTTAGAAAGTTGAGACGATGTCGCAATGCTTCTGGATTTGCGGTAATTAACTCTCTGCCGATCAAACGCAGCTTCAAAATGGATAAAAATGAGTGTTACTCAGCTGTTCAGAGAATAAGCTCGTTCCCATGTTCCTGAAAGTAAAAAGTTGGAATAAGCAGGTGACTGAAGATGCAAACTAATGCCACAGCCCATTTCACCCAGGAAACGTTGTGTTATACTTGATAAATCATGAAACGCGTTAATTAAAAACTTTAATCAGTTTCGCCGCACGCCCTATTCTGGGGATGCACGCGACTAAGTAATTTTGAAAGTTACACGATTCTTACGCTCTCGATATAACTAACGATCCGTGTGACTGTATATACAGTGGGAGAAAAGCCTTCTTATTGGATCGCGCGACTCGCTTCTTCTTACTTTAGCTCTCGGTATCATCAAAAGAGATGAAAACGAACAAAGTTTCGCATGTACTGCAAGAAGGAAATATAAATTAGAGCACACTCCGTGGCAGGAAGATTTTTTTTATTTATTCGCTTTTGAGACGAGAAATCTGATTCCTTTGGTTACGAGACGCGAAGACGTGGAATCGAGCGATTGAATATTCTCAGAGACTTGTCAGCAAAGGAAATTCTGTCTCTAAAGTTGCAAACCGAATAATATTTCATTTTCTGTTGTTGGACACACAAAATGTTCAAAATCTCAGTCACTTGTGAGAAAATCCCATCAGATGTTTTACTGCATTATAATATGAATCCCGCGTGTACCATTAAGGGTTTACGATGTTTGCAACGAAAACTGATTATTTTTTATATCAGAACGCGAAACTTTCATCCAGAATTTGTCAACGATAATGGGACAGTCTGCTTTGCCATGGAAAAACTGAATTTACGAGAAAAATTGTAACGATCGCATTAATTATAAAAATAATGAATAAAACATATTTTTCATTGTTTCCCAACGATGCGAACTTCAGTATAATAAAATAACAATGTTCGAGTTCGCATCGTTGCAATGCAACGAAAACTGATTATTTTTCATAGCATAGGGCAACATTTTTATACAGAATTTTTCAACGTTAATGTGAAAGTCTTCTCTGTCGTTGGAAAACTGAATTCACGAGAAAAATTTTATCAATCGCATTAATTATCAAAATAATGAATAAAAAACAAAAAATTATTGTAATTCCAACGATCCAAACTTCAGTATTATTAAGGGGTTGTACGAAATCCATATTTTCATAAAAATTCATCAAAATTCATCGAATATATCAAAATATATTCGTCCAATTATACAGCTGAATGTATTTTAAGGATAATTTTTTTTCCATTCGTAGGTAATGAGTCATTGCGGATATTAATCACGAGAGATGCTCGCGTAATTATATCACTCGGAATGCACAGTCTGCATGGTATCGGTTATGTTATTGCGTCACTGTGATGTAATATCATGATGAAAGATTACGGTTGTCAATTTATGGCCACACATGCAGAGTTGATGATCAATCTCGTTGAAGGGGAGGAAAGCTGTGTTAGGGTCGTCGACATTGTCAGTGGAATCTCTTAATTATCAAAACAATGAATTAAAAAAAAAATTGTTGTAATTCCAACGATCCAAACTTCAGTATTATTAAGGGGTTGTACGAAATTCATATTTTCATAAAAATTCATTTTCCCCATAGATTTTTGAAAGTGTAAAATATATTCGTCCAATTATACAGCTGAATGTATTTTAAGGATGATTTTTTTTTTCCATTCGTGGGCAATGAGTCATTGGATATTAATTACGAGAGATGCTCGCGTAATTATATCATTCGGAATGCACAGTCTGCATGGTATCGGTTATGTTATTGCGTCACTGTGATGTAATATCATGATGAAAGGTTACGGTTGTCCATTTATGGCCATATAACACACGGAGTTGATGATCAATCTCGTTGAAGGGGAGGAAAGCTGTGTTAGGGTTGTCGAGGTTGTCAGTGAAATCTCTCGCCGAAGAGTCTCTCTTTCTCTCATCCTCTTCGTCCCACCCTCTCTCTCTCTCTCTCTCTCTCTCTTTCCCTGTCCCTTTCGAACCAGCGGTGACATTTGACACGAACTTCGATCTGCTGCACAGCCCTGGTATATAATTCAGAGAGTATCTTCTCCATGTGTCGCCGAGAGAAGCTACATCACAGGTATACGTTGTATACTTTATAGCGTCAGCAATAGCAACTGGCACTAGTTGCGATTGCGATCCTCGTGCAATCAACACCATTTTTGTTCACATTTTCCAAATTAACAATTTTTTTTTCTGACGTCATCGACGATCCAGCTTTACCTTCCAACCTGCCCGTCTGTAACTCGTGACATGGTGAATCAGCAGAAATCGACATTTTATCGATTTCCATCAAAGTTTCCGCATCGAGAAGCAAGACTGTTTTCACAGCATTGTGTCGCGTGCTCCAGAAACGTGCAGAAAAATATATTCGTCAATTCCGTATCTGTAGAGGAAATTTAAGCACTTTTCATATGCTCAAGCGATACGCGCGAGGATTAGACACGATTCAGTGCGGAAATAATAACGCAGCGAGGAGCCTCTGAATATATATTCGTCCCTCATCCTTGTCCAGATTTTTCCTACCAAATTCGATGGCACAACTGATGCGAAGGACGAAAAATGCAAAAATTCGATTTTACGAATAAAATTCGTCCCTAAAGAAATAAAATGACGCTCAATTTTTTCCAGTTTTGTTACTTTTCCAAAAAACGATGATAATTTTTTTTTAATCTTCATGAAGTTGTTGATTCAATTATTATTAATGAGTAAGTAGCTAATTAATCAAAAATGTCATCCTTCCCCGAAGAAACATCATTATAGTGATGACGCAATTGAAGCTGCTAAGCAGACTGAATAGTTATCGAGTGTGCAAATAGTTTATTAATAAAATGATAGCTGTGAATAACGAAATGAAATTTTTCTGTATTCAAATTCGCCCCACGACGAAATATTATTAGCCAGATTTATTATTATTGCTGTTTATTGTTGTGTTTATCAACATTATGACGAACTTGGAGATACAGCGAAAAACGCGAAGTGTTGGATATGGAAAAAAAAAATAATGATAAAAAAATGGCCAAACAGTGGATCGAAGGGGAAAGGCCAGAAAAGTTGAGTGAAGAAAGAATAGGAGAGAGTGAGATAGCGTTGAATGCGATAACTGGGACGGCGAGGGAGATCGCCTTCGGGCAAGTCTTTTGGTCTATGCATGTAAAAACGTAGCATATCCCGTTCCCTTTAGACACTAAGTAAAACTGGCGTCGACGTTGTTCACATTTCTCGTTCTTCCGGCCCGACGACGAAGCGGATTCTTTTTCTATTATTATTATTATTTTTTTTCTGTACTGTTTTTCCTTCTTCACAGTTCACGCTGTATGATTCTTTTTATCCTTCATATCCAACCGCGAATCCTATCGTGCAAGGTTTTTCGGTGTGGAATCGACACGAGATTAATTATCATTAATCTCACAATATAGACGCTGACGTATTAAAGGAAGGATTTAAATCTCTTCGATCGACCAACTTTCCACGTCTATACCAAAGTCATTTCATCCACGTTATGTCTCCACAAATTGACTCCCAACAGCTCAACTCTCCTTTTTGTTTGTTGGATTATTAGACACTTTTCGACTTATTTATTTATTCATTCATTTATCGATTTATTTATTTATTCAATTATTAATTAATGAATTGATTTTTTAATTTACTAGGGTGCATCACGCGCGCTAACGCGCGCGAACGGTTTTCTAGTAGCGCTGCAGCGCTCCTTTCATATATAATAACTTATCGAGATATGCGACAGCGTCTTGAACCCAACTTATTTTGAAGCAGTTTGATACGAAAAAACACAAGTTTAGGCAAATAGGAACAAATGTTCCTATTCAGTAAATTCAGTAAATACTGAAAGTGACGCATGACACGGAGAGAGATCACTAATGCTTTGTGCGTTATTGGATCGTTCTTCGGATTAACCGCCTTTTCATATTATGTGCACACGCGTAAATTTGAAATGACGTCTCAATTTCCTTCATTTCATTCTGTTTTAAAGTAAAAAAAAAAATTTCCAACACACTTTATTGCTTTTCTTTCGTTCGAACGTTATCAAAATTTTCTCGAAAATTGTTGAGCTCAATTTTCAAAAAAAAAAAAAGAAAATCATTGCAATATAGCCAAGGATTAACACTTTTCGAATGAACAAAAAAATAATTGAAATCATAATTTTCGTAGCCCTTAGTCAATCCCTTAAAACATCCTGTCAAGACTCTTTGCCAATCTGTTGAAAAAACCTCGTCGAGACTCTTAGTTGACTCCTTAAAAAATCCCATCTAGACTCTTGACCAATCCCTAATAAAAGTCCCGGCGAGATTCGTGGTTAATCCCTTAAAAACTCTCATTAAAATGATTGATTAACCTTTTCAAAATCTTCGTCAAGACCCCGCGTTAATCCCTCAAAACCATCTTGATGAGACTCTGATTTTATCCCTTAAGGAACCACGTTCAAGACCACTGGTCAGTCCCTTAAAAAATTTCGTCCAGACTCTTCATTAATCCCTCAAAGAAGTCCCGGTGAGATTTCACCCTTCTCCCTCGCGCCCTTTCTCCTCTCGTTCTCCCTTTTTTTTATCGTCTCATCGCATTTTTGACTAATTTATTAACTCCGAGCAAAATTGCTCCAGGTGCACGTAATCCTGCATCAAAAAACGAAAACAACGAGCCCAAGTTGGACCCTTTTGGTTAAATTTTACCAGAGGAATGAACTTTTGAAAATTGAGGTCATTTATGACCCCACGTTACCGGAATACGTTAAATAAAATAAGGCTACCGTTCTAAGGTCAAAAAACTTTCGTCCAGACCCCCGGTCGACCCCTTAAAAAGTCCCGTCCAGACAATTGGTCGAACCCTTAAAAAAGTCCCGCCAAGATTAGTGCTTTATCCATTAAAAACTTTCATTAACGTCGTTGGTCAACCTTTTTTAGAAAATCCCGTCAAGACTCTCCGTTAATCCCTCAAAAAAATCTCGATGGGACTCTGAGTTTATCCCTTAAAAAACGTTCGTCGAGACCACTGATCAACCCCTTAAAAAATCTCGTCCAGACTCTTCGCCAATCCCCCAAAAACGTCCCGGCGAAAACGGAAAGAATGAGTCCAAGTTGGACCCTTTTCGTTAAATTTTACCAGAAGAATGAACTTTTAAAAATTGGGGTCATTTATGACCCCACGTTACCGGAATAGTTTAAATAAAATAAGGTTACCGCTCTAAGGTCGAAAACTTCCGTCAAGACGTCAACCCCTTAAAAAATCCCGTCCAGACTCTTGGTCAATCCCTTAAAAATATCCCGGCAAGATACTTGCTGAATCCCTTAAAAACTCCCATTAAGATCCTCAGTCAACCCTTTCGAAAAAATCCCGTCAAGACTCTTCGTTAATCCCTCAAAAAAATGTCGATGGAACTCTGAGTTTATCCCTTAAAAAACGTTCATCGAGATCACTGATCAACCCCTTAAAAAATCTCGTCCAGACTCTTCGCCAATCCCCCAAAAACGTCCCGGCGAAAACGAAAAGAATGAGTCCAAGTTGGACCCTTTTCGTTAAAATTTACCAGAGATATCAACTTTTCAAAAGTGGAATCATTTATGACCGTTCCAAGGTCAAAAAACTTTCGTCGAGACCCCCGGTCAACTCCTTAAAAATTTCCGTCCAGACTCTTCGCAAATCCTTCAAAAAAGTCCCGGCGAGATTTTACCCTTCTCCCTCGCGCCCTTTCTCCTTTCGATCTTCCGTTTTTTTTTTCGTTCCATCGCATTTTCGACTAATTTTTTGACGCCAAGCAAAATTGCCCCAGGCTCACGTGATCCTGCATTAAAAAACGAAAAGAATGAGCCCAAGTTGGATTCCTTTCGTTGAATTTTACCAGGGACATGAATTTTTCAAAATTGGGGTCATTTATGACCCCACGTCACCCGAATAGTTTAAATAAAATAAGGTTACCGTTCTAAGGTCAAAAACTTCCGTCAAGACGTCAACCCCTTAAAAAATCCTTTCCGGACTCTTCGCCCATCCCTCAAAAAAGTCCCAGCGGGATTTCTCCTTTCTCCCTCGCGCCCCTTCTCGCTTCGTTCTCCCGTTTTTTTATCGTTTCATCGCATTTTCGGGGCCCTTTTTGACTTCTAGCAAAATCGCCCCAGGCTCACGTGATCCTGCATTAAAAAACGAAAAGAACACCTTTTTTTGTGGGTGAGCACCACCCGACATTTGCCGGCACTCGCTTCGCTCGTGCCGACAAATGTCGTTTCAGGTATCACAACATGAAAATGAAACTATTGTGAATCTATCGTACTTTCGATAGATTCACGATAGTTTGTGCTCAGGCGATCACCTCCATGGTCTTTGGTCTCTCGATCGAAAGCTTCATGGCTTTCGATGTCTCGGTCGACGGTTTCATAGTTATCGGTGTCCGACGACATTTTTTCATGTTCTTCTGTGACCTTGAAATCTTCCATGTTATTGGAAATCATGGAATCGTCGAAATGGATATCGAAAACTGTAATGAAATATATCCAGACATCGAAAACCATTGAGCCGACGACCTAGACATCGAAAACCATGGAGAAATATACCTCGACATCGAAAACTATGGAGCCGTCGACCCAGACAGCAAAAACTATAGAAACGTGGTCCTGGACATCGAAAACCATGAAGTCGTTAACCTAGACATCGGAAACTATGGAGCCGTCTACCTAGATAGCGAAAATTATGGAGAAATATACCTGGACATCGAAAACTATGGAGCCGTCGACCTGGACATCAAACACCTTGGAGAAATATGCCTGGACATCGAAAATTATGGAGCCGTCGACTTAAACTGCAAAAACTATGGAAACGTCGTCCTGGACATCGAAAACGATGGAGTCGTTGACCGATATTTGAAACTGATACTTGAAAAATCCAACCTGGGCAACGAAATTTCTCACGAAGCGTCTCGTATTTTGTGAATCAATTTCCTCTTGCTCCATACTGACGACTTACAATTTAATTCCAGTGTGCTGTTTCCTCTGGGCCATATCATTAAACACTGTTGAAGGAACTAACTCATCTTCGAATTGGTTTATTTTTCACTATTCTCTCATGCACAAGAAAACAAAATTATTCTGATGGGAACATATGACCGCACGCGTATACACGCAACTGTCAAACTGACAGCTTGAACTTTTAAATTGAACTGCGGGACTCCGAATTGGAGATTTCTCAGCAGCCAATCACAGCGCGAATAGAATGGCAACAATGGATTCGATATATCGATATATTCGATACATTTGAGCCCATGAACTTTTTATTAGAGGATTTATTTACCAATTTATTGATTCATTTATTTATTCGTTTATTTATTGATTTTTTCATTTATTCAATTATTCATTAATGAATTGATTATTTTATCCATTCCGTCGTGCATTTATTTATTTATTTTTTTATTTATTCATTCATTTATTTTATTATTTTATTCCTTTAGTCATTTTTTTTCTTCTAAAAACACTGCGAGAATTAAATGGAGTTACATACTTCGAGAATTCTTTCGTAGCTCTATACCAGCAGCAAGAAATTGCAAGACTCCATACACACTCGCGTACTTGGAACTGTCCTTAGTTTAAGATTTTTTTTTGCGTTACCTCATTACGGCTTCTCTCATTCGCCTCGAAAAGTGGCAACTCTCTCTCTCTCTCTCTCTCTCTCTCTCTCTCTTCGCCTTTCCCCCTTTTTTTTTCTGCCTCGGTCACACGTTCCCAAGATCCGAGTTAAGGAAAGCTCATGTTAACGAGGTAAGCAATTCGAAAAGTTTCACTCGAGACGACAGAGTTTCGATTCGATACTTAGAAGCCTGTGAATAAAAAATTGTGGAAAACAGTTAAACATTCTCTGACATTTTGACGTGACTGAAAAAAAAATCGAACACGAAAAAAATTCGCCATTTTGGAGAAATTTTTTTTATTGTTGTCGAATAAGCTCGAAGCCTTAAATTTATTTCATAAAGTTGCCACGAGCACGTAAAAAAAAAATGAAAATTGTAACGGTTGATAAACGTTATTTCTGGCATTTTTTGGAAATTCTCTTTTACGTCTAATTATTACCGGTACACATGAGAATGTGACATACTTGAGCATAAAGTACTTGAGCGGGTAATGAGTGTATGCAGGAGAATTGAGGCTGCGCCGCAGTCTGGCTAAAGACTCGAGTGCACACACTGAGAAGCAGTGACACAAGTTCCAGACATTTAAGTACCAGAAGTTTCCCTTTAACTCGAATGCAGCCCTGCGTTTTATTTAATACGAAATGTTTTTCCTTCACTTTTTTCCTCTCCAACTATTATTTTTGCTTTTAATCGTCATGAATGATTAATTAGTACAATTTATTCCACACGTGCAGAAAACATGCAAAAAAAGTTTGTCAGGATACTGCGTTCGTGGAGCCCGAAAGATTGAAGAAATTTTTGTCCTCGTGCATACTTTCTGGCGGATGTTTTAGTGTCAAAAGTTTGCAACCAAAAAATGTGACGTTAGGCTCATTTAAGATTGCAGCGATAACGTAAGCTTGATGGGACGGAAACACGAATAAAAAAAATAAAATAAAAACCATCACGAGAGCGAGAGATACGTCAGGCTAAATATGAGATCACAGCCTCCTCTCGTTTTCATGAATCATCAAGGTGCACGTATATATATATATATATACCTTTCCGCAGATCGGAAGAGAGGTCACGACATTTTCTGATTTACCGAACCATAAATATCTCTAATCTCGGGAAGCGAGAAGTCCGGTTCGCTCCAACTGTTATATGTGCCACACAGCAGGGAGATCCCTGCCTATCTGTGTTCTTTTTTACCCTTCGTGTCCAGCTCCAGCTTCCCTAGATTTGCTTCCCCTTTTTCTATCATTTTCTCCAACCTTCGACGCTATTCTTTAGGCAACTTTTGCGTATGTACGAGGAGGAGGAAGAAAAATTGATGGCTAGGCGTGTCGTAGATCGTCGACTAATCCTGAAGATAAGCTGAGCCTAAAAATCACCGAGAGGATATTCCGGTTATGATTTTTCATGATCGATTCGTTTCTCAACGTGGCAGAGGGACCGTTGTCGAAAGTAAAAATATTCATAACATCAAAACACCGTTTTATAAGCCACACCTTCGAAATCGATGCACACAAACGCTTACGCTCGTACGCGAAGGCCTCTGGGAAAAGTTAAAAACCCCTGGGACATGAATGGAACACGCGGCTGCTGTCGTCGTTTCATCGTTATTTATTGGGAGCGATCGTCCATTTTATGACATTTTTCACGGTCGTGCAATCGATGAATTGCAACTCTCGCACCATTGGCCTTGCTTTCCAATTTTACACTTAACTTGACGACTATCAATAAAAACCATTCAACGAAACGAGCTTTAGCACAATTTTCACTTTTCGCAGGTGAGAATCGACGTGGAAAAAAATTTGACCAGCGAAAAAAAATTACATACCAATTACGAAAAAAAAGAAATTGCTGTAAATGAGAATTCGATGTTGTCCGACGAGTTTTCTGAATTGCTGTGTGGAGCTATCCCTGAACATCCGGAGCAACTTTTCAACACGAATCTTTGTAGATCCGTGGACGTTAAATATTTGAATCTCGTTACGTTATTCTTGAAAATAGGATCGACGTAACGTGCTTAATTATGGAAAATTTCAAATCTGCAAAGTCCTGATAACCGAATGAAAAGTGTGCGGATGAACAATTTGCACATAGTAGCTTCGCCATTTGATCGTAGTCAACATGGTTACGTCCGCGAAAGCTCCTAAGTTTCAGAATTCTCTTGCTCCGAGAGGCAACTTTGAAAGCAAAGTCAAATAACAAGTAAGCAATGTGAAAGTTTATCGTTTGTTCTGTACTGCATGTAAGTGGGCTTACGGGGCCATTAAACCTCTGCGCCCGCCACCTTATCGAGTTTCTTTAATATTGAATCAACGACTTGTTTCATAAACAGAGAGTGCTTGTTTTCTATGAGGTTTTCAATGGTTTAAAACAGATTATTGCATCGAAAACAAAATTTTGTTGAAAACGATGGATGTTTTGTTCGATACGTTCGACTAAACGTTTTTTTTTTCATAATCCCAAAAATTGTGCTCGAAATTGTGTCAATGCAGCAAGAAATATTTTGGAAAGTCTCTTCGGAAGACAATTTTTCTCGTTCCACTCGTAACTTTCGCTGACAATTCCGTTAAAAACCAAATATACTGCCGAAACAACGAAAATTTTGAAAAATATCAAAGAATATTTAGTTCATCGTATTCAACAAAGTATCGACGATTTTTAACAAAATTTCTTTTCCAGTGTGTTGAATCATCGACAGAGCAAATTGAGAAACTATTTTCAGGTGCAAAACGGTTAGGACCTCTTCAGACTTGAGTCACTTCCGGCTGGACAGTGTTTCCAGGTTCAGAAGCACCTAGAGTTAGACTTTTTATGTCCGTTTATAAATTTCCTAATTTTTCCACGACACGAAAAATATCAATAAATCGATTCGTCACTCAATCATTTTGTGAAATTAATTTTGTAATGGATAAAAATTCATGGATGTGAATATTTCATCGATGGGTTAATTTCTTACCTGGGCTATTTTTCTATGGGTTATTATTGCTTGCAGGATAATTAGTTTCCAGATGCCAAGAAAAAGATTGTTCGAATGTGGCTGCTGATTAACATAGTTGGGTCTTTTTGGTCGTCCGTATTTAGCAATGCGGTTCGGAACTCAGATAAGCTTTGTCGGACTATTTCGAGAATAATGCTATTACGAGTTTTCGCGAGGTCACATCAATGTTGAAGCGCGAAACTCTCTGTTCGTGGTGTAAGTTGTTATACTTGCTTGCGTTATATGTTCCAGTTATGAAACGTGTGCCCACCCGTTGGTTAAACTTTCGTCTATGAAGCAACGTTCCTCTCCGTGTGTCTCTCTCTCTCTCTCTCTCTCTCTCTCTCTCTCTCTCTCTCTCTCTCTCTCTCTCTCTCGCGTAGGGTAAAGTGGGAGTGGTGAAAAGCGAAGAAGCGAACGATGAAGAAGAAGGTCTAGTTGGCTCACGAAGCAAAAGCGCGAGCGATAACGCGACGAGCCATTATCGTGTAATTACGAAACTTTAATTTCTAGTAAAATCGCTTCTAATTAACGTTAACGCCGTCCGTTCCTCGTTACCTGTACGAGCCTCCAATATACCTATTTTTCAGTGTGTAGTCATCAGGGCTCGTTGTCCATCTATTGACGACCTCAGCGGTCTCCTCATTTTTTTCCTTCCCCCAAAAATAACGGATTTTTATTAAAAACAATTTTTTCACTTTTTTACGTAATTTGGAGCATAAATTTTAAGCAATTACGATGCAGAAACTTTGAATAGCAATTGTTCAGGGCGACATGACTGTCAATTATTTGTGAGTCGTTTCGTTGGAGAATATCTGAATCAACGAGAGAAAAAAAATACTCATCATGCAGACTTGGCGATTGAATGGTGCTCCGAATAAAATCGAAAGGTTATCCGAGTCCTACATATTCTTCAAATAGTGTCTCTCGTCGATTTAGTCTCTTCCCTCCTTCTCCAGCTTCATCCTTCTTAACTTCTTAATCTTTTTTTAGTCTCATTTTCATCTAACTCCTCTTGGGGAGAGACGAGTCTCTCTTGAATGTAGGGGACTTCTTTCTGTGTGTACTTTCAGGAGTGACCTCGCTGATTTATCGATATCCCGAGGACGTTTCAATCCTCTGGCACGTTATTCGACACCCGAACCTCCTTTGCACAGTCAATCACTCTCGATGGCACCCATTGTACCTCGAGCTTTCGTAGATTCATTATCTGACTGGAGTCTCATCCCTTCATGCTTCCAGAGTGTTCTACACTCTTCGACAGGGTCCTGCAAAACTTCGACTCACTCTATCGACATTTTCTCGCTCTCCACGCTCAATCCAGGCCTTTTGCGGATCATTTTCCAACAAAAAAATATCATCCCATCCCTCTTATTAACCAATGACAGCAGACAATGCGAATAATAATGAGTCATACCTGAAGTCATTGAAATAAAAATAAAAATTAAAAACTATAATTCAAATTTAAATCGAAATTGAAATTAAAATCGGAATGGAAATTAAAATTGTATTTAAAATTGAAATTAAAATTAAAATTATAATTGCAATTAAAAAATTGCAATTAAAATGAAAATTAAAATTGAAATTGAAAGTAAAACTGAAAACTCAAATTACTAATAAAATAGAAACAAAAATAAAAATCGTCGAATGAATGGTTTCGTCACCAGTCACTGCACGATTCAATGCAATCAGGAAATCACTTGTTCAGCAAACGTTTAAAACCCAATCGTTCAACTGTTTTCCGTTCTATTACAACAACTCTTTAGGTAAAACGCTCACGAAAATAGCATGCGGAATGGCCGAAGGAGTTTGCAACCCAAAAATGTTTCCCGTATACGAGAAGAAAAGCGAATTGGTATAATTTGATAGAAAAAAGAGTCGTTCATGCAGGGACCCAGCTAAGAAAACAGACGCGTGTGGGGAGTGTGTTTTGTGCTGTTTTCAATTTATTTCCCAATGTTTTTTGTGCTTTTCCCCTTGTTAATATATCTGTAGAGTGGAAAAATCGTTCGATTTTACGACGTCATGAGCAAGCTACGTATTCTCCCTCGTAGGAGGCTTGAGAGAATGCTGAATATTGCACGGATGCATATGTGCAGCTTACAAGGTTTTACGTCGGTCTTGCGATATGTCATAACGCGACGTATATTTGCGGGGGCAATAGGGAGATTCCCATGTACAGGGTGTCCCAGGAATTATAGTCAGTCCGTAAATTGTCTTTAGAAATAAATTCCCAGACAAAAAACTTCCCGAATCGTATCCCGTGCCCAAGAAGAATCTCCAGTCGATCAAACATTTCCATTAATTCGATTTAATTTCATTTTACACGAGACTCCGTTGATTTTGGAACGTCCTGTACGTCCTCATGGAAAGACTGCACCAGTGCATCGGTAATGCAACAGAAAAATATCTACGTGTACATACCTTTGCATCATTTATGTATACGCATTTATACCGGAGGTGAATCCGAGGGTTTAGTGCCTGGGAACTTCTGTGGATCTCATCGAGGGGCTGCCGCTCTCGTAGCAGCATCTGCAGAAATATAATTCGAACAGTTATTGCAGTTATCCGAAGGATTTAGTACGGAACACCGCTTCCACTGACTCTTCTTCTCTTATTACTCGTTTCTGCGTTGCCAGAGACTCTGGATCAATCGTCAATGAGTCAGTATTCGTTGCAACAGCGTAGAGACTTTCCATCATCGTCTCTCCAGCATCCGCTAGACGTAATCTTCTTTTTAATCGTGTATACAGAGCAGATTTGACGTTACACTCGAACCATGTCGAATCTTGAGTATTTATCACGACCTGGATGTATTTTCTGGTTCAACGAAAAGTTGTTGATGCGATGAATTCGGATTCTGGATTTTTTTACTTTTTTTTTCTCTGTTCGTGCTTAACCCTTCCTGCATTTCAGTTTTTGTGGCACTTCGGATCATTTGGGTCCTTTTTCGTCCTGCCACTTATATCTCACGGATTTATACAGAAAAAATTGTGGAATACTTTCCATTGATGCTACTTTAAGGTTTTATTGTCATGGTCGCTGCATTTGTTTCTATTTTTGAATAAAACGTTTTGAACAACAAGATTTTCGAGAAAAATTGTCGTTTGGGTCGCCAAGACCCATATGATCCTCACAGGGTCCATTATTGTTTTTTTTTCTGACATTTTGCGGAAAACAGCAGGAGCTGGAAGTTCTGTTAGGTCCAGAGGCTGAAAAAACAGCTTGCTCGATTTCTCCCAATTATTGTAGCTCGATGACAATACTCTACCTGTAGGAAATGGATGAACCGGAAGTAATATCAGATTCCATGAGGGTGCGAACAGCCCTTGTATGCTGTGCGCGTCATCGAGTTTGCATAATCGCTGTTCACCGCGTTATGCAAATGTGGAGCTTGTATATATTCTCTTATACGAGGAAGCAAGCAGGTGAATCATGAACATGTGACCCGTTCGATAGCCGCACTGGAATATCGTTTTAAGGGATAAAGGATGAGGTTGTCTAAAATGTATACAGAGACGAGTGACATCAGAATAGAAGCGGAAGGAGCCAATCGCGGCTTTGCTTGCAAATCTACCTTCGACGTTAATACGAGCGCATCATATTTGCATGTGATCGGGTAGATTGATGACTCCTTGCGGATCAGGCAGTGACGAGAACGTGGCAGGAGACGTTTCCTCGTTCTCCAAGGCAACGTGTAGCTTTTGTACTGACGTTCGACATTTCGCAATCGTTTTTCAGCTCAAACGAGCGAGTGCGGGGAAGGCCATCACTGGAGGGAGGAAAAATAATATGAGAAATTATGACACTGGAGATTGCATCGTTGGAAAACAACGAAAAATATTTTTTTTTCATTTCTTCCTTTAATAATTAATGCAATCGTTACAATTTTTCCAGTAAATTCAGTTTTTCTAATGGCAAATAGCAAGAAACTTGCATTCCAACGATGCAAAATTCAACATGGTAAAAAAATGACTATGGAACTACGACGTATTTTTCGGCAAATTTGTTGGCCATTTTTGCCAAATTTTGGAATTTTTCGCTTTCGAACTGTGATGTATGAGTAATTTTTAATATAATTTTCTCTCCGTGTAGAATTGTACGAACCCTGAGAAATATAGGCGAGAAATAAACTGAACGGGGCGATCCGGACGATCCGGAAGAGCCAATTAAAAGTTCAAAATCTTCTAAACGTTTCCGGTTCATTTGAATGAATTCCGTCTTGCGAGTGTAGATTACCGCTCGCACTGAATGACTCTATCGAAACGTCATACACGCCCGGAATATTGACCGGATTCATGGTGGAGAATCTCTTTGGTTTTAACTTTTTATTTTGATGTTATTTCCATCGTTTTTTTGTTATGACTGGAAAGATCCTTTTGTAACGGTTTGCATTGGCGTCATCGAGAGCAGAAGAACAAGGAAAAAGGGATAAGGTTGGAAATTGCAGAGAAAATGCAAGGGAATGATGGGCAACACGACATAGCGACGCGATAATGGTTTTTGTGGGTTGGTTATAGTTGCTGGTTGCTTGGTTGAATTCTCATCTGATGCCCAACGGCGCTTCTGCCGGAAATGGACTCTACCGTCGCGTCTCGTTATCGCTCGCGATAGACTCCTCCCTTGGCTCTGTCTCTCTGCATGCTTTGTGTACGTGTCTCTTTCGTAGACACAGAAATACGTATACCTCTTTTCTCTGCTTTACTTCAGACGTCGAGGGGATATAGCGCAACGATAACGATGGATCGATCTCACGCGAGAGAAAATGCATTTCCTTCGCACAGTGCGACAACACGGACGCCATGAAAATTGTTTGGCAAATGACGGTCGTGGTGATTCCGCGACCTTTTCATTTTCCGAAATAAAAATCTCGATTTTTTTGCATTTAACGACGTGACTGCCGGGGCCAATGATGGAGAATTATTTCAGTGGATTTCGATCAAAAAGGAAGTGTCTTATTTTTTCCCAACAACATTGAGAAGATCGTGTTTCGATATTTCCTTGGTTCGTCATGGTTGCAGAATAAAAATTCCTGTCAAACAGGAAAACAGAAAATTCCATAGTTACGTGAACAAAAATTTCGAGTGGTAGCTACTTTTTGGAAAATAATTTATACCATTTGTTATGCTCGTGGAAAATGGAACGAAACCCATGGGACGTCGAAAGTATCATGAAGTATCTCGTATTTTTATGAATCTCTGCACATTTGCTAGATCGTTCGATACTGCCGGCCGAATGAACGAACAGGCTCGAATGGTCACATATCCGCTTTTTCGTTCGCACGCGTTGCAGCTGTTGACCCAGTCAACAATTCCGTTCGATCTGCTTATCCATGGAGTTCAGAAATTATTGAACAATCGACATGAGAATAACATCATCAAAGTGATTTTTTTGACACTCACCTCTGAGGAATCCAAGCAACGTCGTTGATTTTTGCTTCTCAATTATTCGTCGCATTTATAATTCTCAGAATTTTTTTTCATCATTTTCCTGCAATTTTTCGCTGGAATTCATCAGACGTCCGAGCCAACCTGCGATCGATTAATTTGGCCTGAATTTCCAGATGATTGCCATTATCTATAATCCCAATGATGTAACTGTACAGGACGTCGAGCTGTTCGTGTCAGCACTGTTATTCAAATATTCATGCGATGATCCATCAATATTAACACATCTGTTTATGCACGCTGGGCTTCACAATAAACCGTTGATATTCCACAGCAAGGTGTATATACAAAAATCATACATGCAACAAGAGCACTGCATAATTGACAAACATGACGATTTGTATCGCTCTAATAGTACAGTAAACAGGCCCATCGAAATTATTCGATCACGAGACAATGAGAGTTTTCAGGCACTGGAAAATTTTTTTTGTTAACAATCCTCGACATTTTGTTGAATACGATGAACTAAATATTTTTTGATAATTTTAAAATTTTCGTTGTTTCGGCAGTATTTTTGGTTTCTAACGGAATTGTCAGCGAAATTTACGAGTGTAACGACAAAAATTGTATTCCAAAGAGACTTTCTAAAATATTTCTTCCTGCATTGACACCATTTTTGGGATTGTTCAAAAAAACGTTTAGTCGAACGTTCAGTGTGTTGACCCAAATTTTGTTCGGTACATTAATTCGTAATTGCAGTTTACCACTTTCTTATTTAATGCCAAATATTCCGAGAGAAAAATAAAGAAAATTATCAACAACATTAGTTTCCACGATGTTGGAGTTCGTGTCGTTGGAATCCAACAAAAACTGATCACTTTTTCCAGCAGAGCCCAAAATTTTCATACAGTATTTGTCAGCGAGAATTCGATAGTCTTCTTTGCCATTGGAAAACTGAATTTACTATAAAAATTCGAACGAACTTATTAATTATCAAAATAATGGAGAAAAATATATTTCTCTGTATTGCAACGATGAAAACTTTGGCATCATTAGTTTCCAGGGGTCCAGTGACCCAGTTTTTTTTTTTTTTTTTTNTTTTTTTTTTTTTTTTTTTTAAATTTTATATTTAGATCTCTTGGTACATTCATAAATCCGAATGATGCTGCTTTTAATTCGATGTTGTCCTGTTACATATGGCGAGAGGAACGTTACGACCGAATGTTAAAATTGTTAAATGCAATGACCTGGGTACAGCGCTGCAGCAAGTATGATACGGATCATCATTATGAATGAGAGGCAGAGGCTTTTTGAGTCAGCTCGGTTCGTTTGTAATGAAGCTTAGCTCATTATTAACGTGAGAAAGGCCAGTGCATTTCATTCTAATTAAAGAGCAAGTTCCATTCTAATTGAGACTTGGTTCTTTGTGGCGTGACGTTGCGAATTTAATGAAAATGGGTGGGCGTTAACGAGTTGCATTTTGCCAGTTTCCCCTTGTTCCACCCACTCCCATGTGTCCCATGCTCGACACTCCATACACGCACAATCACGAAACGTGCTCGTTCTATGCTTTTCACTCTGCCTTACGTTCTCTTTGCAGCATCGAGCCTGGAGAGCATCTCTGCGACACGAATGTCATTACTCGAGTTGTTTTTCTCCTGGATGGGAGGCAAGAAAATTAAGATTTACACGTTTCTTCATGGGATACCGAACTGAGGGTCAGACACAAAATTCTAGGCTCGGGAATCCACTCGTTAAGACTCAGAAATTGGGCCAGAGGATCTGCCCGGATTTCGCTATTGAAAAAAATGTTTTTAGCATGTGGCGCAACAATGGTTGACACACGAGTTAGTTCAGACACGAATTTCTCTGAATATGTTAGAACTCTATTCGCCAGTCAATCCGACTGATGGATACAACGGATTGATGTCCGAATTTATGAGAAAAAAAAACGAGTTGCCATCAGGAAGTTCGAGTTTGACAGACACACGAAGCGGAAACGTATCGATCATCATAACACTGCGCGATATCCATGCTCGATATTTCAATACAATAGTCTCGACCATCATTCTCGACACAGTTTTACTTTGTTCCTGAATTTCGAGCAGGTCTGCTTCGGAGCTTTTGCAGGAAGAAGGAAAAGCTTTTTTTTTGGATGAGAATAAAATTCCATTTTCGTAATACACAGTTTACAATAATTTTACATCGTCTATTGAAATTCCGGTCAGGAAGGTTCGGTGTTTGAGCGATATTGAGCAAATCTCTGGATATTCGAAGATCCTGATTGACGGGTGAACTTCAATCGCGGCGGTCTTTAATCTCACGAATAGCACGATGACCACAGTCTCTGATTGGAAATGCTTGATCCACTAAGAAATTGTAGCCACAAGCTGAGGAATCCGATGTTGTTTCCGCTATTGTTATCAACTGCGCACTGGAATCACTGCCAAATGCAGATGTTCCTTCGTTGTCACTCAGAGCTGAGCTTCTATGCGATTGCCGTAGTAATCTCCGCGTGGCTGCGATGGATATGAAGCTTCCCATGCTGTGTGCGCATCATGAATTACTGATTCGGAAGCGCTTGATCTTCATCTCGAAATTCGGAGCAGTTCTCAGTTCCAAGATGATCGAATATTCTACGTTACTGGTTCTTATCATGGTTGATCGAAAATCGATCACACTTGCCAGCTTCGGGATACAATGTTCGCGAGAAACAAATTTCTCTCAAAAATTGAATTTTCCTATTATTTTACCCTCCGGGGATCATGTGATTTTTTTATGGCGCCATCACGTGGGTCTTTTTCGTCCTGACACTCATATCTCACAAATTTGGAGAGAAAAAAAATCGAAAAAATTCTGGAATACTCTCCATTGATTCTTCTTTCAGGTTTCATAGTCGTCAACGTTTCATTTGTTCTATTTCAAAATAAAACGTTTTAAAAAACAACATTTTCGATAAAAAAAAGTTACTCGCGTATTTGCCGAGAAAAAAAATGTGAAAAAATTCTGGAATACTCTCCATCGATTCAACTTCAAGGTTCCACAGTTTCAGTCGTTGCATTTGTTTTATTTTCAAATCAAACGCTTTGAAAAACGAGAATTTCGAAAAAAAAGTTTTCACTTGGATCTAAAAAGACTCATATGATCCACGGAGGGGTGATTGCTCTAAAACGGAGTTTCACCGACTTTGCAAAATCTCGAAAATGTCGTTTTATTTTCTGAAATAATGAAAAATTTATTTAAAAAATTGGCTGACATTGTAATGCTCCGAGAATATCCATAGCACGTGTTTTATGTAACCATGTTCACGAACTTGTAGACGATGCCACGTGTAAGTGGAAGCAGGAGAGCTCAGAGAAGCTTTGGTCTCGGCTGTCTACGACGATCTATGTTTTCCTAAATCTTCTTCCGCTCTGCTCTACAGGCTCTGGTTGTCTCGTACGAGCAGAGGTACGTAACACCCGTTACACCCCGATATAGATAAACAATACATACATCGTGGAATAAATGTAGGTGTGTCGGTTATAGACACAGGTTTGTGTACAGTTTTGTCATCGGCGAAGACTGAAAATCCCCGAGAACTTGGATGTTTCGCAATCTACGATGTGTACGCTGTCTGCTATCTCCGCCATTAAGCTTTATGGTTGTGCGAAGCTCGATCGATTCGACAGAGGTCACATAAACACCAAGCTCCACCTACCGAATTGCTTTGGTTCCTGTGTTTATCCAATCTCAACTATTTTATCGAACCATTCATTTTCGCTGCTTCGGATTTTTACTAATTTTATTTTTTTCATTTCGTATTTTGCATCGAGTCGTTTTCAGAGACATGGGAGAGTCGAACTGGCATTTTAGGAATGACGATTTCACGATTAATGACCACGAATGGTTGCCAATCATGGGAGAGGCAATGGAGACCATTGAGGTTGAAAGCGTATCATGTAATTTCGATGCCTATATGGAGTCATTAAATCCGGAATTCACCGTAGGGCGTTAAATCATTTCATCTATTTGACAAGGAATTCGAGCATGTTTTTTGCACAGATTTTGCGAAGTCAATTTAGACGAAAATTCAACGAGTTTTTAAATTCCCATTTCAATGCATTCCACAACCAATATTATCGTAAAGGCTAAATATTGCCCTCGGGTATTCACATTTTCTTGGATACCTTTAGTAATGTGATCGCGTCACGATACACGTAAGTAGGACACGTTTCTAAACACTGTGTCTACACGTGCGATGTTTCTGTTGTCTCAAAGGAGCACGCGCTATCTTTCGCGTTGTTTAATCACGCCTGATGCATTTTCGATTTTAACGATGATTCCCACGATAAGTATGATCGAAAGTCTCGTCCAACGAAAATTTTTGTGTCCAGCATATGTATTCACGATGTTCAGGCTGGTTGAATGAACAATAAAATTCGATTCGTCGTCCGATTGGAAAAAACTCATATCTCACGTATTTGGAGGGAGAAAAATCTGAAAAAATTCTGGAACATTCTCCATTGACTCTACTTTGAAGTTTCATAACTTTTCTAATCGTGAAATTTATTTATTTTTCAATAAAACGTTTCAAAAAACAAGATTTCGAAAAAAAGTTGTTGCTCGCGTCGAAAAGACCCATACGATCCGCAGCAGGCTAATATGGAAATAGACATGAACTTACGGGGACCGATTTTTGTAGTGGGAGGTTTAGTAGAATTGATCGCTCACGTAGAATCGACGAGCCACAACGAAAATACATACTAGCAAATAGTGATGCTTGCCTGTTTCTAGCTTCCATGTCTGCCGCACTTCCGTGTGCTCCGCTGTCACTCCTACTTGTATACTATATCTAACACGGTTTTATTCCATTGTTCCGGCTGCGGAACGGGACACGAACCCAGCAATTATCGTCCATCGACTCTCATACGTACTACGTTGCAATGGAACCGAAAGCGCAGCTTTTCCGGTTGACGTTTTCGACACACAACCACCGCGTATACCAAGTATTCTCGTACACAGAAAGATAAAGAGGGATGAGAGAATGGTCTCTCGTCAGTTTACGAGAGATTAATTAGAGCGTATTCCCCGAGCAACATAGTCGCAATGTGACCAACCGAACTGGAGAATATCAAAGCTGGAACACCATGTGCATAGAACCATAAGTACCCAACACGCTCGTCGACTATTATTCGACGTTGCCTCGAGCTTTATTACGAAAACGAAAGAGTAAATGATTTTATTTTCTCAAACTCAACGTCCAAACCGATCTCGGGAAAGTGCATAAAAACATGTGTCAGGATGGGGTGAAGGCACGAACTTCTGTTTGTTCATTGAATGAAAATCTAGGGAAAGGAATTTGCCGGAATTTCGTGTTGAACGGGGTCAACGATTGGGAGGGCTGCTACATGGTCCTGCGAGGTTTCTGCAGGTTCATGCTGCAGAGAAGTATGCTGGAGTATCGTTCTTTATTTTCTCGTTCTATCCATGGCACGACCGAAACCAGAGAGTGAGAGAGAGAGAGAGCCTGAGGCGAAGGCAGAAGAGGTAGAGGAAGGTCAGTAGCCGCTGGAGCTAAGTGTTGCAGCATACGCGACCACCGACTGCTGGCAACTGGCGTAAATAAAAGCGAAGCTCTTGTGACAGGGATGGCTGCCTCGATGGCCACCAACTGTTGGAAGGTTAGAAGCTTTTGGTCGGGGCAGGCCCCAAAAATCGAACAAATACAGTAGGAGAAGCGAGCTGGACGAGCTTTGGCTACCTCCGACAAACTACCCTCTGCGTCCACCTCGATGCCAGTAAACGAGATAAAGCGAGATACCGCATCGTTCTCTAGTAGTCACGCTTCGTATACGTATTGAGTGACTTAACGGGATTAAAGCCAGGAAAACGAGACCCGCTTCATTCCCTTTTCTGTCTCATCCTCGTGTCCTGCTGCCTTCCAGCCGCCCTCTTTACTCTTCAAATTCCGTTCAGTCTCTTCCTGCCGTTCAACCACATTACAAACCGCACATTCACTCTACGATGTGCTTGGCTATCACGAGATTCTTGACCCAAGGCTATTCCACGCATCCCCATAAAGAATTTGTGGGATACTTGGATGTCAAATATTATTTGATCGGATGCTCTGCACGATGGCCTCCACATTTTGATTCCTCATGAAATAACTCAATTTTGCTCCTTGAATTGACATTTCCTCTCGCCAAAATGTTAGTGTTTCAATTTTTTTGGAATTTAGTCCTCCAAGGACTTTTCGTTTGCCTCCAAAAGCCCCGAAGTGTTATTCCGCAGTTATTATTTCGCACGACGAAAACCCAAACGTCAATCTCATGTTTTTGCTCGCCTTTTCCCAATTCTTTCGACACTCTCTGACTTTTTCGAGTTTGTCGAACATTTATTTTCATTCTACGGTTCTGCAGCAGGATCGAGAATCCTGGGCTAGTTATTTTTTCGGTGGAATTTACTGGAAGCGATGCATTTGAATATAATTTTGTCAGGAGGTTTCGTCAGGCAGTGGTATAGTCAGATCGAAGCCATTCTTGAATATTGTCTGAAATATTGTTTGGAAAAGACGCCACTTCCTGAACGTGCGTTTGCACGTCGATTCCACTATTTCCCCAAGGATTGGCACGCAACGTTACCCAAGCTCTCGTATTTTCTTTGAAAATATAAAACTATTCCCACTCGGGTCAGGTCTCTGTGTCGGAACAATAACGTACCTCATCTACTGTCCCGAATACCGCTCATTGACGATCCTCCTTTTTCCACTGTGTGTTCGACATATGTGGGGCTTTCGCGTCAAGTGAAAATTGTTCTTGGCAACAATTCAACCATTTCAGAGACAAACTTTTTCTCATTTACTTTTTAAGGGGGTTGTACGGCGACGCCAGATCTAAATTTTCGTTTCCAGTCTTTTTTATACGTTCCGAACGGTTCACGAGCCTAAGTTCATTAAAAAAATTATTACAAATAAACTAAAGAACGACATGCTGTGAATCTACGATTGTCCGAGATAATCTGTCATTTTTATGTAAAAAATTTTTTTTTTTAAATAATAATTACGACCACTTTTTTGAAGAACTCATCGAAGAAAAAAGTTTCTTCGATGTTATACATAAAAGTTTGTTATAGTTTTGAGAGGCTCCATCATTTGTAAATCGAAATATTAAATGTTGAAAATCATTATCAAAAACGTGTTTTTCGTTTTTTTTTTTTATCCTTTTTTTCATGAATTATTGAAAAAAATTGAATGCAAATGAATAGAGATTGATTTCGGAAAAGTTGCTGGTAAAAAATCAATCGAGGGGATAATATTCCCTGTACGTACAAATAAAGCTTTCATGGTGGTGTTTGGACTCACATGGGCGCCGGGATATTTAATATTTCGAGTAATTGAGAGGTCGGCACAGTGGTCCAGTGATTTAAAAATCTAAAATGAATGGAAGGCATAACCACATTGTAAAGTTTGGAAAAGGAAAAACAAAAATGTGATGGTAAATGGGATTGGGATATTTCACTGGCCGCAAGCACCGCGACTGTTCCCGACACGTTTACGAGCCCGCTGCCGCCGACGTTCTGCCAGCCATCTCGTTCATTTTTTCCTGAATATTTATCGAAATCCACGAAATTTTTAGTTGCTCGGGTCTGATACACTGATTTTTTTGTTGGTTTTAATTCAACCCTTTCCGTGACTCCGGCCAGCGTGCCGTGACATCGTTTTGTGACCGGACAGTCATCGCAGTAAAGCAAAAAAAATTTCCATCTGTAAAACTGACCTCTGCGGATCCAACTGAAAGCAGACGCGATTTTTTTTTTTTATTCACAGTCCCGAACAAACAAATGGACGCATTTTCAGTTTGACAAAATTCTCCATTCTTGTTCGAAATTCAAAAAAATGTAAAATGTAACTATTTCACGTAACGAAATATAAAAAAAAAAAAAAATTCTCGATCTCCGGATTTGGTCCGTTTATTTGGAATTGAGGCCTGGTCCGGTTATTCCATCGATTCTTTCTTCCCGTAGGCATTCGCATTTCAAAGCCTTTGAATTACACTCGCACCGCAAAGTTTGCGAGTTCATTTCGCGATGGAAAGCAAATGGGGGTGGGGGGATGCGTAGATATCGTTTGTCCCCATTCGGTAAATCGATCTTGTCCCCTGCGAGCTTCTCGGCAACGAGCGCGGAGGATGTATTCCAATCACTTTTGAAATGTGACGTACAGTGGCACTGGAAACCATCAGATTCAAGTGTGAGTCGTCAAAGTCGTCGTTCTCTATTTTTGGTGGCCTTTCTCGTGTTTCCCTCTCGTTTCTCGGTCTCACTGTCGCGTAATACGTATGATGCTGTTATACAGAGTATTCACATAAAGCTTGGTAAAATAGACAACAAAACGCATCACGTCCGATGCGTGACATGCATCGTAAAAAAAAAAA
>JBAJMU010000007.1:13171936-13234805 GCA_037952995.1 Hyposoter didymator
CGCTGAGAAAACGCGTATCGACTCCAAACTCAACAGTTTTCGCACGCCGCGCTAATTATTCTCGTCTACCCACAAGTGTAGAACTGCAGGCGGTAGTGCACGCGCACAAAAACTATTTTTCGCGACTTTTCACGAGTGACCGCGTGTTTCCTCACCGCTCTCGCATTGCTGAGCACCCAGAGACGCTGTGCTGTGAGAGTGAATTCATAGACACCTCGAGTGCTTTTACAGTGAGTGAAACCCCTCTCGTGCTACAGTGCAAAATACACGCGAATGATATTCCAAGACGCGCGAGAAGACTCAGGAACGGAACCGGAAGAAGATCGAGAGCCAAGCCAGGGAGAGTCAACCCTAAACGAGACAATGGACGCTCAAACAGCAGCTTCGACGTCAGCCCCGACCTCCGCAAGGTTGAGGGTACCGCCATTTTGTCCCGAAAGACCAGCGCTCTGGTTCGCGCAACAGGAAGCGCAATTTCGAACTCAAGGTATTGTAACGGAAATTGACCAGTACTACCACACGATCTCGAACATTGCAACGCGTTACGCCGCGGAGGTCGAACCTCTCATAATCACGTCGGGGTCACCAATGTAGGATTTGGGGTTATGGAAGTCCTACGTATTTAAGCGTGCGATGTAAGAAATATAAGCGGATGATTTATTTGCGTTTCAAAATGCGTAATTATTGTACAGAGAGGTGAAGTCGTATCGATAGATTGTAATTTGTCATCTACTGCGCGTAACGGGTATCGATCGAGTGAGGACGAAGGATCCTCGCTCTTGTCGTTCAGCCCGCTGGAGTGGGGGAACGCGCTGGCGATTATTCCCGAAATTAGGCGATAATCGCCGACAATTGTTTGCGTGGATTTTACTTCGCGCTGATGCGCGTATGTGGCACACGCCACATGTATACCTTCGCGCCTCGGACTCCCCGAGCTCGTATCGGAAGAGCTGTCAGGCATCGCCTCGACTATCTTCTTCAGTTTTTTGAAGAATTTCTCGCTCTTATTCTCCTTGTTCTTCTTCCTCTTGTGTGATTTTCCCATGATTTTTCTTGTATAATTATCTGGAACAATGCTCTAAACGTGCTACACTTTTACGCACGAAAAACGTTATGAGTTGAAAAGGGAACGACCGCAGCGCCAGGGAGCCGGGCGGTCTTTTTGTTAAGCTCTGAATATTCGTGACACTTACGCGTGGAGTAGACGGTACTACGATGTAATCTCGAAAACGAGACTCGTAATATAATTACTAGATTCAGTCGAGACTGTGCAGCACTGTTCGCATTCTTCTGTTAGCTAAACGTACCTCCGAATTTTTTCCTCGAGGTTTCAGATGGTCTCGACTCTCTTGGTGCAATCCTCGAGCTCGTCTTCCCTCCATCTTTCTTCCTCTAAATTTCACCTTGCCAAGAGAGCTGGCCTTGTGCTCTTTTCTTATATCTTTGCGCGACTTGATTCTTCACCTCCGTCATCCAAGTTGCGCAGCAGTCGTTTGTTTTGTTTTCGTGCACACATCCATCCGTGCAGTGTCACCTCCATGGGCTCCTTCAGTCTCTCCACTTTAGCAAGTTCCGAGCTGGTGTGGAAAGAGTGGAGGGGATTTCTACCGCTGCAAAATTGGTCTTCTATCCTTGAGACGTGCTCACTACTGCTTCATGGTACATGCGAACACACCGTCTAGATTATCTCAGGGCAAAAATTGCACGACGAGGAGACTGATAAATTTTACTTTAGATTAAATTGTCGTCGACTATGCCGGCAAAGATACGATTAGTTGAAGAAAATCATTTCGTGGGCTTCCGAGATATTTCCCATTTTCTACGGGATTCTCCAGTCGCGAGCAAGATTACGCTCCGATTTGTTTCAACACTGCAAAAAAAAAAAGTCATTTTCTTTTTTTTCCACTTGAAGAAGCTTCCGGTCCGAATATTGAGTGGCACGGAAGTCTGGCCATGATACTGAAGTTTGCATCGTTCAAATATAACAAAAAATATATTTTTTATTCATCATTTTGATGATTAATGCGATCGTTCTAATTTTTTTAGTAAATTCAGTTTTTCAATGGTAAAGAAGATTATTCCAACGATACGAACTTGAAAATCGTGGATCAGGTCCCAGCTCCAGAAGATTTTTGTCATTTGCGATGCAGAGCTGTGCCTATATCGCGGTTGATTTTCTTTCAAGCCGAATTCGCTGTGGAATGGCCTGCAGGAATTTTTAGTGACAATTACGTAATGCGGCAATCAGTGCTCCGCATTCATAATATGCAGTGTTCCCATGTACAATAGGAACAGTTGAATAGGCAGAGGATGGACGTCCTCAGAGCAGTCTCCGGCGTATATCGTTGACGAGGATTGTTCTCGTTGCGTGTGTGAACGTGTATATTGCGATTTTATGTTCGCAGTGGCTTCTCAGAGCCTTGAAAGGCCACATGTAGGAACAATATATACGCGAAAGTGGAGGCAAGCACAGTCGCTTGGCTATGTGCATAAATGTGTTTCTATATCGGCGCTTTCTAAACTGCTGTGTGTACTTTGATGAAGTGGCAACTGTTAGCGCCGAGGCGGTACCGAGTACCGGGCTCCGTACATGGAAAGAGAAACCTGCACCTTAGCATGCACATATACTCCGAACCTCCCAAGCATCACCATCGGCTATTATGACTGCGGAGTCTGGGGTGAGGTGAGGTTTCTGCGCAGGCTTCAATTTTCGCATATCCAAACGTTGCTGTCTATGTGTTTGGCTATGCGCGCGCAGAGGCTAAGTCCTGTCTGTGCGAATGTTCTTGTGCCTCGATGAGAAAGCTCTAACACCGAAATGATACTTTACGTATGTACTTATAGCCCGAGGTTCCTCATCATCTGCGTATGAACCTCAACGGGGCTGCGACTCGTTTTGTCTAGTGAGAACCGGGCTCACCCTCTTGCAATTTAAAGGAGCAACTCCTCGACGTTCGTGACCCTCTCAATTATTTCTCCCAAGTTTACAGCTGCCAGCCATTCTAAAGGTCCCGTGAAAAGTTTATTCCGAGAAAAAAATATGAACATTCCTTTCGTCCGTACCACCTCAGCTTCGTCATTAATTACATCAGTCTGTCTTTTCTTTTTCTACTCTCTTGCATCGTCATTATACGAAACATTCGTTTTCAATACTCCAACATTCTTCCTTCACGTTTTAGATCCCAGAAATCTGACATTCCCGATAACAACATTCCTGCGAATTTTCAAAGGCACAAAGATTAGCCTACACTATAAAATCCTATTCACAACATTTCCTTTCAACACTTTATCCCACGGAGAGCGAATTATATAAAAAAAATTCTATGACATCATAGTTCCCTGGTACCATATCGATCCTTTGAGAAATTGGGCAAAAAATGTCAAAATTTTTAGATGATAAATAATAAAGTAGAGAAGATAAAGATAAAAAATATTAAGATAAAATTTAAAGATCAAAATGAAGTCATAATTTGTCGAAAAAACAACAAAATTTTGCGAGAAATATCAAAATTCCGCTTTTTAGAATCGAAATATGAATGAAAAATTAAATAATTAAACGAACTTACGAAGTGAAGTTCTATTATAATTGTACGTAGCGCCTCCTTTTTTTTAGATCATTATCATGTAGTACCTACTCCAGGTGCCCTCTAGGCCACTAGGTTTAAAGTATTTAGTAACATTTTTTGTTTTCCTGTAACTATATACGATATCTGCCTTCCTCCCCGCGGGACTGGTCCGCAATCGTCATTTTTTAAAGTTTTTTGCCGTAATTTCTTGTCATCGGGAACTACCTTTTGGTAGTGAGGGTTTATCTCAGGGTGGGACTGATATTCGGAGGAGGCGCTACGTACAATTATAATAGAACTTCACTTGGTAAGTTCGTTTAATTATTTAATTGTACTTCGCGCCTTCTCCTTCAGATCATTGTCATGTAGATGTTGAAAGTGTACGGGAAATTAAGGAATGTGTTTTTAATATTTTTGAATGAATAAATGTTAAAACACTGAACACACTTGTATCTTGTCTTAATTAATTTTCCTTTGACGCTAGAATTGCTCTAGCAAAAGAGTCACTTCCTGACTCAATGTTGCGGTCATAAAACCTGGCGAATGTTTCCGAGTTTTTTGTCCATCCCGCTGTTTTCTTAATCAGATTGATGCTGATACCCTTGCTTTTCGCAGAGGACGTCGAAGCGTGGCGGGTTGAATGAGCTGAAAAAATTGACGAATCTAGTCCACTTTTTTCCAAAATTTCTTTGATCCATCTGCTCACGGTCTGTGTGGTGACTGCCTTGTATGGTTTTTTGCATGCTATAAACAGATTGTTTGTGCTGCCTCGAAGATGACTCGTACGCTCTACGTATGCCTGAAGGCTTTTCGCGACGCAGATTGTAGGATCCTCTTCAAAAAACGGTAGTGTTAAGGTGGGCTGAACTCTTCCGTGTCCCGATGTCTTTAGACGCGCTAGAATTTTTATCTCGATCTTTTCTTTTGTCTCGATGATGTTTGATATATCGATAGCTGTCAGAGTTTGAATTCGTTGTCCTGTAGTGAGTGCTAAAAGCGTACTGCTTTTTCCAGCTAATTTATCCAACGTAAGTTCCTCATTAGGATACCAGTTGGTAAGAAAATTCAACACAATTTGTGGATCCCATGTAGTTTTGTATCTGGGGAGAGACGGCCGTAGCCTCGATGCCCCTTTACAAAATCGTTTAATATCGGGATCCGTTCCAATTTCTGGACCAAGCAACAGAGCTACTGCTGATCTGATGGAGTTTATCGACCCATAAGATGCGCCGAGATTGAACTCTGCAGTCAAGAACTGCAGAATTCGCTCCGTTGTTGTTTCAAACACGTTCGTATTAGTCGAGTGGCAATAGTTCCACCATTTCTTCAGCCCCCCCTCGTATTGACGTAGTGATGAGGTTGATAAGGACGCCAAGTTTATTTCAATCGTTGCTGTCGTCATGCCTTCCAGTTCGTACGCTTGTTGGAGAATATTCCGCACACCAGGGAAAGCTGTTGCCATTGAGGGTGCGGTTTCCTGTCCGAAGAAGATAAAAGATTAATCTGTGGTTTTAAAATTATCGGTTCTGGTTCAAATTTCTCCATGAACCGAGCGAACCAGGGTTGGCTCGGCCAGTTTGGAACTATTAAAATGCCTCTGGCTGCATCGTTGCGATTCTTTATCAGAACTTTGGGGATAATAGCAAAAGGAGGAAACGCGTAAAAGAAGCTCTTTTCCCAATCGATAGTAAATGCATCGATTGCAACAGAATGTAGGTCTTTTTTCCACGAAACATAACCACGACACTTAGTGTTGATTCTATTGGCAAACAAGTCAATTTCCGGGTGACCAAATATTCTGCAGATGTCTTCAAAAATCTCAGAGGACAGGCTATATTCTGTTTCCTCCTCCGGCCTTCGAGATTCCTTGTCCGCAATCGTATTTTCCTTCGAGGGAATGTACGAGGCTTGAATCCAGAGACTCTTGGCTTCACACCATTTCCAGATTTCCTTCGCGATTCTACTTAGTTTTTCGAATCGAGTGCCTCCCATTCGATTAATGTATGCTATCGCCGTCGTGTTATCGATGCGTATGAGCACATCACAATGTTTCAGATCCTCGGCAAAACATTTGAGGGCAAAGAACGCTGCCTTCAATTCTAGGAGATTGATGTGTTCTTTGCGTTCTTCTACCGTCCAATGGCCGTGAGCCGAGTCTCTTCCACACGCGGCGCTCCATCCCGTTAACGAAGCGTCTGAAAATATCTCTCTGATGAACTTCGGACTCCATATGGGGTTATATACACTTGGAATATTTGATTTCCACCAATAGAAATCTTCGTTTACTCTCAAGCTCAGCGTCATGCGTGCTTCGAAATTTTCCCTACTTTTATTCAAGGCTCTATGTTTTTCTTTCTCCAAGTCTTTTATGTAGATGGGTCCGTATCTCGCTGCCAAACAACATGCACTCAGGCTTCCTATCAGAGAAGCAAAGTCTCGAATTTTGCATTCGGTGCCTACTCTGAATTTCTTTAGCAACTGAAGCATTTTTTCCCCCTTTTTGATCGATAATTGAATCTTCATTTTGCTTGAATTCAATATGACTCCCAAGTATTTTATTTCTCGAGATGGCTCTAAGTGACTTTTCTCAAAATTTATGATGAACCCCAGTCTCTGTAACCAGTTAATTGAAACGCGAATACTCTCCTCACATTTTTCTTTCGAGTTTTCAATAAAGAGCATATCATCCAAATAAATGACCGATGTGTAGCCGTAGCTTCTCAGATACGATATCACCGGTCGCATTACTTTCGTGAATACATACGGTGCTGTGTTAAGTCCAAACGGTAAGCATTTGAATTCGTAACACTTGTCGTTGAACCGAAATCTGAGATATTTCCTCGACGATTCTGCGATGGGACTAAGATAATATGCGTCTTTCAGGTCTAACAAAGCCATGAAACAATTTGGCTCCATGAGGTCGCGCGCGGTGCGGACGTCCTCTAGCTTAAAATGCTCAGTGTTTATGTATTGGTTTAATTTTTTCAAGTTTAAAATAAAACGACTTGATCCGTCTGACTTAGGGATTAAGAAAATGTTGGACAGGAATTGATCTTCACATTCTGTGCACATTTGAATCGCGCCTTTAATCATTAATTTTTTAATGTGGCTCTGCAGCGCGATTTTTTCTGTCTCCGACCAACTTTGGCTTGTGGGCACCACAGACTGATAAGGAGAATCAGCAAAGGGAATAGTGTAACCCCGTAGCCAGCCCAGAATCACTCTATCTAAGCAAAATTTTTTCCGTACCGATGAAAATTTTCTGGTTCCGATAGTTGTTGTATTGTTTCTGATGGTTTGCTGATGTTGGTGCCCCCCTCATCGCGATCGGACGTTGCGCTCGACGAGGCGGGGCCTTGGCGTTTTTTGGCAGCAGCTTGGATCCCGAGCTTTTAATCTTTTTCGGTGGCTGGAGATCTTGGGACGATTTTTCCAAAGATTTTGCCGTTTTTAAGGTTTCTGCCAAGTCTTCACCGAACAGCCACTCGTTTGTGTTAGCGGCACTTATTGTTTTTTTGACCGACGGGTTCAGATTGGAGAGAATAATTAACCGACGAGTTAATGTTTCTTCTCTTTGGAGATCAACCAACAACCGCGTTGTGTCACTCAACGTTGATATCAATGTTATTCTGTCCACTTCCTCCTTATTCGATAACTTTGTCAATAGCGATCCCAAAGCAGCAAGACAGAGAGATACTTTTTGTTGTTTTTCCATCGTTTTCCCGTTTGTTTTTATTAAAGGCTCAAGGAGAGAACGTTTTACCTCCTCGTTTAATTTTGGCGGCCCGAACCGGCTGCAATTCTCCGGCACGACATATTTTTTGGTCAACTCCTTTGTTTCTTCTTTAGAGAGACCTTCCTTTATTATGTCGTTCCATCGTAACCAAATTTCCCTTTGAATTGCCGGCCCTTTTCCTATTTCAGCCTCAATTCTTTTGCCTATAGCGTCTAGTACTTCTGGGTCTAAGGGGGTTGCGGAGGGATCTTCAGTAGGGCCGTGAGACCCTTTGTTGCCTTCTGTTCTTTCCCCTGTCGCCGGTCGATCTATTTCCGTGGTAGACGCTGGTTCCTTCTTTTCTCCGTTTTCCTCTGCTTTTTCGTCGTTCTGGGATGGTAGCGAGTTTGCCTCGACTATGAGGGATGGGCTTCTTCGCTCCTTGCGTGGAGAACGTGTAATTTGCGATGATTGACTCCGCGACGAACGACTTCTTGAGCGTCGTGAGTAGCTCGAATCTGAGCTCGATGCGTCGTTGTCTTTTTCATACCGTCGTCCTCGTCGAAGGTGCGATCTATCGTCACTCGAGCTTGACGAGCGGCTGAATGATCTGCATCTCCGTCGTGCCGATATCCGATTGCGTGAATCGTATCGGCGTCGGCGTGGTGTGCGACGCTTGGAGAGTCCCTGACGCTTGCACGAACGCTCTCGTGAGTCCTCTGCACCTATAAGCGTACATGACTGTATAGATACCTGAGTAAATGAGGAAGCGTGGTCAGCGTCCCAGAAAAGCTTGTTTCTGTCCGAGTACCGAGCACCGCTTTCGATCGGGAAACTTGTTCCACTCTTATTTCGGAAGCTTGTTCCGTTAATATCGAAAGGAAACTTGTTCCGTTAATGTCGAAAGGGAAGACTTGTTCCTTTGACAAGAAACTTCGTTTCTGTCCGAATTTGCTTGACCGTCTAGCTGTCACTATAGCGGTTTCGACATGATCCGAGGTTAAGTATACTTACGTTTGCGTTTCATGCGAGAGATTTCTCGATCGCGCTGAATTATAATTTCTTGCAGACGTCTCACTTCTTTCGTTGTCGAATTTTCTTTTTCTCCACGTGAACGATGCTGTTGTGGAATGACGCAATTTTGCACCGGTAACGCGAGCAGCGGGTCGGGGTTCGCGCTCTGCCGGTCGCGGCGCCACGCGATGGCCCTGTCAATCAAAGGGCCTCGCATTTATCATAATTCGGGAAATAGTTACGCGCGCTGACGTAATTGTCGCCACCGCCAGGGACGACACGCTTGACCAGCGACGGGACATGCGCGTAACTCATCACTCATCGATCGACGTATCGATCCTTCTTCTCCTTCTGGACGCGATAGGAAACGGTCACGCGCTTTTCGGTGTTTTGAACGTACCTTGGGATTTTCTGCATCCGCGAATACTTTCGCCATCGGGTAATCGTCTTACAAACGATTACGGTTCTCTCATTCTCCACATCGAGGAGAATCGGGCTACGGATATATTTTTCGGGCATTTCGAAACGAAAGTTATTCGGGACCTCGGGCAAAAATTGGCATCGGGTTTTTCGCATCGCGGCCATATCGGTTTTCAAAGATCTCGTTGACCACGCGGTTAGCGAGAACGAATTCACTCGGGAATTCGTCGGGAAACTCTTTGCACGGCGAGATTTACGACCTCGTCTTGCTCGGAATTAAGAGTTCGGGACAACTAATAAATTATTGTATCTTTTTGGGAAAAATAAAACTTGGGTTCTTCGCACAATCGCTATCGCGTCGTACTTAAACTTATTTCCACCTACACCAGATCCTCATTACGCAACAGTTGTCCATAATCGTTTATAATATACGAGTGTGTTTTTTCCAATGTGGCTTTCCTTGGGCACAAGGGAAGCTAGTTCCTTGGGCACAAGGAAAGCTACATTGGAAACCAATTCACTGTATTGATTAGAATTGCTAATTAGTCTCGGTGCCTTATTCAATTCTAACAAGTAATAACTCATCAGAAGAGTTCAATTCGAAATAACGTTAGAGAAACGGGAAACGGAAATGAGTGTTGAATCGTTGACGGTTGTGACGTTCTGTAATAGCGCACCCTGTATAGACTGCTCTGAGTTGTTTCGCAAAGGTACACTTATATTTCTAGTGTCGTGGAGGTTCGTTGGTGAAGAGAAGCCCGAGGTGAGTGTACACAGCGACTGGCGGGTGTGCCCGGGTCTGATAAGACGGGGTTGCAAACCGTTGAGTGAACAGTCCAGAGACTCTCCGAGTTGCACGGACTGTGCTTGTGAGAAAGTTTGCCTTTACGTGTGTAGCAATGTCTTTCATGGAGCTATTTTACCCAAACTCACTCCCTACTTTCTCTTTATCATTGGGCTATATACTCACTGCCGATACAGAGTAAAGCACACCTTTACAGATGCGAAGCAAAAGTCACACCTACACCGAAGCTTGTTCACAATAACCGCATCGCCGCACGCAGAACAGGGACTTCATCCTAGCGAAAGGGTTATCGCGCTCCTCTTGAATACTGCAGTCCTATGTGACCGTAGAATAATTTAAACCCACGTTATTATTGAATGAGTCAAAGGCAGTAATATAATACGAGGATACTTGGATGACAAGCTGAGACGATCTTAACGTCCGATAGTTCTAGAACTATCCAAATTTTCAGTCGTCAACCTATGACACCGTCATTAATAAGTCTAGGTACTTCCGAGTTCCTTGTTATGAAGTCGCCAGAATCTGTACAAGATTTTGGGCTCCTGCTATAAAATTGATCCAATTGGTTACAATTCGAAATTGTCTCTTTGAGCGGGTTGAGAATGAAATTTTCTTAAGGTATAACTATCGCAGAATGGGTTGATTTAGGATTTTCTTGAAATTTAGTGTAAATATTCTTGACATTAAAACGAACAACTTTCCTATGAGACGAAACATTTTCTGCCGTCTAGAATTTGAGATATTTAATTTCCAATTTTATATTTTTCCCATCTAAACGCATGTAAATTGAAGTCGCGTTTCTTTTGTTTTTTCTTGCAACTTTTTTAACGAAACGTCACTTCAATTTACATGCGTTTAGATGGGAAAAATAGAAAATTGGAAATGAAATATCTCAAATTCTAGACGGCAGAAAATGTTTCGTCTCATAGGAAAGTTGTTCGTTTTAATGTCAAGAATATTTACACTAAGTTTCAAGAAAATCCTAAATCAACCCATTCTGCGATAGTTATACCTTAAAAATATGATATTTTGTTGAATACGGTGAACTATTTTTTTATAATTTCAATTTTTTTGTTATTTTGACAGCATATTTGGTTTCTAACGAAATTGTCAGCAAAATTTACGAGTGGAACGACTAAAATTTGCTTTCGAAAAGATTTTCTAAAGAATTTCTTGCTGCTTTGACACAATTTTTGGGATCATTCAAAATATAGTTTAGTCGAACGTATCCAACAAAATGTTCATCTTTTTCAACAAAATTTTGTTTTCAGTGTGTGGCTCAGCCGAAAGTCAAATATTTGATGAAATAAAAAGAATAATTCATGGAACGACTATATATGTGAGAGAATATCATCAGACACTCTCAGACTCGGACTCAGACTCTCTAACAAGATATAATGTTTCCTTTGCAGGTGGAAAACCGTTCTCCGGACTCGGAGACCTGCCCAAGTCCTTATGGCATGAACTCAGCTCGCCCTTCACCGAAGTGAGTTTTTTTTTTTCATACACTTACCCAAATATTCTTCTGTACTGCCGAGATTCTGAATGCTATTTCTTTTTTTTCTACGTTCGGATTAGACATATCAGGAGGAGAACGTTTCAACCGAAAATGGTGCGACGCCCGAGCCTCTGCCCTTCTTCGAAGATTCTGACAGCAACGTCACTGTGCAACTCGGTGCTGACGTAGATTTACACTGTCGAGTCGAAAATCTACAAGAACGTATGGTAAGTGGATTATTCCTTCGATATACAATTCCGAAATGTCAAAATGGACGACTTTCGAGAGAAAATGTTCCCGAGGCCCCACGATTGACGGTTTTTACAAACAATCTCTCCCTTGGTCTTTTGGAAAGCTCGTAGGAAAATATTTCGTTGAAACCATTGCCACAATTCAAGCAGTGAATCGATCGGATTTTTGTGGAATGAATTTATTCTCGGGAGGTCGTAACCGCGGAGTAGCAACTTCTAAATTGCTCGGTAGAAAGTCCAGGCAGTATGTTTGAATTAATGTTACCCGAAAATTGTAACTTTTGTAGTAATTGTCTGAGGTACTTGGGCAGGGTGAAAGTTTGCTATTGCCTGCGGCTGATACAGAATCACCGATGCGTGTTTCTGATAGAAATCACCCCTTACGGCTTGGGCTGTCTTTTAAGCCGCGCTAACTCGTAGACGTTACTACAGAAAAGCTCCGGGCATCCTTTCAGCTTGATTGCTTGGACTTCCGTGACTTTCTTTCCGCTTCGAACGTATTGTTTGGTAAATGGTGGTAAGCCAGGCACGCACTTTGAGCTACAGCACCAGGGACAAAAGCCTCGCCAGGAGTTTCACTCAAGAAATAACGCAGATCTCAACTTTCTTGCGTTTTGAACTTATCCCTTGAAGGAGGAACCGAATTTTTCAACATTTTTAACCTTCGCACGTTCCGAACCCATGAATTAATATTTTACAAAATTTATCAGGTTATTTAGATTACTCAACCTCGAAAACTCTCTGCCCGATCAGACACGAAAGACTCTGAAGTTTGCAATGTTGAGATTCAACGAAAAATATTCTTTGAATTCTTTATTTGTTGCATTTTGAATATCATGCCAATTTTTCGTTTTGATTAAGTTCAAATTTGCTTTTGAGCGACTAGTTACGTCGATATTCAGTTTACGATGGAGCATTCAATACAAGTTTAATTCGTTATGCACTACGTTCGAAAGGACCTAATTGAATCCCCATCCAAGTGAATTTATTTAGTCTGCGATTTAAATCTAATATATTTACGTTCGGAATATAAATTTGTCTTCTGTTACGATCTACTTTGAAGTTGCAACAGCTATTTTCGTTTCTCTTTTCCATTAAGCGTCCAATTAACTTGAATCCTTATTCTTTGTTTCCAACGCAAACCTCGTGCTTCATTTAGCAGAATTTAGATTCATCTTCCAGTACGAATCGTCCTTGTTTTTTTTTTTTTTTACTTTTCTTATCCCTTGACTGTATCCTCGAAGTTTCCCTGCCTCCTTTTCCTCCGGATGCAAGACTGCGCGAAGAGAAATACCATAGGAATACCGAGTACCTGGAATATTTCTCGTTTTAATTCTACATCTGTGTCCTGTCTCGTCTCATTTTACTTTATCTCCTTCCTGCGGTTCGGGGCACTATCTCTATGTTTCTGGGGATGAAACCCCATGGCCGCGTGTCATATCCTCCTTAAGGTGGAACGTGATGCGACCAACTCTTGCATTCTCTTCCATCACTTCCCCTTTTTCCCCTATTTCTTTTTGTTTCTTTTCTTTCGCTGCTTTTTTTCTTCCCGTTTGATAAAGTTCGAATCTTAATTAAATGGCTCTTGTACTCTGAGAATTGTTTGGACTCGGGCGATCCAAAAAAGCAACTCATTTGTCTATCTATATTTTGTTGACGCTGCAACATGGCTGACGTTTGCTTACAGGGTGGATATCGGGGGATGCAGAAAAAAGTGTTACGACGGAAATGACTTTTTCATTTTTTCTCATATGCATAAACGACCCACGCATAATTACCGCAGGAATATTCATTCTCGTTGGAATCTATTAATATCGAAATGTTCCTCATCGGGTTTGGTGGGCAGCAGAGACTGCCAGATGTTCCATTGGATCTCGTGTTCGTGTTCTCGCACATACGTACATTAATGAAGCTTCAAACTACGCGACGAATTTTTGTGCATTTGGTCGAGGTTCACCGCTGATCCGGTCCGCTGCGGTCATATGATATGTAAAGAACAAAGCATGAGATATCCATATTCAAATAATTTTTTCGATGCCATCCAAAGTCCTTGAATTTATTCAAGCGATTTCGTCAGTTGAAAAAAAAAAAAATTCTTTTTGCGATTGATGAAGAAAATCCGACTAGCTCGGGGGTTTACGAAGCAACGTGCACGATTATAATGAAATGGCATTCGTTTGATGTTTTCGCGTGGCATTTTCCCAGGTTCCCAAAAGCTTGCGTTCAAAATGTTTCAATCACACGTTTCGTTGCTTGTTTTTCTTCGTCATGGTCGAGCTTCATGACTTCTGAACTATTAAACCTAAGAAAGACCATTGGAATTTGATTAACTTTGGACTCCAACAAGAACGACTGACTACGGTTAACGAAACGGTGACTAGTGAGACCGAGTTCGATTCTCGGACTGTCTGGTCAGAAAGGGCTATCGAAATTTGATTAGCCTTGAACTCCAACAAGAACGACTGACTAGGATTACCATTTTGATGCCTTTTTCCTGCACCCTCCATACATCTGGAATGATAAAGTGGAGGTCCCAGAGCCAGTGGATTGACAACGATTGCCGAAAAAACAAGATGAAGCAACTCGCGGTGGGATTCCTCCGGCGGCAGTTCCGTCAGATCAATGCTCAATAAATTTAGCCGTAGCTCCGGGCAGGAGAAGGGCGAACACGTTACGAGTCACAAATAAAGTTCCGATTATTGGTAACTTTAGGTACCAAACAATAGTCAAGACTTTTGAGTGGTACCAGGGTATCAAACGATTCCGATGATCCCAACAAGAGTACCAGCTTTTTATCACAATTGTATTATGAACAATCTTACATATTTTTGTGAATTGGTCAGCAAAAAAAGTTTAAGCTCGAAGCACTTGATTCTAATTCCACTACGGCACAGCCCCGTTTTTTCTGTATGGTTTCATTATTCTTTCCTTGTACCAAAGATGAAAGAAACAATGTCGGTTGACTGGAAGACAAAAGTATGAAGAAAGTTAGAACAGTGCGAGTTATATCCACTGCAGTAGTGACAGTAACGAATGGCACCGAATGAAGTGGCTTGGCGGATTTCCAGTTCGATTTGCAACGTCGTAAAAGCGTTAGTCAGAAATATATTCAACACAAGTATTCGCAAAGTGCACGATGAGGAGTAGAGAGTGCAAGATCCATCGACGGTGTCGGTCGACAGGATTGCTTGATATATGAATGTACATACACCGTGTTCGACTTGGAGATTGTCAATATGGTAATTCAGGTTTCTAACTGTTCAGGGTCCGCCACTGAATTCAGGAAAATGTAACATTATTAATTGATAACGCTTTGAATGAGATCACTTTCATGAATCACATGAATGTAATTGAACAATTAATATATGGAAATACCTCATGTCCGAAATCACAGAAATTATGCAAAATTAAACTTAATAATTTTTATAATGTTAATAATGTTGATAATTTTTAGAGGTTTATAAAAACGTTGAGTTCGATAATTTGTCAGTGAGACTTGTAATCGCCGGCTCGAGAAGTTCAAAAATTTACGCGTTTCCATTTTGTCCTCCGCTAATTTTGAATCAAATTTAATAAGGTCGTACGTGGTTGATTTTTTACAAATATTATTTCTGAAATTGGAGCATCGATCTAATAACACTTGCATTGTGTTAGTCTGGCTAGAAACGTGGTTGTTACTGAAGTACCTTGCGCTCTAGTTTCCTTCAAAAATCAATCAGATACGAGTCTGTTCACATTGCTTTGTTTATGAAATGAAATGAGGAGCATGCGGAGTCGAAACAAAGAAATGTTGTCAATGTATAGATAGACACAAGCGTCTTATGTTTCCAGTCGTAATAGCACGTGTATTGTTCGACGTCCGTTCCGAGAGATACAAAAAGATTCGGATCGTTGTGACTGCTCATTTTGCCTTTCTTACTCATACATATTTCCGACGATCGTCATCACGCTGTATCGATTATCGAAAGAAAATATGGATTTTTAATAAACAATTTATTGATTGCAAGAAGATGGAGTTTCTACTTATTTTTTGTTCAGCCAACCGATAAGAGTTAATTCACTTCTTCCTGACGAAGATTCACATGTGCAAAAAATGTGCAATGACATCGTTGAAACTCAATGGAAACCAGGCTCCAAGACCAAAACTCGAAAACAACTGACTTACTCACGTAACCAGAGATTGCCACAGGTTTTTTTTCTCACTTTTCATTTGATTTCCTATCCTTTTTCTCTTCCTTCGACTATACTCTTGTATGCTCGCATTCATAGATGGCGATTTGACGTTTCTCCAAGCGTATCTGCTCCGTCCGATCGGTTCTGGGGAACCACACTTGGGTTGTGTATAAAAATGGTAAAACTCTCGAGGGAGCGCGATGTAATTTTGATAAATCGAAATCGAAGCGGAGAAAGGTCAGAAGCACATTGGGAAACGAATAACGAGAAAATTACTTATTTCTTTCGTGAACACAATGAGGAGTATCATTGCGTTTGCTTCGAACCCAGAGTTCTTGTCAAACAACTATCAGACGATTCAATCTTTTTAACAGAAACAAAAGTCTCGGAGATCCTTTATATTGTTCCACTCAGCCCCCTGACACAGCCGCCTAAACACGTTTCAGGAGTGTCCCGTCATTTTGTTTGCTAAATCACGCCGCCTGCAGCGCTAGTTGTCGTCTGGTCGGTTGTTATATATAACACGCCACAAGCACAATGCGCGATCGTTTTCCGCTAATTATTTTTTATTGCGAATTATGTACATGCGGTACAGGGTGAGGATGGTGAGTAATTATTGAGTGGGGATCTATCGTCAGTGGTATTTAATGCATTTGAACAATTTTTGAATGTAGATTTATGCATAAAAATTGAAAACAAAAACGAATTTTTCGAAAAATATTTATTTTCGTCGCAGATAAATATCTAAAGCTTGGATTAAAAATAAAAATGTACATACATATAAATTTGTGTTAGAGGTTGAAATTGTCTTTTTTTAAATTTTTCTCGTTGTACAGATCATGTTGTACAAAATTTTGCAATTTTTTTCTTGTGCAGATTGTTTTTTACCTGCTCAGCGTTCATACGCGTACAATAATGCTGCATTCTCGTTGTCAAGAAAATTTGAATGATTTGATAAATGATATCATGAGCATGCAGCCTGCAAGGAAATGACAATTTACTGAAAGAATAGACGTCTTGCAGTACGTCGTCAAATACGTTTGGAGATTTGCAGTGTTTTTGGAATGATTGCTCCAGAAACTGTATAAATTTATACAAATGTGTATTGGGATGTACGATGCACTTTGGCATAATAATTAATTATTCGAATTCTAGCTTGCAATCCACAGTTTTGAAAGCACTTACTGAAAAAAAAACAACTGGTTTACTCGCAAAATTGAGACCGGCAGGGAGGGCAGGGATGACAGCCATAACATAGCACAGATGTTTAAGGTATAACTATCGCAGAATGGGTTGATTTAGGATTTTCTTGAAATTTAGTGTAAATATTCTTGACATTAAAACGAACAACTTTCCTATGAGACGAAACATTTTCTGCCGTCTAGAATTTGAGATATTTCATTTCCAATTTTCTATTTTTCCCATCTAAACGCATGTAAATTGAAGTGACGTTTCGTTAAAAAATTTGCAAGAAAAAACAAAAGAAACGCGCCTTCAATTTACATGCGTTTAGATGGGAAAAATATAAAATTGGAAATTAAATATCTCAAATTCTAGACGGCAGAAAATGTTTCGTCTCATAGGAAAGTTGTTCGTTTTGATATCAAGAATATTTACACTAAATTTCAAGAAAATCCTAAATCAACCCATTCTGCGATAGTTATACCTTAAGAGTTAAAAGTTCGGAGCGCGCATGCATGAAGGCGTGAACAAGCCGGCCAGACGACTATTTGCGCCACCACGCGACCTATGGTGGAATTAAAAAATCGGGATAAAACGCGAAGCATCCGTCGTAATAGAAATTATACCCAGTGTCAGCCCCCTGGTTCCACTTATTGAAGAACAAATATTCTACAAAATCTCTTCAAAAAGCAAACCTTTCTCATTCCCATCGCAAATTTTGCTGACAGTTCTGTTATGAACCAGATATGCTGCGAAAATTACAAAAATGTTGAAATTACCCAAAAATATTTCGTTTATCTGGTTCAACAAAATACAGAGGATTGTCAACAAAATTTCATTTCCAGCGAGCGGACTGGCTCTTGTATCTACTTTGACAATCATGCCCCGAATTTCGCTTCATGCTGGATAAAACTTGAGGCTTATATAACTTTACATTAGCACTCCCAACACCCAGATAATGTTATGTTGAACCGACAACGCAAATGCAAGATACACTAACTTTGCAAATTCGAAAGTGCCCGTGAGTATCTCATAAATGCAACCAAGCTTAAAGCTGTTGGGTGTATAGTGCTTCTTATTGCTGTAGCCACTGTTGTTGGCGGGGTTTCATTGAAATCATACGAACTTCGGTCGCACGAGTGGTTTAGCGTGTTCCAGGCATTAAAAAACTCTCCAGAGTAAGAAAAAGGCGCAGGAACGGAAGACAAAAAGTAATACTTATAAATACGCGAATAATTCGATCAATATCGGAGCCGTCGACGAATCAACAATTCGGAACCTGCACCTACTATGAGCCGGTTAGAATGTGGTGATTTGTCTTATATACCACTAATTAATTGCACACAATATGTATTTGGAGGACAAATTATGAGGATATGTGGTCATCGTGAATATCAAAATATTTATATTTTGACTTTATAATGGTGAAGCGAAGGTAAAAGCACATGTGATTTTTTATAAAAATTTCCAAGCTAATTTGGTTTTGCGATTTACCCATTTGTCAGTGCTTTTTTTTCATTACATATCATTTTATTAATTTTTTGTGTGGTGTTACGTAACACGCGCTACTGAGATACACTTAATTTTTGAAAGATTGGACAATTTTGCTCTTGTCGGAAATACGGCAATTTTTTTGCTTTGACACGAAGCTCGCACCTTCATCGTCGACTCGATTCGAGTTTCTATCCAACGATCCCATCCACCCAAGGGATTCAACACAGAATCGCAATATTCCCGACTCCTCCACGGCAGTTCGTAATCCGTGGTTCGTTCCAATTCCCGCATGAAAATTATCCGCAGTATGTTAAGGCGATAGCCAAATTACGTCGCGTTTGGGATCCGGCGGGTACCGTTGGTTTGGGGGGGGTTCGAGCAATGTATTTATGACAACCATTATCTAAGTGGAATTGGCTTTCCCCAACGGCCATTCCCGTTGCGTTTTCACATATTTTTACTAGATCGTTTGGTATCTCCGCCATCGTATGTGCACCGTATCTGGTTAATCCGCTCTATAGGACGTAGATGGAAAAATTGACATAGAATCGAATTAACCGAATGGGAGCGTCGATCTGGAAAAACTCTTTAATCCCTGTTCAAAGCTCTTTCAACATGATGATCACTGTCTTGCTATGCAATCCCGCGTCACCACATTATTGCAAGGTACACCATTGCCGAATGACGAGAAAAATACGAAAAAACATTGGGGCTGTTTTGAGTATCGTGATTCGACATGTTTGCCGAATTTTCTCACCAGGTATTCGAGACAGCATGGAACATGCAACGTGTATAATGAATATTGAATGAACGCTGGGCAATACGTACTTGTTGGCAAACACTAAGAAAAATTCCCAGTCGTAGTTGGACCACATCCCATTTCAACGACTAGCGTAGAAAATCACAGCAATCCCAGCTTCGATGTCGAAACGAGTCCGGAACGTGAAGAATTGCCATAACGCACCATTTTTTTCATTTGTTTGTTCGAATTATCGGGCAGCGACCGAGCATATATAAGAACCCGCTCGTGAGTACGCTCACGCTATCTTGGTCGAGAACATCGTCGCTGGCACGTTCATAATCAGTGGCCATTCCTCCGTTGGAAACGCAGCAACAACAAATCCTTTCATTTTTGTACGGGTACTCATAATTTCGTGCGCTTCGAGAGGTTCGTTGAAACGGTTAGTTGAATAGGATTTGACGATGACTTCTACAAGAAGAACGTCGAGCCACGAGCTGGAGGTATCCGACGTCGCTACCGATGTCGTGGAGCCTACAGTGTCCCAGTCGCTGAGTCCCGACGCGAATCCAACGAGAGATGCGAGATCCTCCGCAAAGCAAGAGGCCACTCTGCGAGATTCTTCGGACGAATGTCTGATACGGCTGTATAAGTGCTTCAAGAAAGACAAGTTATTTTTGTTCCATCCAACGGGCAGTGGCAAGACCAGAAAGGCTGCGACATTCTTTTGCCATGCATTATTGTCAGGACGCATCGACAGAATTTTGTGTTTAATAACGAGAGACAACCTGGAGAAGTCAGTCCGCCAAGAATTCAGTTACATCCTCAAGCCCGTGGCTCTGGAGCATAAAGTCACTATAATGAAGAATTACAACGTGGCCAAGTTGTTAGCAGTGAAAAATGGCAGAGTATCGCAATGGGAAAATGCTGGAATATTTTTCGATGAAATGCACAACTTGATACCCCGCACGCTGGTGAATCGGCCAACTGCATCTGTATCATGCGACCACAGGCGTCCGAAAACTGTTGCAAAACGAAGAAAGAAACATCATGAGAAACAAGCATCACATCGAAAAGAACGCACTTGTGCAGCACGCATAAATGGCAGGGGCTTGTGCAAATCTGACAGATTAAAGATTTTTCAAAATTTTATAAAAAACAAACTGTGCGTGTTAGCTTCGGCAACGCCACTTTTTACAGATGCCATCAGAGAATTAAGGGCCATAGCGATATTCACTGGACATACACAAGTTAGTGACAGTGATGAGCTTGTGAAATATTTTGCCGAACGAACTTCGTTTCCATCCCCTGACCTGTACAAACGATATCCGTGTTCGATGACTTTTGCAACTCGCGCAAGCATCGATTATAAAGAGAAGTTTGTGGACGTGGTACTGAACGACATTGACGTGGATCTTGAGTTTCCTTTCTATCGGGTATTGTCTGATGAGAACAAGATTGACGTTGCTCTTCATAAGATTTTGCACATTGCTCGAACAAGCAAGAAGCAATTCATACTGGTCTTTTATTTGATGCACTTCGATTCTTTGCGCGATAAGTTGACTGAAATGGGCGTCGCTCACGAAACCGTTAGCACGACGTCTAGTTCTGCGGATGTACATCGTGCCATTCAACATTTCAATTGGGGGAGTTGTAAAATTTTACTGACGACCACGATATTCAGCGAGGGGCACGGATTACGCAACGTCGATATCGTTCACTTAGTCGATCCGTGTCATCAATATGGCAGCACGAGCACAATACAAGCTCTTGGAAGATCGGCGAGACTCGGAAGTCACACTAAAGAGACCGTGGTGACTGTCTATATGTACGCTACTACCGACGACGACCGTCAACAAGCAGAGGCAAATCCCGATCTATTCAACGTTGCATCTATTAACGAAGAATTGAAATGCACCAGCCATTCTAGCCTGCGACGCCCGACAGCGAGCAGGATAAGATCAAGACACATCGGTTTTCAGCACAGAAAGTACGACCTGCAAAAGATTCTGTACGCAGAGATAAAAGAAAATACTATTCGACAGACACTACGAAAAATAATAAAGAAACAAGAAGCGTTATTGTCGGTTTGTCCCTATTATGAACAGGTCGAAGCCGAGGTAAAAGATTTCTTATCAAATATCATGAAAAACACGGATGATTGGACGTGGTTGGACTTGTTCACTGACATAATACTGGGCCACAACAGACATGGACTCGGCAGTGAGTCGAGCGATGGTGATAAATCGATGCGCTCTAGGCGTATACGTTATTATCGCTCCGAAGATTCCGCCAAGGCTATAGTGAAAAATGTGAGTCGTGCCATAATCAACACGAACGAAACTGACCTCCATTCCTTTTTGGACGCTTGCGTATGTTCACCTTCGACATCTTCGTCGATCGACTTTGCACACAATCATCTCTGTACCATCGTTAACAATTGTGTGTTGCGGACGGGTAATGAAATTTATGACCTATCTCATATTCAAATGAGTGAATGTTTGCTTGACCGGAAAAACGTACAGTGTATTTTTCGCAATCTGCACATCACCCTAACGAGACTGTACAATTTTCTACTTAATTGGTATGAAAAAGAAGCGAATGATTGCATAGAGAAACTGCTTGATTCTTACGTACTGAAAAATCTTTTCAACCCGTTGAACACCAACGGGCTGTGCTTGCTTTATGAGACTGAAAATAAAGTACCTTGTTACTACAGAGTTCGCTATGTATATTCTAGACTTCAACTGACTGGTAGTCCTCGTGACATTCTGCGCCAAATATTCACCCTCCACAATTCGAAAAAATCCAAGTTGACGGAAGGCTCGATGATAGGTCACGCAATCCAAACGAGTGAGGAAGCCGTTTCGATATGTTCCGAGTTGCATGGCAATTTGCCACCGATTGCAAACGACGGCAACTGCTTTTGCAAACCACAAAGTAGAGTACATTATAGTTACTTGTCTGGGATATCCAAGCTGTACCAGCGTTACGTAAGCAATGAAAATGCTCTGCATGAAGCGACCGAAGCCGTCGTACGTAGTATGATACAGAAGTGCAAACGTTACGAGTCACTCCCAACGTGTTCTGGGACATTGCCTCCAATATTGGGCGATCAAAAACACGATGCTTATCGCCAGTTTAGAGAGGACATATTGATGACACTTCGGCGGCTGTGCGATCCTCATGGTGCTGGATTGTTGTTTGTTTCTCAAAGTGATAGTGTTTTATTGGAACACCGGATGCGAGTCGTTGGTTTTGAATATGACCCCGCAGTCTTTGAAATTGATTACAATGAGCGGGACAGTGTTAACACCATGCAAAGCATAGGTGCAATCTTACAAGACTTGTTGAAAACTACTCGAGATTTTGCGCATCCGATGCCTACAATGATCATCAATATCGTGGACGCAGCGAGGCTTGTCAAATTGTGCAACGAAATGCATACCCCCAACTATACAAAGGATTGCGTGTGCTCAACTAGCGAAGGTACCCCTCCTGTGGACTTGTACCTGCTTTTCAGACGCACCGCTGTCGAATGTAAGCGATGGGTGTACGTGTAATTTTCCCTCAATGAGTCGCTCATGCGATAATCAGTCACAGCACTGCATCGGACATGCTGATTTATGTGTTACTTTCTGGGGCTGAAAAGTTGGCGACTATAAAATGCCCGAAAGCATCGAGGCTGCTATACACGTTTGTGTGTTGTTGAACCGTACACTATGTGGGAAATACATTTTTGAAGATTACGCTGCGAATCGATTACAGCGAATTTTTTGTTTATTCAACGCAGAATAAAATACATACTTGATTTAGAAACATTCCGCTGGTCTAGTGTTCACTGCTCCTGCTCATACTCCAAAACACTAGCAGGCTCCCTTTCAATTATAATATCAAGCTCGGCCTCGTTTTTATGTCTCGACATGTCATTGTCACAGCGCGACAAGTCTACTGATAACGGCAGCAAAAAAGAGTTTAGTCATAGCTCATGTTTCCATGCCTCTAGATCCATCCTCCCCTTCAATTCCAACGCTGCGAATCGCTTCGATTTGTTCATAATCAGTGAGCTTACGTACTTGCCAGTAAAAAAAAAAACCAAAAATGTTCAGCATTAACCAATATTACCACGTGGAAGATATTCTTTGAAGTTCATTCAGCTACAGCAAAAGCATGCAGTGCTTGAATTTTACTAGTCGGCTAAGAGCATCCTGTAGCATTGGAGGCCGCTACATCGGTGGTGGTGACAATGAGAAATACACAATGGCAATACGGCCCGCTTTTCGTGACCTTAACAGTCAGGATCAGGACCGTTACATGTTATCGATTGATAAAGGTTTGATTTGGGTACCGAGAGGAATGCCTGTTATCGATGACTCCGATCAAGTTGGTGGAAAGGAGGAAGGAGATTTTGATGACCCTCCTATTGTCAAAAGCAAAACGCATAGTCCTGCTGCGCCAGTTGCTGCTCATCGAGAAAAAGAGTTCTGTTTTGTGAAAATGGAACCTCGAACTACAGAGGATAAAAGTAAAAGCGATGAGAACACCAAGGCAACTCCGTTCCTCTCTGGAACCGGTTCACATCCCGGAGTTTTTGGCTCCGGGAGGCCATTGAATTTTGAACGCGAAAGCACTAGACCTGTTCTGGATGCACCGCCAGCTTTTCCAGGACCATCGCAGCCTGATCTCCCGTGGAATCTGCCGACGCCAAATCAGCCCCCACCAAGTCGAGGAGTTACACACTTTAGGAGCCAATTGAATTTGGAGAAGGAAAGCACCACACGGCTTCCAGATGCACCACCAGCTTCTTCACTGCCACGAGCTCCAGAAATCGTCATGCCTGGGATCCAGTCAAACAAATCTTTAGTTGCGCCGATGGTGGTGACTGAACCACAAGCAGGAGTTTCTGGCAGGTATACACTTGAGCACGAAGGCACTCGACCGCTCCAGAATTCGACACCATCGCTTACACCTGCAACTGCGGTGCCATCACATGATTCACGGGGCAACGAGGATTCGGTTATCAGTGCAATAGAGAAGCTCATGGGAAATTCCAAAAATTCGATCGAAGCAGGTATCACGAATGTCATTTTCAACGAATCACCACTGTCTGTAGTTATTAGAGAAGGAATAAAAAAGATGAACGAAAATGATCCATTGGGTGCAAACGGTTTACTGGCTCAAAAATATGATTCGCTCTTCAGCCAACCGGCTGTAGAATCCAAAAGGTTGCGATTGTTAGCATTGTATGCAACCACAGGGTTTTTACTGGACAACGTGTACAATGAAACGCGCCGAAATCTTGCCCGGTATTATGCGGAACTTAAAGTTTTCGACAGAGTGATTGCACAGATGTCAATGCGTCCTACTCTACCGATGTTCACGGTAGCACCGTCTGTACCTACGACGAAGAGAGAAGCTATCGAAAAATACTACCATATGTTCTACAACTATTTCGCTCCGGTTACGGAACGCTCCAACGAAAAACAGGAGTTAAAAAAACCTCCCATGAGTCCGGAATTCTACGCCTGCAGACTAAAATGCATGTGTATGCTTGCCACGGCCTGGTTTATTGACTGGATGAGTACAACCGTCGATTCCTTTGAGTATCAAATGCAACTGTTTTATCATACAGGTAAAATTTCACTCAATGTGAAAGACGATTCACGTGAAACTCGGATCATACTACGCGACAGCTTAATGGAAAAATTACCATTTGCACGACTGTTCCAATTGCTATGGATGCATGTTCTTTTGAACGCGGTAAAGTTCAGTGTATCGTCTATAGACTTACCTGATGACGATTATGTGAAGTTCTCGGAAAGCCTTAGCACACCGTTCTACATCTGCCAGCTCATGGGTATCCAAGCTAACGTATGGTCAAAAATGAAGACTAGTCTGACCATTCAAGCTCGAGAAATTTACAAATCTGTTATTCGCGAACAACCGGTCAGTTTAGGAGAACACGAATCACACATCGAGGCATTGTCGCTTTTGGTTGACAATCACATACTGCATGAACGTTCGAATGATCCATCCAATGGGCATGAAACCTGGGATCACCTGCAGGTGTTCTCTAAATGTTTCAATACCGAAGCCATCTTCAGAAATGATCGATACCAAGTTGAATTATTCCAAGACATGATTCCAAAGTTTTTCACTGATTCATATAAATATTCGTTTGAGCCTCAAACGTTTAATGAAACAGAGAGGAAAAACAAGGAGCAAGTGATACTAACCTCATTCAAGGGAGCTGACATACACTATGAAGAAACTAACGAAAACGAACTAGAATCCCTGGAAAATCTATGGCGTGAGGAATGAACGCTGTTCCCAGTTACAGCAAGGTCTATTTTGTTGGCAGGGCTCGAGAACTTTTTTTGTAAAATCAGTGAATTCAAACAGAGCTGGATGAGCGTGATTTGTGCGATGGGGAAATACGTATTCATAGAGTATAACACGTTAACAACGATGATAGCTGATACTTCCACCGAGTTGTTGTTCATCACACCACAGAACCATTTCTGGACGCTATGCCAAAGTTCTCAGTGAAAAGGCGATGTCGAACGTCTTAAATATCACTTGACACAGCTCCGACAATTTCTGTGCGAACCATTCCACTCAAATCTTTCACAATTCTTCCCATGTTTCCGCTCAATGAGATTTGGCAGAAGCGATCGGTTTGAGCCCAACGCTTGGTCTGAATCTAACAGAGTTGCCAGCGATGCAAGTTAATCGAGAATACCGTCATGAAAAATCGAAGTTAATTTCCCTTCCATTTCAATAAGCTGCGGCCGCCCTTGCAGCCTCACCATCGATCGGCCCAATGAATAAATCATTTTGTTCTAATCGTTTTGGACTAATCTCATTGTAGGGATAATGATAGTTGCCATAGTTATCCCAAAAACGAGATCGAATAATTGAACGTGTGCAATTTTGTACCACCGTTTACGTTTCCGGTTAAAGATACGTGGTCACCAGAAGTTCCAAACGCAACGCGTATACCCAGCTGTTAAAAACCATTTTGAAATTCAAAGTCTACTTGATGTGGGACGAATATTCTGAAGTCCTTTGAGTTCGGTGAAAGAAAAAAAAAAGACAGTATTTCTTAGTCCCGAACTGCCTGGAAATTCTGTTTTCGGTCTAAGATTCAAATTTGAGTTCTGGCAGGATAGGTCTGGAATAGTCCCTTCCATCACTTCTAAGACTTAATTTGATCCGAAAGTTGCGCATACAATTCTTTAATGCCCGATTCGTGTTCTTGTAATAATTGACGCAAACGGTCTGTTTCTTGTTCCGTCATCCCCGGCGGAGTTTGTGGAATCATCAAGCCAGGCGATTGAAGATCATCGTTTGTCGGATCTTCCGAATTAGCGACAGATTTTTTGGCCATCGTGTCTTTTAAGTGTTTCAGGATGGACCGTCCTAATACTCCGAGCGGTAAGTCATCGTATTCTTGGACTCCAATTGTCAAGTCTGTACGCCGTATTCCATTGGATTCTTGAGCATTTTCGTTCATTGCTGCTAGACCCAGTTTCCATAAGCTATTGAAACACTTGTTCCAAACTGCTGCACTAATGACAGAAAACTTCACCTCTGGGCTTATATTTTGCCACACGTTATGGCAGCCAATGAATATCATATTGAACGCTGCATCAATGTTCTTGTTCAGTTCATGTGTTTGCAAAACTCTCACGTAATTGAGCTCTGGTTCAATAGGTTGGGCGTTGTTAAGGCATTTTTGTATTATTGAAATACTCTCTAATAGTGTACCATTGTTTGTGCCGGACGTTAATAACATTTTGCCCATCGTTTGAAAGATGAAATGATCCGTTGTTAAGAGTATCATTTTTCATTGACTTTATAAGTATTAGTAAACATATGTAACCAAGAAAAATGGTTTAATCACGGTTATATACTCTGTTGGCAATGAGCTTCCAGACCATAATTGCGACATGAGGTTACTTATAAGACAGGACTAGGATCCGAAAAAAACGTTTAATGTTTCATTTTGGGCCAGAGTGAACACGGTTCAATGAATAGAGGCTAGACTATCGAACAACGTTTGGAGACGAAATTTTCATTGACGCGAATTTATGCAGTTAGAAGATGTTCGCCGTTCATTATAATCATTACTCATTTACGCTGGTAATCATCGGTGGCGCCGATCGTAACAGTCTGCGAAAGGCAGTGTACTTGAATATAAACCGACGTGGAGATTGCTCATTTCGGACGGGGTGTCCCAGGTATAGTGGATACAGGTAAAAAATGTTCGAACATCTGGAGACACTGTTGCGTTAGGAAGATTCGTATATCAACTACGAGTTATTTCTTTTGTAAATGGCGCTTTTTGAGTGGACCGGGGTATCCGGAAGTTAATTTTTTTATCTCTGGTTCATTATTGAGGCGCGTGTAATACGGAGTACTGGGCATCATTGCCATAGGACCTGCTGGATGTCGGGTCGTGATATATACGAAACCCAGATAACCCAAACCAGCGACAGCGGCAAATGGTGCCATCTTTTTACTGAAATTATACACAAAGTCGGTAATTGCCGGACCAATCCCCCCGGCAATATTGCCCGATATATCCGAGAGAGCGTCCGCTTCATCGAGCTCTAAGCAACTCACTACATACGATTTGGGGTCGTTATAAGGTGCTTTTAAGTTCTTCAGATTGCACAGGTCGTTACAATCAGCACCACTTTTTTTGAATTTTTCAACTGAGTCTTGAAGGTCGTCGATTAATTCACACTTCTGACAGAGGGCCGTCTGCGTTCCCATGCCCCTGCTTAGCTCCATCACACGGTATCTTTTGGAGGTTTTTTTGAAAAATATGTAACAACCCGAATTTTTTCGAGCATATGCTTTCAGAAACTGCCAGATTCCTATTCCAAATGTACCGGGTAGAATAGTGGCTGAAAATATTTTACCAACTATTTCGAGTCCCTTGCCATTTCTTGCGGCTGCACTTATGTCTGAGGCCACCTTTTCGTATGTATTGAACAATTCGCGTGTCTTAGCAGATTCCTTGGCGGAGTTTTTCAGGACCTCTTCGAACGCTTCTTGAGTCATTTTTCCTTCAGCTTTCAGTGCTCGAAGTGATTCAGCAACATCGTCTAGTGAACTTCTTATTCCGCTCAACATATGGTACGACTCTTCAGACAATGTGCTCATCCCCTTGGCAACCTCTACGGCAGATGAAATGTTTCTAAAAGCCGCGGGTGACATTTCCGCTTTGAGCGAATTCATCATTGAAACATCTCCTTTGAGTACATCTTCCACAAAGTCAGTTAGGAGCACTCCTTCCCTTGTACCGATGTTGACCATCGAGCTTCCGGGACGTAAAGTAACTGCTTCTTCAAAAGCACCTTGTAATGCGGATTTGAGAGCAACCTCCTCCAGCTCCACTCCTTCTCTAGCGAGAGGCGCGAGAACAGATAGCTCATGGAACGCCGCTAAAGTCATGTTGAATGTCTACTCCGTCATAGAAGGATTGAATAAAAGGTTATTGACGTTTGATTCAATATTAATATTATATGCATGTTTGAACTGTAATGCTCAGCGGCTAATAATCAAGTGTCCAGTTCTTCTTAGAATTCAACAACATCATTTGATCCTCGATCGCAGCCTTAAAAATGCCAATCAAACTCAAAGCGTCTATTGTTCATCTTATTGCAGCTACGAAAATGTAGTTTACAGTAGAACCTTACTTCACCTCCTTGTTGGATGACCGCTAGCTTAGTGATCGAAATATCGCGAAAGTTGGTTTCTTGGGAGGCCTGAAAGCGAAAGATTCTCCCAGAGCTACTTATAATCCATGTCACGTTTTCCGTCAAAAGCGTCATGTTGAAGTTTTTGCGAATGCACTAGGCCTCGCATTGGCTTTTACGCTCAATACCCTGAGTCGAGCTATCACTGCGGTTCTTCGTATAATACACGCTCCGTTAACATTCTGGCTTGTGGTTAATCTTCCACCGCGCTTGTTTCCCCTCCACTCTCTACACAATTAGCACCGTTGGTTCAAAAAAGGAACGTCGTCTTTTCATTATGTCGTTCAAATGCCAGCTGTCACAATCAATTTATAATCTACTGAGTTCCTGCAGGGAATGCAGTGTTGCCTGAGCTCGGTCCGGCCTATTCAGTTGCCGACGATAACATCAGATTTTTTATCAGGTCTATGAGGTGATGTCCTTGGAATATTTCGCTGTTCACGTGAGTCAACATGTAGATTTACCATTATGCTTTTCGTTTCCGAGGTGACTAGACGGGCCTGCTCAGCGATTGGTAAAGACACTCACTAGCAGCCTCCGACGTCAGTGTGAATGAAACCGAGAAAAAAATAGAGCATCAGTGTTTGTGCATTGCCAAACTGAAAGTGAATGGCGAAAAAAACCGGTTGTTCGATGCGATTTTCGAACTTCACAATTGTTCGTGATGAAAGTTTGTTCATATTAAAAGAAAACAAGATTCGGGCACATCATAGTTGCGTGTGTAAACAAACCGGGAGTGGTGAACAAGTCGAATGCACGCAGTGCCTGCACTGAGAGATTTAACCATCTTTCACACGACAAATTTCCATGAGCACGTCTACCGAACTATTCAAAAGGGCATCAAATCCTGAATTACATGTTCGTCACACTGAATTACGTGGTGCACACTCTTATACATTGCACCGGCCGACAGAAACATAAAGCTGACGATAGTTTTTACTCCTCCTAGCGAATTCTGGAAAAGACGTAATCATGTATGACTTTAGCCATCTCATCTCAAAAAGCTACTTCAGGTGTGACAGCAACGGTGATGTCTTCTACATACTTGATGATATCTTGGAAAGCAAATACTGCTGCAAAACCCTCGGCAAATTATATCCCAAAGTTTCACAGCGCTTCATAGACGACCATGTCAAAGTTCTCAAATCATACAAGCAGGACAATTATTTCTACCGTGTAATAGGGCATCACTTTTTCAATAGAATCAGAGAGTCGTATTGTCAAATGATAAAAGGGGTTACTGACAAGCGTAAAACCATTACGAAGATCTCTGTAGACCCACCTGGGCGTGGTGGCGTTAACATACTAACAAAATTCGAGTTGTATGAAGAAAATCGCTCCGACTCAAACGACTCCTCATTGAGTGTCTTGAGTTACCCACCTGACAGATTGCGCAGTGTGATGAATCTCTGGAATACCTCACGCTGCGAGTGTGGCTTCTCGACCTTGTTCGACCAGAATACACATAAAAACATATTGTGGTGTCGCATCGAACAAAATCATACGTCCCTCGTTATGAACCGTCAAAGCGTGCCACGTCATGCACCAACGAATGATCTAGGAACGCTCATTACTTTTGACCGATTCTTGGCTATAACGTCCAAGGATCGTTACGTCACGTCCACAAGTGATCAGAGGTGGTTAGTTGACAAAGAAAAGCTTCGAACATATATATCAGCGGAATCTTCCTTTGGCGCGAGCTCTTACAATAACTCTGCGAAATACGTGGTCTTCGATGTAGAGGATGATGTCAAACCCTTTCCTGATAAAACACTCATGGTGAAACCCGCTGACGCTCGACTGACTCATCGTGAGTGTCCATATACAATGGCCTCACACTCACTTTACAACACACTTCAATCCCGAATGAACGCGAGTTATCACGTTTACAATCCCCAAATAAAGTTCTCCTTTGACGTTCGCAGCTTGGTTGAAACTACGACTTTATGCCGAGCTTTAAGCGTCTTCCAGGACAGGTTTTCAGGCACGAGAATCATGGACAATGGCGACATAGTAGCATTTGCTTACGATCCAGAAACGAATGATTTTGCAGTCGAGTTTGTAAACGGTAAAATATATTTCACGACAATGAATTACGATTACAATGCGCGATGTGATTCCGTCGTTCGCCCCGTTATCAAAACCTACCCTTTACCAACGGCTGACGAAATAAACGGAGCTCGCCTGAAGCAAGCATTCTCGCAGCAGCTGAAAAACTGTAACATTTCGCGTTATTGTGTTAGAGTCTCTTCCCGCTCGATATCTGTCATTCTCGGAAACAGATCCAAGTTCATAATCGAGATTGCCCGAGACCGATTGTTCGTTGTGTACGAGATCGATGTAGAGGATCAAGATGCCTTGTATCTCAGAGAGGCGCTTGTAAGAGCTCACGAAATATCGAGTGAAGCGATAGTAACTACGAAGAATATGGCAGAGAAGAAAGGACGCAGACAACGTTCAACACGAAACATCAAAGACCGAGACATCAAAGTTACGCTCTACGCTATGATGCACGGGATTCACGATACCAACTTATTGAATCTTGCTCGACACGCTTACATACCGACTATGCTCTGTGATCGAGACATGCCTTTCTTCACTGCTCTGCACAAATCGCTTAATAATATGAAAGAGTTTCAGAGACGCATTCGTTTAGAATACAAAGCGGTGTGTGCGTATTCTACTCAGCCTTGCCTGGTCAGCATAGATGTTACCGGCAGGAAAATATTGTCCTGTGCAGCAACTACGAAGATACAAGATGCTGAAACTCCGATTGGAGTAAACAGCAAGACGGATCGAGCACACAGTGCTACGGACGTTCATGTGAAATACAAATTCACTAAGAAGTCGTTGCACAAACGGAAGACCACATACAGTTTGGGCGAACAAGCAGAGAGCATAAAGAGATATCTCAACATGGACAACCCATTGACTTACAGGCTGAGCGGTACTGTTGAAGAATTTATAGATTACGATCTGACTAGGTTGCTGTACACTAATCGCGATCGCAGAGTAGCGTTTGTTGTGATACGTTGGGATTCCGAGAGTACTCAGTACGACATCGTATCGAGCGGTCGTCTCAATCCCATATGGAACCGTAACTTCTCAGGCTCTAGCACGCAAAGCTCGTATGAAGATATTGTACGTGAGTACGATAGTTACCAAGTGTTGTTCTTGGAGAACAGCGCAGAGTTGTCAGTCATTCAAAGAACCATAAACATGATGCGTGAAAAACAATTGATAAATGCGTGTGATGATGGAACTGCGGATCGCTGTATCGCCAAGCATCCTGAATTGGAGCACCATGATCGAGATACTGGACGTAAAGAGCGTGTCCGCTTTCTGGAATCCGAAGAAGTCACATTCCCGATGAATACGGAAGTGGCTAAGCTTCTGTCCATAGCAAACAACCGTGTTAATGAATTCCAAGTCGTGTTTCGAAAACCACGAACGAAATCCCGAGAGTCGTCGTTTTTACGCCGTTATGGCATCGCGTCGTGTCAAGCGGTAGACATTTGCGAAGGAATCGACAGTAGCATCGAGCGTGGCATATACACTTTGTATTATTACGTATGCTCATTGAATAGCCGTTTCTGGGGACTCGGATTGTTGTTCTACGAAACAGTTAATATCTCCAATATACCGGAAGTAGACTTCCATATGTCCGAAACACCGTACACCATAGTCGTACATGGTTCCGTAATGTGCAATGACGCTTGCAAGAGTTTCACCTACGTTTATACATGTAATCTTGACATGTGGATGGATATGGTTCAGCTGGATCGTAACTGTGAGTTCGCCCTCATCTACAATGACAATCCAATCATTCTCAGCGTCGCCAAATACTGCTCGTCAATAGCGCGATTATTCGAAGACCCGCGAACGCCGTTCTATAACTTAGCGACATTGTTTGCTGATTTCTACATGGACCAATGTTTCTCCTCACAATCCGAAGAATGCAAGACCCTTGTTCATTGGGCAACTATCTCGAGAGCTTTGTGCCTTGACATGCACACTGAGTACGAATTCGATACCGACTGTTGGACCACTGCCCGTAAAATCAGATGCAACAATTTAACTGTATTGTTAACTGTTCGCTTCTTGTTGGTGCATTGTTCGCGAGGCAAAGTTTGTAAGAGGACGTATAGCGAGGAGTCAAATACATATGCCAGACGAGCGATGTTCTCTTTGACGACGCGTTATCTCGACGCCGCTGTGAAATATAATATATACAAAGAGTTAGAGTGGCACCTCAACAGAGGAACAATGTTGGATACTCTGGCATCAGTCTCGTTCAATGCCGTTGATTTCTCGGAACATGTGTACACATATATTTTTAACGGTGATGAAATGGGCTTGAGATCGGCTAAGTTAAGAAAGATCGAAGAGTTCGATCACACAATTTTCAAATTGATGTTGAAGCGAGCAACGTCCAAAGTTTTCGTCGAATTGGCAGCCGCAAGAACGTACAGCACCTTCGTCGAATGGTTCAAGCGAGGGGTTTGCAATCCTGAGAAGTCTCGTGCCAGCGATCAGCCAGTAGTTGGAGGATGGACTTACCAACTGACAAACATTATGCGTTATGTCGAGAGGATTATTAAGCCTCACTACAGTTGCACCGAAGTGGTAATCAAACGCAGCACCGAAACGATGGAACTGCCCCTGGTTATTGAGAGGCAAGAAAACGTCGATAAAATCTATCGGAATGGTTTTGCTTGGACATACGAACGTGAAACTCGAAACAAAATTAAACCCAATAAAACTGCTGTTCGTTCTCGCAGGTTCCCAAATATTATGATGAACATTGAGCACGTCTAATTGGTACTTGTGTGTGTTTTTTAAAAATATACTGCTAATTTTTTCCGTCTGATTTTATAGTGCCTCATCCTTTTTTCATAATAAAATATGCAATCACTAATATTTATCCGTGTCGATGTCCAGTGTTGTCTGCGGGAACACGTGGGATCTTCCGAAATTGTTGAGAAATTATTTAGGTCCAGCAATGCTTTCTGGAGCATCCGGAATGTCCATTCATATTTTAATCTTGGTGGAAGCTAAACAACACTGCAGGGGGAATTAAAAAGTTATCAAAATGGAACATGACGAGTAGTGACGAAAGCGGCTTCAGAATCGAAAAAAAAAGTTTTTCCTGGCGCGTGCAGGCAACTATACTAAAAATATTAGATCACTGTCCAAAAGTTTCGGGTCCAATATCCGTTTTGGCTATTTCAGTACAACGAAGGTGCTGATCCGGAGAATTGCCTAGAAAAACGTTTTTTTCAGTCCGACGACTTTGGCCTGCATACTGCCTCGTCGCAGTAGTAGGTTATCTTACTGGGTGCTGCAGAGCAGCGACGATTTTCGATTACATTTGTTATTGTTCAATCGACTAGCTATTTCGTTGATCTCGGACGCGAAGAATCGTGGAGAAGGCGGAGCGCTCTCAGAATCTGTTGCCTCAAACTTCATACTCCGTCACGAAGCCAGCGTTGGGAATTGGTCTGTTCATGCATCACCGGTAGAGTGACATTTCTGCTCATAGAAAAAAAACCTAAAATGTTCAGCATCAATGAACTTGTCAAAGCGTGAACTATTTTGTGAGACCCCGCTTGAGTTTCAAGAGTAGCATGCAAAGCTTAAGTTTCACTAATCGGCTGAGAGTAGCCTGCGATGCTAGAAGAGGCAATGACCCCAGTGCCCCTGGCAAGTACACAATGCAACCGCAGGTTTGTCGTTTTCTGAACAAACACGAATCTGATCATTTTATTTCCATGACTGAGCATGGTTTGATTTGTTTACCAACGAAAGTGCGAAATATCGAAAACTTCGACAGACGGAACCTCAACGGATCAAATCTCTTGAAAGATCCTCCTATTTTCAAAAGCGAAAGAACCAGCGCTGCAACTTCAGTTAGTCCTGTTGAAAAAGAGCTATTTGGTGCTTCGAAGAACAAAGTCAAATCAGCTGGGCTAGGAATGAAACCAAGCCTCTTCAAACGCAAAATCGAATTGCCAGGAGAAACTGCTCACTTCTTGAACCAAGTGCATCTTGCACACGAACTTACTAAACCGGTGATGCCAAACCTGTTACGCACTAGCACTGCGAGCAGCGGAGCGAATCCTCTGGTGAATTGGACTCCAAGTAGGTCCTTTCTCAGTCAGCCTGGCGCAGATTCATCTGCGGCGGACACTATTAGAGTAAAAGCAGAAATACATACTCCTGTGCGTGAACCAAAGCGTGAAACCATGACACTGCTTGGACCGAAAGGGCCAGAGAGCCCAAGCGGATCTCAAAATCAGATGTATCCCGATCTCCAGCCTGAATTCAACTCAATCGCGCCAGCTCCTGGATCCGCGGAATCGCTCTTGCGTCCTAATACTGCACCGGAGAATCCTATGCTCACCCCGGCGGCCGGAGCCGCTGCTCAACCGGCGAATCCAGACAACCCTTCTGAAAATTCAGGCGTTAGCTGGCCCGCCACGCCCAGAATAGAGCACAATAAATAGAGCACACGAGGATGAAACCAGTCGGATCTTGAAGAGGAAAAAACACTACACCGGTTTTGGATGATCGTGCGATGGCGCTTGAAACAATAGCATAGAAAGAACATTGGAAATGATTCGCAGTGAGACCTCTGCAAGCAGCCGCAACTTAATCGAAGCAACCAACAATTGGGAAGATGCAGTACATCAAATAATATAAATTTTGAGGAACACGCGGAAGCCAAAGAATACGATGGTGAATCATCAGCTACGTAGAGAATTTGGCGTGCTTTTCTTCGGCCAAATGTCTGAACAGATCGCGATGGGTTTCATTCCACGAAGGTTCCCAACTGCCAACGTGTAGGTGCAAAGAAATGCGCCAATTACGACACAAATGTTCTGTGGTCCGGTTCGCGTTGTGTAATTCCACAGTCATCGAGATGTGCACATTACATGCTTAGATATTCTAGCCATGAACCAGTGCATACGCCCTTTATTTTTAACCTTCCTAGCACCTCCTTATTTTTGTGTGGACCCAGTATTGAAAAATCGCATGAAGTTCGATCCACTGTGCAGAAATAATCTGATTCATGTTTTACACTGCTGTTGCAGGTTTCATGGGTGCGTAGGAGAGGCGAGGAACTTCATTTGCTGACCGTGGGTATACAGACTTACGCGAGTGATTCCCGTTTCGAGATGAACTATCTAAAACCCAACGACTGGTGTCTGCGGATTCGTTCGTCAAACGAACGCGACGGGGGTGTTTATGAGTGTCAGGTCACTGTACATCCACCACTTACAAGAACGGTTCATCTATCAGTGTCGGGTAAGTGCCTTTATTGAAGCATCTAGAAAAACGACTACGACGATAAAAATGGTTCTTCGATGCAATTAATTATCAAATGCGAGTGAGACTTATGGAACGAGGGGTTGAATCATGATTATACATTGTTTGAATGTGGATTATTTTCGCATTGTATATCTTCAGGGTTCTGTTTGTTGGCGTCACAATCGTTGGGGAATTTACACGTAGTACCGTAAAAACCGTGTAAACCAAATGTACCACATCTGCATATACCGCAAGACAAAACAATAAATAATTGAGGAAGCAACGTTTGAGTGAGGGTAAAGGTTTGCGGATCTACCGTTCCAGGCCGAAGATTCCACAAGTTTCCAAGCTCTTGCACTAAATTAATTCGCACAATATTTCAGTCCATTATTGACTGCCCCGTTTTTTCTAGTTTCTCATCTCTCGACTCCGATATCGTCCCGGCTATCGGGTTAGTGTCGACGTCTGTTATCATAAACCTGTTAGGCTACAGCTCTGCTGCTTGTTGATAAGATGATGAGATGCTCACGTTTGCGCTCATTTTTGTGCACCATTTCGAGCGCAGCACTGTTACACCGTAATGAGTTAGAAGTCAATGGTCGCGGATTCTTGCATTGTTTATGGTCACGTGCGAGAGGTTTGAAGACGTTGTGCACGTAAACCGCGCCATTTCTACCGCTGAGCCGTTGCGGGCCGATCATATCGACACGCACGTGCCGACAATATTGTAATTTGGTATGCTTACCATATATGAGAATGGCAATGATACGATGAATCAATAGTTGCTGTTTGTCAAAGCAGGCGAACCATCTTTTTTGTTTAAGAATACTTGTTTGTGACCGCAGGAAGTTTTACTTATCGTTGTAGCCATGATAAGGAGTTATTGTGTCGAGTATCTTTCAAGTTTCTAGGTCACGTTGCTTCAATATTGGCGTTGCGGAACGTACAGTATTTTCGGTATTTTTCATAGACTAATTTTGTCACTAGACCAAAATTATTACTTTGTTACAAATTCCAGTTAATCTCTACTTTCCCGTTCGGATTTTTTGCCATTCCAATAACTCCCGGATATAAATTCATATTCTGAATCCATGACTGATATGCTGTATTGTACCTATAGCGAAATAGGAATATTGGAACTGGAATAGTTCTACAAAACGTGCTCTTATCGTTTTTGTATTTTGGTGTCGGCATTATTCTCTTGTTCTCTTGTTGTTGTTTTTTTTTTCAAGCAACATCCTAGACAAGCAAACACGGGACAAGGATTTTACGATATTGCAAAGTTCATGGATGGTTTGCGGGAACCAAGACATTATCTGCTCTACGATGTGACGTCTTTCACATTAGTATGTCCGTATAAACCCCAATAATCGCCAATAGAATTCATGACAAAATATATCTCCACTTTTTCAACCACATATGTACATATGTACAACTGTATATGGCTACGTAGCAAAGAAATATTTTATCATTATTCATTGCATTTTACACTTTTTGCAGCAGTGACTAAAGGCACATGTGTGGATTCCACAACCCAAGGGAATCCTTTATTGAAACTATGTCATTTATGTTGCCCTTCTATTTATGTAGTTATAAACTCGTAAGTTTAGTCACGAGACCCAGTGAAAGAAGAGTCAAATATACGACCATTCCAATCTCGCAGTTGTGCGCGTATTTCGGTTAAACTTTCATCAACGTTTTCTAGGTTTCTATTTGTTCCGCACACCGTAAGCCGAGATTAGCATGTGTGCATATTTACGTACTTGGGCGGTATCCATTCGGTGAGCACACGTGGTCCACCCAAACTTTTATGAGTTCTCTGTTTGTTAAATAGTAAATTCAGCGTATACATATATTCCAACGGCTATAATATGATGCTATGCTTTACACATTTGAGACAGTATTGTAAAAATATAACGTGACGACCTTGGAAGAATTTTTTTACGAACTTTTGTATCGACCCCGCATATTCCTCATTTTTTGAAACTCTTGAAATGGTTGGTGATGGTTATTGTTTGGGACTATTCCAAGGACAGGAATAATGGATTGAATATTGAGACGTGACCTGCAATTCAGGTTTTAGGGAATGTATAAACATCGAGGAAATTTGGTAAACTTGAGACTCTATTTCCTGGACTCCTCCTTAATTGGAAATTTAGCATGTCATTGCATTTTTAATGTCGTTTATTTACAGTGTAATGCAACGAAAGTATCCGATCGATCAAGAGTTTGCATTTAGAGTTTGAATAGTAGTTCGAGGTGATTCTGAAATATTTGGAAAAATGCCGAAGAAGAAAAAGAACCGAAGAGTCAAAAGTGTTCTCCTCCAGTTCTCCTACCATCACGAAGTCTTACCAAATAATTCCTCCGGCAAATGGGAATTTGGCGCTGTCACTTTGCCCATTCTACTGCAAATTCAAGGACGGGCAGAAGGTGATACTGTTAATAAAGAGAAGGGATATCAAAGGGAACGACAAAATTGAGCTTTCTGGCGGAAGTTCTAGCAGTTGCGAAAATAACGCGTTTACCGATTTTTCTAATCGTTGTTCTCTAACTTTTCTCCGTTACTTGGGGTTCCAATATAATGGTCAATTTGCCGAGAACGGCTAGTACATCCAAGTGACCAGTCAGGAATGTAAACGGTTTGTCGTAATTATGCCTTGGAAACCGTTTTTCGTGATGCGTTTTATCCACAAATTTTATATGAGACTGATCGAAGTTTGTAATTTTCAGAAATTGTTGATATAAAATATCACAAGAGGGCAAGTCTCAGATGGAGGGATGTACTATGTTCCATAACTCGAAAGGAAAAGTTGAAGCTTGAAGAAAGGAGGTAGAAATTTGTGAGAAATCGGTTGAGCGACAGTGTCACGTAAGCGTACCTACGTAAAAGGTACTTTATACGTGCTTTTATTCCGCACACACATTCATCGGTGGGTGCTGGTAGGAGGAGGTGTAGAAATAACTGCACAGGCTTGTAAAGTGCACACTGACGATGCTGATGCAAGAGGATAAGCGGCGAATATTCAGCCTGTTTGCTAAGCTGGGGTAATAACTATATGTTGAAGGGGTATAGTAGAGCCTGTAGCAGGGTAACGTCTGCTCGTTGTCCCTCGTAGCCGCTCTTGACGCTCGGTTTGTTCTTGACTGGTAGTGCTGCTGCTTGTGGCACGCAGGGCGGTAGATTGGGAAGTTGTAGAAGCAGCAGCAGCAGCAGCAGCAGCAGAAGACTCGGATGTATTGGTTTCTGAATCGAGTGTCGCTCTGAATCCGCGTTGGAAAAAGGGATGGGTGCAGATTGGTTAGGGGTTAGGAAGAGAAGCTAGACAGGATAGCATGCTACCTGAAACCGCGTGGATATAAATCCACAAACGAGTGGGTACGGCATAAGAATTCACTGCTGGCAGTGGCGTCGCTTGCTACTCTGCTGATGCTGAACTGGATATGTGCACTCATGGTACACGCAGGCATTCCTTGCAAGCGTTGATGGCTAGAATATGTATTTGTATGTGTGTGCCACATTATATCCATGTGTATACTTCTTACAAAGACTCTCTCGTTTCATACCGTACATCCACCTTCCCAACAGAGATGCACCAACCTTTTACATGGACTGGAATCGCTTGGAAAAACCCCTCAACCGCCTTAACCTTCTCCTTCCATTCTCGCTCTCCCACCCCCGCTCCCACTCACTCACTCCCTTCCTCGCTCTCTTTCCCCTGTGCGACGATCGGAATAAATCAAGGAGTTGCCAATACCGGGCGTTACGAGCTTTTATTACCAACCCAACTCACATAGATACAAACGGAGAAAAAGAGACAGCGAGTGAGCATGTTCTCTCGTTTGTGATAGTCTCTCCAGACGGGTATGCTTATATATTTACACCGACTAATATATATCACGTCTCCTCGATGTGGAATCGACTGCATCTACCCGTTTCTCAATCCAGATCCTATATGCTTTGTTTTATCGATGCTTTTAAAGCTTATGAATCAGGAAAAAGCCCGTTGGCTTTTTTTTTACATTTCCCTTCCTTCGTTGTTTGTAGGTCCCATGTGCGATTCAATCGATACTTGATCGCACCTTCGACAGTTTTATTCATAGCAATATTTCTTAATTATCGAGAGCCATTATGCGCCCATGTGCGACCCAGATGCGATAATTCAATATTAGAATTTCATACAAGGTAATCGAACGCTTCTTTGTAAATGTTCTCGAAAATTTTTGCGCGATGAATAAAAATTCAAATTATGCCTCGCAATCGCGTTAAAAAATCAGTGAAAAAATGTTTACGTCGCGACAAGACTCTGCCTGCTGCACATTTTTCGTTGTCACTGCATGTCGCTCTTACTTCGTAATATGCGTCAAATTGCAGGGCAATAAATTGAATGTCTCCCGCAATCGACAAAAACGAACTGAGCACGTCGAATATAAATGCTTGTGATCATTTTTCTTTATTTGTCGAAAATATCGAGAGAAACAATTGTTTTTTGTTATCATGCACTCGAATAATTCTTCGATGTATTTTTTTCTTCAATATTATCATCGGTAACTCCATTTCTCCCCATTTGTATTTCTCTTGTTCAATCAGTTCGATCGCACATTGTAAAGTGGCTTTTTGCGCACCAGAAAGAAGAGTGCAGCTGTTACAGCGTGCAAACTTGATCGCTGGGGCTGATTAATCTCATATTTCCTATACATTTCTGTCAGCACTCTAATCTACGCTTCTGTAACTAACGCTGCCAATCAAGGCTAAGTATATTCATGCATATCACGGTGAGTGAATATCGATAACAAAGCTGGGAGGATGGAATAACAAAGTTAAAAGAAGTGACGCATTATTTATATCTACTCGCATGATGACGACAAAGCGGTTTTTTAAGGATGTATGGCCAAAATTCACTATTTTAGATTGATTCTCGAATTTGAAATATGTTGTAGAGTAAATGATGCTGCGTCGACTAGAAAAAAAAATCGGACTTCACCGTATAGTTTTTATATAAATTGACTTTTTCAGTCCCAGTTAATCCCATGCTAATTGTACTGGAAGTAGCCTGATATGAAAGAAAATCATAAAATAAAGCCCTTTGTATATAAGATTGTTGATAAAAAAAAATATCATTAGAAACTTCAACTTTTTTACTATGTATAGGAAAAAAAAAATCCGAAGTCACCGTCGTATTTGTTCAAAAATCGCGAATAAAAGTTGAGCCGTTATGGTTACTCGCAAAAACGGCTACTAGAGCCGCCATGTTGAATGTATGACAGATGGGCATATGGCAACGTGGTACACGCGGGCAGTATGAACCGAGTCTATAGTAGTAGTGAAAAAAATAAATACATGCAAGCGAACATAATCAGGAAATCAGCTGTCAAACGAAACACTGGCCAGCACGGTTGCCAAACTGTCTCGACATCTAAACGGACTTTTTTGATTGGTCGATAGAACGGACATTAACTTCAGTGAAAAACAGTCAAATGAAAAACTATTTTTTTTTTCAAGTTAATAACTCTAATTTTCATCTGGATAATTTGTTATGCATAATTAGTGTTAATTATCAAAAAACATATCTATGATTAATAAGTGATAAAATTATCGGGTTTCAAAAACAAATAGATGTACTGCGGAATTGACTGGCCTCACATCCTTAACGAAAACAAGATAATGGAAAATATCCCTATGGTCTTCCCGGAAATGAACGTAATCAGCTTACCGGAATTGCAAAACGGAATATCAATGGAATGAAGTGCGTAACTCTTCTGAATAAATTTCAGTGGAACGAGACCACGCACTTTGAATGATTCATTCAATCCACATCGGCCACATCGCAATTCATTTTTTCCCAAGAATCATCGGACCGAGTATGGAATTGCTTTGCAATTTTTCAATTGCAGAATTGTCACAGTTTCTTCGGAATTTCTCGTTAAATTTTTGCTTCTTTTCAAAATTAATTTCCTTTTAATTTGCTCAATCGAAATTCTTTGATGCCTTCAAAATTAAAAATTTCAAAGGCATCAAAGGATTTCGATTCTCAGACATGACATCGGAGAAGTTTTACGATTTCGGAACATTTTTTTTTTTTNTTTTTTTTTTTATGAACGTTTGTCTAACGAAATTTTCGAAAAACTGAATGACAAGTCAATACCGAATGCGTGACATACGATTTCTGAAGCGCCAAATTTCATGTTCGCCTTCTTCGTCATTCTCTTTCCATTATGCATTAATTGCAATGGTCGCAGAGGTGGTCCGATACTCAGACAATGCTTTTGACTGATTGACAATCCAACGATTATTCCCTTTTCCCTTTCAAATCCTTCTCGCCCACGTCCATTAGAGGCGACCGTGCGTGCGTTCATTATTGCAATTTTGAGTGCGAGAGATCAGTTGACATAATCGATATTGCCTTAATGGATTGTCGATGACATTTCCGTACTTCAGGCTCTAGTCAGAATGACATATGTATTTATTGGCGACGTACATACACACAGGCAACCTCAGATACACGTTTTCTCATGTTGGCATACACGTACACGTGTATGCATATATCTTTTCGCTCATATAATTTAAACTCTGCCAGAGTGCAGCCGTAGCAAGTGTTTCAGGACCCTCGACGCTCTGCCGTCTCGTTGTCTACTAATGAGATTTCTGCAGCCCTGTCTATTGCCAAACGGGGGAATCGCACCTTTCAGCCTTCGTGATTCACCCGCACGAGCGCGATACTCTTGCAATCCGAGAGACCACTTTTCCGCATTTCAATTAATCTCAACAAAATTGTATTCGGAGATTCCCGTGCCTCAAAAACTCTCATTCAATACTACTTCAATCTCAATTTCAACCTCTCATTACCGTTTCGTTTAATAAAACAGAGAAAACGCTTCCTTGAAATATTGAGGCATTAAGTATCAAAATAACGAATAAAAACAATATATTTTTCGTTGTATCCCAACGATGCAGACTTCAGTCCCATGAATATTGTTTTCATCGTTAATATTTCGTTTAAATCCAGTACCAATTTTCCAAGGCAATGTGCAAAAATAATTTATTGGGTTTTTTTTTTCGATTTACGGAAAACAGTTGGAATCAACATCGGACATTGTCGGTGATTCGCACCTCCTGTAATGCTCCGAATTTTTACCGGAGGTGAAATCGTAACTTTGAACATAACGCCACCTTGAGCACAATCGACTTGACATTCACTATTCTGTGCACAGGAACATATGCCACCGAGTGCAGTGAATAGGGAGTGCGTCCCAATTACATTTTCATAGCTTAATTGCGACAAATGTTCGGGGCATGTGTTTTCTGTGCAGGGAAACCGGTGTCTGATTTGTTTCGATATACACATGAAAATTTATAAATGTACACATATGTGTATGGGGGGAGCGACGTGCAGAGGCGTGTGTGAATACGGAAAACCTGGGGGAAGCCTACGAGCGAATGGCAAACGTGACACTCCTATATCGATTAATCCACCAACACCGTTCCACCTTCATTTCTACCCCGTTCGCTAACAAATACACATAGCACGTACGGAATGTTTAGGTCAGATTAGTTCTAGTTATTCGATAGTTGTTATGCGTAACAGGTACGGGCTATAAACTGGACTCCCACGTCCACCCGTTGCTGCAAATAGCAAGCCACGGGAATGCTACATGTCGAGCGTATCAATAAGTTTCATTGCGCATTGTGAGTTACAGGTTAAAAACAAAAAAAAAAGCAAACAAAAAAATGAACGGGTGTGCAAAAGTGCGATTGGCAATCAAGCTCAGTTTTGTGCAATATTCAAAACAAAAATCAGTGGAGCGAATTAGATTGGATATAGTTGTTTGTAGATGATATCGTTGATGCAATGTATTTTTTTTATTGCTTCACTCAGGCGTGAAGACAGAGTGCTTACGGTCTTATCAGGGACAGAGAATCAGTTCGAAATTGATTTAGTAATGAACTTTTATTTTATAAGTTCAGAAAATAAATTACAAGGCAACATTTGAGAAAAGTTTGTAACAGCAGACTTCATATTATCACCAGCAGAATATTGTTTATTTCACACGCTATGGTTCACTCTCAAAAAATCAGTTCAACCGAAGTGGAATGCAGCAAGTTTGTGGAATTCCGTTCATTTTTCTATGTACGAATCTGCACAGCGCTCTTCGATGTACGCGAAAACAAGTGGTAATCATATTGATTCATATGGCTTTACGATTCGTGGAATTATAATCAATGAAATCTAATTAGTCGATGGAGGGTTATTTGGTTTCTCTGCGAATATTTGTGTTGTTCGTTCCAGTAGGTGCGGTGCGGTTGGGAAGTAGTTATTAAAATGAGCGGAGATATATAGTAGTGGGAATACGAGGATGAAATATTGTTACGAGAGGTTCGACTTTGTGCTATGAGTGTGCCGGATTCATGGAGGAGAAGGGTTGGGTGGCGAAAAAAGTTGAAAAAACATGCATACGAAAAAGCAGCTCCATCCCTTGGCTCCTGGGCAACTTGGTGTAAATTTTCTCGCCATTAATGCTTTTCTTTTTCTTATACCAGTCCAAGAGCGTCAGCCAAATCAGAAAAAGTTTTCAACCCCTTCCTTTCCCAGTGGGAGTGCTTATTCGCTCTCTCTCGCTCTCTCTCTCTCTCTCTCTCTCTCTCTCTCTCTCTCTCTCTCTCTCTCTCTCTCTCTCTCTCNTCTCTCTCTCTCTCTCTCTCTCCAGCGTCCTTAGTTTTTGTCACATTTTTTTTTCCTCTTTCCGCGCCGGCACCGCTTTTACCTCCCTCTTTTTGATTTAATGGCTCGAAAGACTCTTAATTTAGTTGGATATTCAAATGTTCTATCCGTTGAAAAAAAAAGTGAGAAGAAGCGAGAGTGGTGGTTGGCGAAAGTTGAAAAAATAAAAAAATAAAGAACTAGAATGGCGGCGGCGAGTAATGTCGTTCGGAAGAGAGCTTGGAATTTAAGCTGACTAGGCCGAATTATAGTCAGACTCGAGACTGTCCACCATTCCCTTCCCGCCCACTTCTGCCCCTTCACTTTTATCATGTCCTTAACTTGCTACCTATTTTTTTCTCTCCTTTCACTCATCCTCGCTACTTTGTCTTCGTACTTTTGCGATCTCAACGCACCAGCATCCGGAGACTTTCTGCCACCTCGAACCTCCTGCCGCTCGTTCAAGGAGAAAATTGGAATTATGCTAAAATATAAGTCTACTGAAACGAAAACTGATTAGTAATCGACGATTAAAGTTTCTCGGTGCTGATCGATGGGCTCTTCTGCTACGACATCTTTCTTCTGCTTTCCCGGACAGCAGACTTTCATCCAGACGCCTCATACTTTCTAAAGTCGTGTTCAAACCTCCTCGACTAAATCTTGATATTAAACTTTTCACTCATCTTTTTTGTCGATATCATAGTCGGGCTTTTCCAAGGATTTATTCAGTCCGTTAATCTGTGAAAATAACGAAAATTTGATCGAATTATTGAAAAACATTTTCCTCTTCGGAACGAATGCGACACTTGGCTTCAAAACTGCTACACTTTGGTTCCGGTAAAGCTTTTCCTTCAGTCCTTGTCGCCATGGAAAAGCTTCGTCTGTTCTTGGTCCTTGCATGAGTCTCAACTGTCGATCAGCTCCAGATTGTCTCATTTTCTTATCTCCCTATCACTGTGGACTCTGTTCCATGGAGCATACGATCTATCCACGCGTCGCACTCGTCTCCGTACATTCTTTGTGCTACTCCTTCTCTTTCAGGTTCTCCGGCAGTTGGAGCTAAATGGATTGGATTATTTCGGAGCACTTGGTTTAACTCAACAGACAAAATTCACGATGAGGGAGGGAACCTCGAGAAAGTCACATGCTATATGTGAATGAACGAATTGAGAGAAGGAAAAGCGGGGGAGGGCAAGGGGGAGAAGAAGGCAAAGAGTGGCGGAATAAGGAATGCTGTAGTCGCGAGAGACTCGAGATGCTAAAAGGGCGGTGCCGCGTCAAGTGCCAGTGAGTTATCGTTCGCAAGGCGAAAACATACACTTCCTGGTTTTACAGGCTCTTCCCCAAGTAACGAGCACCCTACAGTGAAAGCTTCCCATTTGTGCACACCTCCCGCCTTCGCTTCCCAAACACACAAAATGTTGCATATTCGCGGCCGGATGAACTCTTCAACTTCCGTACCTTTTTGCACTTACTTTTCAGCGTTTCTTTGCAACAATTTATGATCACGTTGGATCGGGGAATATAAGTCAGTTTCCAGAACGAAAAGCACGCTGAGGTGAGTGGAGTACGTTCAAGGATTCGCATTCTGCATAGAATACGACCTGCCTCTCTTCTATTTTCATACCAAGGCTGTTTGGATCTTGGAATTGCTTCAGACGCTCAAGTAATCATGGATGATTGTTTGAAATTCTGCGCAAAGCTCATAATCAATACCGTCAAGCATAAACATTGATGGGAAAGGATCCAAGTTCCTTTTTGCCAGTCACGAAGCTGCTTCGATACAAAATGTTCCATCTCCTTATGAGAAATACGCTTCAACGTCTGAGGGAATCTTAACAGTGAAGTATCTCATCAACTACAGCTACGGTCGAAAAATTTTGACGTTCGTATTAATTGGGATCAACAATTGCTGAAACAATACGTGGATAGACGATGGTATCTGTGAGTCGGCTGGAACAGGTTGGTGTGCCGAACCTTTCCGTTTGTATCCAAACTCGTTAACCCTCCGCGGATCATACGGGTCTCTCCGACCCAAGTGACATTTTTTTCGGAAATCTTGTTTTCCGAAGCGTTTCATTTGAAAATAAAATAAATGTAATGATTACAATTACGGAACGTCAAAGTATGATCAGGGGAGAGTATTCCAAAATTTTTTAAGATTTTTTTTGCTTCGAATACCTGAGAGATAAGTGGCAGGACAAAAAGGATCCACAAAACGTTGAGATTACTCGGACAAAGAAGCCTTGCGGGGCAAAGATCCTGAGTAGCATCTTCGGCAGCCGTGACGATCTTATTTCCCAGCAGCGGGGCAAGAGTCATGTAACAGGAAACAAACTAACAAGGATGAGGATTAACCTAGAATTTAGCAGGTCATTCGGAGCTTAGTGAGTTGAGCCGAATTCGTAAGCAGGAAATTTCCATTTCCACACTGACTGAAACGGAGCTGCCTGACGAAAAATAATCGCGAGAAAAGCAGGAGTATGTTTCTATCGATTTTTCTTCCCTGGCTAAGCCATCTGGGTCGTTTCAAGCTGCGAGCTACTGAGTTGAATTGAAGGTCCCTTGCGAGAACTGTCGATTTTCCTCACCCAACAACCTTACTTCCTTGTTATCTTTTGACCCTCCCGTTGGTATTGCTCGGAAGTTCCGTTCATAATTGTCAGGACAACGGAGTCATGTGTTAAGGGCATTGGAATGATGATTGGCTACTTATTTGTCGGAAGCCATGAAGAAACTCCCGCTAGTGCAGTTCCTGGTCCTTGATCAGGGCGAAAATGAGATTTTCACAATTTTCTAGTGCACGCGTTACTCGCCAATCAGCTGAGAATTCGCCAGTAGCTCGTGCAGCAAAGATTTTCGTTCAACTCACAATTCCACCGTTTTCTTCAATTCATCGTCGCTCTTTAAACCACGTTACGATCTCAGCGCTCTTTTCTACTCCACCTACGATTGTAGCAAATGCTCTCTGCACACTAACACTTTATCGGTGCCCCTACACACTCGCGTATCTCTAGGGGTGCTCCTATCTCACTCACACCGAAGAACACGCTACAGAAATCTCATTCATCTCCTGGCAAAGAGTGGCCTCAAAGAAAAGAGGTTAAAGCTATTGTCTTCGCATCGCCGAGGGGTTAGCTGAGGTGGCTCTAGTGTACTCTCTTTTTTACCGAATGACTTGGCGACTCTTCTTCGTGCCAAGGAAGTCTTAGCTTGTCCTCTCCTGTTTTGTCTTTCAACAAGAGACAACGACGTTGCTAAGAGTTGAGATGTGAACGATAAGAGACTCTCTTTTTCTTCCAGTAACCCTTTGGTGTATTGATCCCTTGCTCTATCGATAATCCCATCACCAGATCGATCTCAATACACACTGTAAAATTATTGCTGCTTCGTGTCATGACACTGGGAGACTACGAAAGGGTTCCCGAGGATGCTAATCAGATGTATGAAGATTAGCAGCAAGTTGATGATTAGCAACTGGAAGAACGAGGGTCATCCTATCGAGTTCGTATCTCCATTCAACGCTAGAAGGAAGCAGCATCTTTGTCTCCTGCAATCAAGATTTAGTCAAATGCTATTGAGTTCCCTACGCCATTTGAATTTATGTTAATAACAATGAATCTCTATCCCTCACGGTACGTTGTGTTTCTAGGCCATTGATAAAAGATTTCATCATTTTTATGAAGTAACTAGAGTTGAGAGTCAGCGAAAAAAATTATTTCTATTGATTATTTATTGAATTTTTTAAATCATGCCAATTTTTTGTGTCGATTAAGTTTTCAGTTGCAAGAAATGATCATTTCATTGTCCGGGCGAACATTGAATAATAATTACGAGCTCTCCTGAAGAAAAAACTGAATTTCGTTGAATTCCAACGATGCAAACTTCGTCAGTCAATTCAAGGTGAATTCCGAGAATTCTCACAATTAGTTTTGCGAATAAATAAGAAACGGAAGTGGTCATTATCCTTGTATGTCACTCGGTACACAAGTGACTCGGTTATCGTTACATTGGAAAATATATGGAAAGCAAAGGCACGGATTAAGTCGTATGGCTCAGACCTTCCTAATATTCAACAAAAGAATGACCCAGTCACTTGGCTTATCAAGCTTGATTTCTGCACATGTGTATACCACATCGCTACCTATCGGAATACTTGTGTATAGATAGCTCAGGATAGCTCCAGCTCGTCGTAACTTCAGTCACAACCCTCGAGCCACGTTGCTGCTAGTGTCGGACCGGCAGGACCGTGCGAGAATGATAGCCTCCAGCGACCTTCAACGAGCACGAGGATATTCCCCTTCTCCCTTCGCTTATACCTTCCAGCCCCTCTCCCAGCCCTCGGGTCCACACGCGGAGAGTTACGAGCCTTTTGGGGTTGATAATCCTGACGCGAGTGCGGTTCAAGTGTGTACCTCTCTTGTCCGCGCGCTCCCCTTCTTCCGTCATTCTACCGGGTGAACGCGCGCGACTATCGAGAGATCGCGCAGTAGTGTAGCCCAGTATTGGCCAGACGTACGCTCCCTTCACTACCATATATACAAATATATTTCCCTTCATACATTGTGAGTATACATTGATACACTGTACAGTGCGGACAAGTATGCTGGGGTCCTTTATCACGGCGGCTATCCGACCTCACAAGAGCTATGCTAAAAGTAGCTATATATTTCTTACATATACGTGAGACCTATCAACAATCCCCAAACTCGCCATGTCCCCAGCTAGCAAAAGAAAAAAAACTTTAGGGCTCTCGACGCTTTGGAGTTTCATCTCCACAAAGGAAACATTTCTCGACGCAAAACTATTTTCGTTGACGTATAAATCGTTGTCGCTCCGGCGGAGGATTACCCTGATTTTTGATGAAAATCACATCATTGCTTTTTGCTCTTCTCCTCCTGATCTGGGTCATACTTTATTTCACATATGGTCAAGTATAAGACGATCTTCACTTCTTCTCGAGCTTTACTGCCCTATTTATTCTCGACGTAATCCATTGTTATTGTAATGAGGATCGATGGAATGATTTATCAACATGCCACAATATTTGCAGTTAAGTACGTACGTACCTTCTGAAAAGCTTACCGTTTACCTTGTTTATTTTTTTAAATCAATAATTCACGAATTTTTATCAAAAAATCCTGTTTATTTTTGCTCAGAATACTCGAAAATGTTTGGACTTCCGGAAACGATAATGGACAGTGGCGAAAATTTATATATTTCGAAAATACATCGCTAAAATAATATTCAGCATTGAATTCAACGAGAAAAACTCTTTGACGCTGATTCCCATGAAAAGTCGAATCTGGCATGACAAAAGTAGCGGTTGTTCAATTTTCTCTGGTTCACCTTCAGATTTTCCCGTATGTTGACATCAACGCATACGCAAAAGCCCCTTGCTTTTCGCTCCCAGACCGCGCCCCGACAATATTGCCAGGCTCGTTTCCATCAGAGTGAACCGAGTATTTGCTGCGTGTACATGAGTAGGTACAGCACGTATGTGCACAGCCCATGAGTACCTTCAGCTATATCACATATACTTCTAACGTTGAAACCTTTTGATTTTGCTACAGCTGCGAACCATAATGTTGCTTCATACCTCAATCACAGCTTTAAAATTCAACGGAAAGGTTAACGATGACGAGAGCATATACTTATAGGGACACGTAGAAACAACAAAATATTCATCGATCTTATAGTTCGCATCGTTGAATCGCAACAGAAACTGATAATTTTTTATCGCAGAGCGCGAAATTTCCATACAGTATTTTTCAACGACAGTCTTCTTTGCCATCAGAAATTTGAATTTACTAGAAAAATTGGAACGATCGAATTAATTATCAAAAAAAATAAATAAAAAATAAATTTTTCCTCGTATTCGAACGATCGAAAGGTCGCGTTAAAAAACAATGGCCCAAATAAGAAATTCCTTTGGGACAAACTTGAGTTTCATGGATGCTGCTCGAAGAGCCAATAAAATGAGAAGAATGAGCGAGACAGAAGTAGAGTCGTGGTGAAAAAGCAGAATAGGTGGCCACAGAGTATGTCGATCCAATCATCAGTACCGTCGATGATACGAATCGGGATTTGCCAACGGTCGATGTCGACACGTGCTCCATGACAACACTTGACCTCTTTTCTCCGTCGAAATAACGGATATAGTATGCGACGAGCGACCCCTCTGCCATTCGAGAAATATTGCTATCGAGTATATCAGTTCGATCAAGCATCAGTTTATACGGCCCTCAACCATCTAAATCAATCGTCCATATTCCAGGGAATCAGTGACTTGAAAAAAAGACCTTCCGTAGCTTTCCTATTGACGAGGGCATCTGCATACTCGCTCATTTATTTTTCCAGCTTAAACCAAAATCAGGGACTCGTTTGAAAATTCGTTGCTTGTAATTTTCATCCTCCTGTGGCTTGCAACTTCGTAACTAGTCAATTTAGTGGATTTCAGAAATTTTTGAGTTCTAAAACATGACCAAGTTTCTGGGGCTGTTACAATTTTGTTTTTTTTTTTTTTTATAGAAAGTTGGAAAAGTTCTGTATGATGAATCTCTCAGCTCAATCACACGAATCCATTCTTTATATTTTCTTTACTGTTTGTCGTAAAGGAGGGTCAAGGAGGGTCATTGACAGTTATCTCGTTTCCTTATGGTATTGAGAATCGAGTGTGATATGCTTGGGCAGGTCCCGAGAAAACATGAGCAATAATCAAGAGGCAATCCGAGGTCGAAGCTTTTTCCGATCCCGGGGGGTAAAGTAAAGCCCTTTTCCTCCCATCAATTCATTCCATTCCGCCCATTCGTTCAACCGCCTACGGGCTCCGTGCTAAAGTAAGTGCATATGTATAGCGATTCCCCGCAAACGAATGACCGTGATAAAGAGCCAGGAGCATTAAAGGATACGAAGCGCGTCCTTCGTTGCCCTAGAAAACACCGAAAGTCATTGGCGCTTGACCGATATCTATCGAGGCAATGAATATCTTTTCTTTGAATAAATTCAGAGTGACACGAACAAATTTGATTTATTTGATTCTTCGAAATTCTATCGCGACCACGTTTCCATGTCGTCACAAATGTCGAGACATTGTTAAACTTTTCTTTAGCGATTTCCATCGATGTGATGGTCCAGGAATTCTATCGATGGAAAAATTTGCATGCAACGTCCTTAAAAAAAGGCTCATCGAAACATTTTTTCGAAATTTGACGAATTACTCGACATTAAATGGGATACTGAGAATGAAATTTTGTTAAAAATCGTCGATATTTTGTTGAATACGGCGCGAACTAAATATTTTTTGATAATTTCAAAAATTTTGTTAATTTGGTTTCTAACAAAATTGTCAGCGAAATTTACGAGTGGAACGACTAAAATTTGCTTCCGAAAAGATTTTCTAAAGAATTTCTTGCTGCATTGACACAATTTTTGGGATTATTCAAAAAATCGTTTAGTCGAACGTATCGAACAAAATATTCATCTTTTTCTACAAAATTTTGTTTTCAATGGACTCACTTCCTCACGTTCAGCCTTTAATTGTTCTCGTCAACTCTCTTTCCTCGTTATATTCGTTGCATTAGACGCATTGCTGTCTTTTATCAGCCCATTCGCCGATTCAACTTCAATATTTTATGCACCCCTATTCGCTACAAATCTCTCGGATTCTCTCGGTTCCCATGGCCCACCTGCTTTCTATCTATCCCGCTAGCTCCACAGTCAGAATCACTAATAAGCTATCGGCGGACGCATCAAGGAAATGTACACACTCGGCTCTTTCAGACACACAGCTCATACATGTATGACACAGATCCTGCAGAGGTATTTCCTCCATGTACGAGTAGAAAATTGAATGTTCGGGAGAAAAGACAGAGTCGAGTTCTTTGAGGAGATTCAGAAACGTGTACCAAGAGCAGATTGAGCAAACGAGTCCACGAAAAGTTGAGAATTCCTTTTGGAACGAGATTCTCAAACACACGTGATGAACGTCAGACGCTTCTGAGCGCGTTTCAGACCCATGGCGTTTTACGATCAAATCCAGCACCTAATTCTACACCCCAGTCAAGACCATATCGTTCCATTCCTGCGCAAACAACTTTTTTCTCACATTTTCCTTCATTTCTTGTGCCAGACATTTTCTTAATATGCTCATTGTTATTAATTCCCGCAATTTTCATGAATTTATTACTATAAATGAAAATACACGATCGGAGGATTGATTTATAATCGATGAGATTATTCTTTTCCATCAAATTTTCCCTCCTCAATCACTGCCCAGAGTAATTCAGCAAAAAGTAAATCTTCGTCTACATTCGAATTAACATTTTAATAATAAAAATTTTCCAATTTGGAATGAAATTCAAAAAATGCGATAAAATATCGAACAACTCGATGAAAAAAAATTTTTAAAGTCGGCTTCGTCTCGAAATTTCGATTCGAACGTCTGATACTTTGCGAAAAACGCATTAACACGAGATCGTGGTTACTGGAGATGATTTTGTGAAAAAAAAAATAAATAAAAAAAAAACTATTGGGAAAAAATTACGCTCACTTGATTTTTTTTTTCATTTTATGAAATTTCTTTTTTCTTTATTTGTGAATAAACCGAACGTGTAGAGTCTCTGCAGGCTCTGCGATGCCTATGTCAAATTTTGGACACCTTTGAAGACAAAAGACTTTTGAAACTTGGTAATTCCATAATAAGTTTATTAAACGCTTATAGACGAAAAGTTGAAGTGTCAAAGTTTAGATAGGTCGATTGAACGAAATTCATGGAGGATAATCGTCGCGCTGAAGGCAAGTTTGAAAGAGAAATAATGCTGCGTTTGAGGCCACAAGAATATTCGAAGACTCAGAGCTTCTGAAGAGCACCCTTCGTCACCTTCACTGCCTGCTGTTCCTTCGACATTCCTGCTGTCCCCATTGCCATGGCGTGACGTTCTCGCACACCGTAAAATCGTTTAAATCTCAAAGCCTCTCGCTATTAACAGGAACGTGGCAACGTCACGATGTCGAGTAATTAATTAAATTTCTAAAATCTAAACAACAAACTCTTGGTCCTTCAATTTTCCTACGAATTTTGAATCCTCGTTAAATAAAATCGTTTCTTGCAAACATTAAATTGATTAGCAAAGACTTTTGTGGCCACGAACTTCCCGAGCAATTAATTCTCGATCGCGAACGATTGAAATATTTTCGCATCTTGTTTGAGGCGGAAAAAAAAATTTATTTCGACTGCATTTCGGTTCGGTTCGCTCCTCCATTATTTACAATCTCCGAATGATTTTGAGACACGAAAAAAAATTTGACACCCGCGAGAACATTTTGGCAACAGCCAATTCGATAGAGCTTCGTATTTATATGTGATGCTCGGGTGTAAAGTGATTCGTATTACTGTATCCAGAGCTCTGTAGAGTGGAAATCGTTTGGAGGACCGAACCTCGGAACGGTCCTCGAACGACGCTCAATTGCCAAAAGGCTCGAAACAATCGATTGCCTTGTGGAGGAGCACGTATAGGGAGAAGATTGCAAAGTGGTGAGCAGGTCTTATTACGTGAAGACAGGAAGTGAGAAGACTTACAGGAGGGCCGAGTATCCTCGAAGTACCAACGATCAATGAACGAACAAATTTTTATCGATATTTTTTCTCCCCATTTAATTGACAAAAATTCTTGTTAATGAATCGATTATTTTTCCATAAATTCCGGAGCAGAATTTAGAATGGATTTCTTTCCTTTTTTTCAACGTCCTTCATTTTCCCGACGAACTTCATATTTTTCTTGGAAAATTTACAATTGCCAGCCAAGTCAATATTGACAATTTTCCCGTTTTATCGAAACTCCAAATTCCTCGTAATATTTCTTATCAATGAAGATCTCTTCGACGAATTGTATTCGCGGGAGATATTTGCTCGTGGAAATTGAATTGAAAGAAAAACCGGCATCGATGCATAGAGCGATCGAATAATATCGAGTGAGGAGAATGATGAAGAGCTGCGGTATACAAACTCGTTTCCCATAAGAACCCAAAAACTTGGGCAGTTTCTTTCAGGTTCGATTGCCGCGGCGGTGCGGAGGAGTCGATTTCTTTCGATACTTGAATTGAACAGAAAAACGAACTTGATGGGGGTCTTCTTCTGTTGCTATGCTGAAAGCACGCTGCGACGACGTAGGAATAGAAAAAAAAACCAGAAGCTAAAATGTGTGTATGTGGGTTTTTGTGAATGTCAAGAGCGTCGGCATTTAGACGAAGAGGAAAGGAGGTTGGATGGAGAATTCTATGGTGGGTGTTCATGGGAGTGTGTGCGGGATGGCTTTTCATGCTCTCGGAAAGAAGAAATGTGCAAAAGACTTGAACACACATATTTATACATAGAAAAAGAAAAGCAGGGATGGCACGCGAGGGGAAAAAGCTAAAAATATAGTTCCAAAAGAAAAATGAACAAGTTCCGACATCTCGAGAAGAGCAAGACATTTTTACAGAAAGTGCTGCTCTTTTCTTTTCCTCTCAACGTTATTACAACGAGAAGCGAGACTGAGATTTCACTTTCCACGATGAAGGGATGTTGCATAAGTCGGAAGCTTCTCCGGGATCTTGGGAGAGAAGGGAAAATAAGGGAGCGTGATTGCATTACCCGTCAAGTCCGTGGATAATTAGTGTACTGCTAATTAAGTCAAGGCGAGCTCCGGCGTTCATGGCTAACGCGATAACTTATCTGTGGGCTCCTCGGCTTCTGAACGTCCCCACCTGTTCGTTTTGGCTACCCCAAGCACTACGCACATTTCTTCCTTCCGCTCTCTCTCTCTCACTTCCTTCCTTCTCCATCGTATTCTCATCGCCGGCAAACTGTGTTTTTTGTTTTCTTCATTATCAGGCAAATTAATCTGATTGGCACTCGAGCAGTAACAAATTACTTAGTACGTCGAATTACGTTGATTAATTAGCATCACCAGAAAATTATCTTAATCGTTATATACTTTGCATTTGGTCGTTCAATCGAGTCTTTACATTTAGATTCGATTTTTTATAAACTCTGCATTGTAAACGAACAAAAATTAGTCATACTGTCTATGTTTTCCATCGTTCTGAAGTTTGCATCGTTGAAATGCAACGGAAAATGCATTTTTTATATATTTTTTTGATAATTCATTCGATCGTTACAATTTTTCTAGCGAATTCGGTTTCTCAATGGCAAAGAAGACTGTCCCATTATCGTTGACAAATCCAGGATGAAAATTTTGCGCTCCGTTATAAAAAATGATCAGTTCTCTTTGCATTCCATCGAAGCGAAATTCCACGTCGTTATTTTTCTTCGTTCCATACAATTCTGCTTGTCGATGGTGTAAGAAAAAGAAGATTGACAAAATCCTGGCAAGGACTACGCGAACCGATTAGTTCGAATTTTATGGAAAAAGTTAATGACGTTTTTTCATTTATCTAATCGCTGCTAATATTTTGATGAGACTCTGAATGGAGGCTGCACGCAGGAACGTGTACGGGAGGCAAGATCTTGGTTTATTGCTTTGCACTCTCTCGATATTCTTCTTCCATCAATACCGCGTTTCGTGCAATGCTATACATGGATGCATTCACCATAACTTGAATATTTTAACGGAGCAGATGGAATTTCTAGAATTTGTAAATTAAATATATCGCCACAGGGTTGTTGGGTGTCTGGCTCACGATACCAAAATCCTTATTTTTCCATCGCAAAGGTCTCGTTCCCACCGATCCTGTATTCTCATTTAGAATTCTACGAGGAAAAGTATCGACAGGCACTCCTGCGAGACGGCTTACATGTTGATGACGACGAAAGCCTGCGCGGCTGTTTTCTATTACTCGACTCACACCCAACCGAGTGGCATGCAGTCGAAGGCGGAGAAAGCCTCCGACAGCCGGGTTTCGCTTATCGAGACAACATGTGAAGCCCAAAGATTCTTCGTGTGCAATAAAGAAAACTTCGTTTGCGGTGTGCATGACCAAAATTTTATTGCAAAAAAATAAAATAAAAAAAAAACGTTGTATCGAGTGTGGAGCAGCTTTTCGGAATTGGAACTGGAGATGGCTCCGCTGGAGTGTAACAACGAAGAAGACGGACAGAAAATGTCAAAGAGGAAGAAATTTTGATTTTTGTGAATTTACATGTGCAAAAAAAAACAAATCCGATTTCTCGAAATTTACAGCCTCCGTGCCAGCGAACGAAAAATTCAAAATCTATGGTTAGAGAATATTTTGAGATTTTATCACATTTAGTTGTCGCAGTTGATTTTCTTGTTAATTTCATTTTATCAGACACGATAATTAATCGAGGAAGTAATTAATACGATGTCAAAGAAATAACGTGAACTGGCCGGCCCGGTTCGGGTGTCGGGAATTCTGGAAAAAACAGCTTACTTTTTTTTGTGGGGTTATTAAGTGTCGTTTTTTTTCACGAGATTTCCTTTGACCGTTAAGCCACGATGTATAGTTCACATTTGTGTACCTGAGGCCGTGGCATGTTGGGAGTTGGAGAAAGAGGAAAAGCACAGCAAGATTTTGTGGTGCCTCATTTTCCAGGATCACCGTTGAGTTATGCTCAAGTTGGCTGTGGGCAAAAAGCTCGCGGGCCTTCTCCAGCCGCTTCTATCGTCTCTACCTTTTTCCAGCAAATTGGTGGTGGCTCGAACGTCCAACCCTCGTACTCTTTCGCGCCCAGCACCTCGCCTGCCCTTATAAAACGACCAGAACTTGCGGCAAAGTAACACTGTGTTGATTTTTTCTTTTTCCTCGCACGTCCCCAACCAAGCCAAGAGATGAGCTCAACTTTGCTCCCTCGAGGCAACTTCCAACACCTCTGCAATCTAGCATCCGTTCCAGGGACCGAATGCGAAGGGGCTGCTGGTAATTGCGTGAAAGAGAAGCGATTTTCTGGACTTTCCAAAGAACAAAGTTCAACTAAACGCCCGATGCGTATTCTTTCCGCTTTTAATCATGATTCAACTAATTAATCTGTTTCCTCTTTCTATACGATCCGCGTATGCCATTTGAGGCAATAATTGTCAAGCAAATTACGAGTATAATCAATCGAGCTTGCGCGCGACGAGCTCCGATGTAGAAATTACGTCAATCACTGCCCATGGAACCAGCAATTTATGGGAATATTTTCAAACTCGTGCGGAGAACTTTGATCGAAAAAATATAAACTTCGTTCCAATTGGAATGTCTGCGGAATTTTTCATTGAATTTTATCCAGAAATAACAGGCAAGTCTCGAAAACGCGTTTTCAACACTTCATTAATGCACGTTACGTATTCAACAAATGTTGACTAACGAGCCTGAAATATTTACAAAACATTCAGTTGTTCGGGCATTAAATAAATTTTCCTGCCACGATGCACGTCGTTGGTGGATCGTTCACTGGAAATGAAATTTTCTTAAAAGTCGTCGATATTTTGTTGATTTTTTGATCATTTCAAAATTTTCGTTATTCCGGCAGTATTTTTCGTTTCTAATGGAATTATCAGCGAAATTTACGATTGGAACGACGACAATTCTCTCCTAAAGAGACTTTCTTCAATATTTCTTGCTGCAATGACACAATTTTTGGGATTATTCGAAAAAAACGTTTAGTCGAACGTCCCGAACAAAATATCGATCTTTTCTTACAAAATGTTGTTTCCCCTGTTTGGCATTTACGAGAGAAGGAAAAGTTCGTATTATCAATGGAATCAATTGATGTACAATGACCAATCGATAAATTTCAGGCCCTGAGCCTTCCTCCACGATGTCCTTTTATCTTGTATAGCGAGAATATCTGTGCCAGCAGGATTCTCATTCCACGACAGACTTACCGAATGCTTCAGCGTGCAGTTTAGAAATTACCAGTAAATTACCTCTTGGCTATTGGATGAACGCGAAAAGGCACGACGTGGAAAAGAGCACAAGAGATACGGACAAAGATAAAGAGAAACAGGAAGTAGAAAAGAGAGAGAGAGAGAGAGCGAGAGAGAAAGGCCTGGATATCTAGTTAGATGGAAACAAAGAGGAAGAAAGACTGTCCCATGAATTTCCTCCCACGCCCTGACTCCATACCTTTATACGTAAATTATTTCTTGTCAAGCCGCTCTAATAGTTTCCTTAGATAGTACCCGCTGGCGCAAGTCGTTTCAGTATAGAGCCATTTTATCACTGAAAGTCCATTATCACACCTTTCTTGCGTCCCCTCCAGCCGCCGGGCACATCCCCATGTTCGCACTTCTTTAACCCTCTTATTCCCGCGCCACTTCCTATAATTTCTTCTTTTCTTCCCATTCTTTGGCTAGCAGTTGATATACAACGATGTCGGAACCAGAGCAATGCCCGAATATTTCAAAATTCAAAGCCCTCCCTCCCAGTCCCATCACCAGACACACTTTTGTCTCCGCATCGCTCGAACGAGCATGTGAACGTTTTCTTTTATATTGAATCCACTCAGTTCTTTTCCTCAGCTCCTAAAAAAGGAGGCAGAGGGAGGCTCATTGTTCTCGTGCACTTTGGGTCCGAGAAATTTTTCACATGAAATTGCAGTCACTCAGAGTTTCGTAGCGTTTTGAATTTATTGTGCAAATTAATTTTCGCAGTGAGGGAATCGATGCACCCTCGCCGCGATCGAATTTATGCATAAACGCTCGCCATGGAAATTCCACGATTTACCACGCATTTACATGGATGCGAATGTATATTCATACTTGTGTATAAATGGATATAGATATGAAAATATTTACATCGTATATAAGAGATATTAGCTGGCGCCAGGGTGCTGGGGAAGTGGGTCGAGTGTAGCGAAACAATCATTTTTCTTGACGTCGCACTTCGGGTGGAATTTACTTCGGCGCCTTATGACTTCCTTTTTCTCCTCCCCGCAATCTTTTCTTTTCAAGCTTTCCACCCTCACAATTCCTGCTATTTCTAGCTACTTGGCAAAATTCGTGACTTTCACCAAGTCGTATCATCAGCCACGAGAGGTGGAGATTCTCAACGTTGGACCAGTTTCCTCATATATATACATATACTCGTAAAAAAAAATACCTGCTTTACATTCTCTTTTTCATCTCACGCCGATGATTAATGCTGTAAGGCTTTGCCTCATTCCTTCCCTTTTTTTTTTCACTTTTCACTCTTCTTCCATTATATTATCCATCGTGTTGCACTCTACATTATGTTGTACCCAATGGAGCTCCTGTCTTCGCGAGCTTTTCTCCATCAAAAAGTGTACCAGCGATTTATTCAGCATTCCTTTTCTACAATCCTTCTCGCTGCTTCCTGCTCTGTCTCTCTTTCTCTCTTGAGCAGTTCATCTCATCACTTAGTTACCTTGATGGACCTATTCATGATTTTTTTTATATCCTGTCCAAACTAAAGAAATCCTTCGGGGCTAATGTACTGCAGGAATGTTGACAGGTTTTTCTATGATGAAGAAAACTTCGCGATGTCTAGCAGCGAAAATGCATAAAATTTTCAATTTTTATTCTCGCCCATATTTGTCAGTCGCGATCGTAGGAAAATTACGCTGTGGCAGCAAGTGACCTACAGGGCAGATACAAAACTATTGAGGGGTGATTTTTTTTTTCGTGTGTTGATTAAAGCCGAAAAAAAATTCCGCATTGATAATAATTAGAGGGAAAAAAAATGAATGCTTTTTCTGCTTTTGTCTGATTCAATACTTTCCAGTTCCACTGGAAAGTCATTAGAAGTAATGTGGAAGTTAATATCGTCCCTTATCGATCCTCGCACCTCTTCAGACGCCATTTTTCCCACCTGACGGTATTACGCGCCAGGGACTCGGAGATAAACCGTTTATTGTGCATTTTTCGAGGCCAGGAATTTATAAAAGTCTTGGGGAGAATTGCAGCGATCGTTCTCGTCTGCATTTCACTGAAAAGTTTGGTCTTTGGATCGCATGTCCTTTCCTCTGTCTATCTCTCCCTTGCTGTGTTTTTTTACGTGGTTCGTGTTTCCCTTGTCGTCTCCACTGCTTACTCGTTCCTGGTAAGGGCGATGGAGAACGTGCTTGCGAGCTGACGATCTCGTCGTAATGGTTAAATGCTCTGCACCCGATTTAATTTGTTTTTTTTTTTAAAGGATTTTTTTTTCCTCCTTTTCTTATAAGAATCCTAGGACTCGCAAGACCGAGATATAGGAAAGATTGCCGTGCGATTATTCGCATGAACCAGGTCAGTCGTTATACGCAGGATCATTCAAAGTTCGTAGAAACTTTTCGTACTTACTTCCGCTGCAAGAATTGGTGAGGAAGTCGTTACCAAAAGACTTGGGCTTCGTGATGAAATTTCGAGATTAGTTCGAGGCATATTTTTAGGCTCCTCAGCCACACTGGGTCATTTTGACCCGGTCAAAATTACTCAGCGTTTGTAGATCGATCCCGTGGTATGGAAAACTTCCTGGTTCCTCGTAATGATCCACAGGAATAAGTCTATAACACTAAAAATGCACGTGACATTGGGCATCGCAAATTTTAGCGAATTCTCTAACTCCCAATTAAATTAATTACTCTTTGTGGAGAAAAGTTTGTGCACCAACGATACACACCGTCTCTTCGGCAAGTGCTCGAAGAATCTGGAGACGTGAGTTTCGAGGATTGAGTTTGCCTTGGACTTGGATCCCAACGTGGTCACAGCGATGAATGTTATTTGAGATTTTGGAAGCTCACTCGGAAACTCGTCAAGTATCATTGGATTGGTTGGAAATTGCGAAGCCTCCTGGTGTAGATATTGCATGAGGGATTCTGCGAATGAAACCTTAGGAATCGATGGTGCAGCGGACCTCCATGGGTCGATCGATGGGATGAACAAAAGCGATTTTTTTCGGGATGAGAAATTTACTCAGAGAGCTTGGGTTGTCAAGATGAACTTGATCCTTCGAGGATCGTATGATTTTTCGTCTTTGCGTTATTATTCAATAAAACGTTTGAAAAAAAAACGAGATTTTCGAAAAAATTTGTCGTTCGGGTCAATAAGACCCATGAGATCTGCGGAGGGTCAATTTTCCTGCATTGTATCATCGCTGTCGTTGTGATGGTGCTCGTACGTATTTTCCCCTGAAATATCGTTCTCTAAGGGAAAAAATCTTGAATTTTTGCAATGGGACTGGAAATTTTGGAGCAAAAATATTTTTAAAGGTTAAATTGTCTTGGCAGTATTTTCAAATTCGAGGTGGAAATGCGTGAAATGTAAAGCCTGTTCGCGAACACCGGAATCCTTGCTCCGGCAATTGAGTTCTATTTCGAAAACAATTTCTGCTTAATGTTTCAATCGAATAGACTGAATGGACGGAAAACGCATCAAAATAAATGGAGGACAATAACATTTTCATCGACAGAAGCGAAACGCGACGACTCGACGTGTCAGTGGAATGTGAAATAATGTTTATGGCTGCGTATCCACTAAATAGTGAAAAATTGAATTTTTCATCATGTACGGAAAAATAATAAACTTTATTTCTTCAAGGTCAAACGTTGGAATTTTTATTACCGAACGAATTATTTTATCCAGTTTTCTTCTGCTTGTAACTCTTTTCGGAGGTTGCAAGTTTTGTGATTCTGACGTTTATTTATTTGCTGTTATTGTCAGGAACGGTGAGTTTTGACGATTTTCCGCACGATGCCATGGAATTATCGGATCCTCATTGAGAACAAGTTTTAATTGCCAAGTCGAATGGCAACTCAAAAGCTAATACTGCAGTGAATCCAATTGCGGAAGGGGCTACTCTGCAATTAAATTTTACTAATTGAGTTTTCCATTAATCCTCTTCATTCCACTTTCCACTTCTTCGAAGTTTAGAGGATGATCCTTTTTCACTAACTCCTAGTCTCGTTCGTTGTCTCATGCCTCTATAGATACGGGGGCCGTGGACGTTGGACGTCGTTGAGTATCGATTCAATAGCTACGTTCGGTCGTCCATGTCATCCCACCCCTCTCTCTCTCTCTCTCCCTCCCTCCCTCTTGGTCTTTCTTTGTCTTGCAAGCTCTCGTCTCTGTTCGTTAAGGACCTCGGTGCACAATTAAACCTGTTCTCTCAGTCGTGCATTTACGGTAAACGTTCGCTCTGTTGTTGCCCTAATCGTAAGAGAATTCGGACTCGGCAGTCTGTGCAGCCACGGGGCACAGATGGCTACGCTTTGCGGCTGTTGGGTTTTCCTCCAAACACACGTTCCTATACCTGCTTACAGACTCTCTCTCTCTCTCTCTCTCTCTCTCTC